>CAWUFW010008135.1:600000-924981 GCA_963921515.1 Calotriton arnoldi | reverse complement strand
TCTTTATGCTAATTGAAGAAGCTTTCCTGCAGCTTATAGATGTGTGCATGCTGATGAGAACTAAACATTATAAGACCAATTAGTAGTTAAAAAGCCAGATAATTTACAAAAGAGTTCTCAAGTATTTCTGGAGGTCTCTTTTTCAATAGGCAAACTCATAATTCTCACATCCAATGCCCTTATCTTTCTCTCCTTCCAGCCTATATACAACATTGGGCCTGCTCATGACCATCTTGAACCTTTCTTTGGCGTTCTATTGGAGTATTTTAGTTCTACAATCCATTATTGTACATCAGTCACCACACTTCAGGCTTTCAAACCATAATCATATCTGTAACAAATTGTCCCATAAGAGTGCTGGTTCAGTTTTGAATCTTCACCCATCAAACATACGCCTGTGTCGAGAAAAAGAGTTTCAAAACGTTTGCTCTAAAAGCAAGTAAGTGCATATGAATTGCTAAAGCCACGTGAGGCTTAAATAGGTCTAAAGAGGCGTTTCCTACAGGCTAATAATCACAGAATTGGTTGCAGTCACAAAGGTCGTGCTTGGGCATGTTTTGCCAATCTCAAAAAATGGAGGGACAAGGAACCCGAAACACAAGCATACAGAAACTGTTAGCACCTATAAATGGTTCAGTAACATGCATTAGAAAGCCTATCAAGGAGCTGAGAGGAAAACATAAAGTGATACTTCAATATCGCCTAACTCTGCCTTGAGGAAATGGCCAACAACTGTGCCTCGTGCAGTACCACTGAATCAAGAATAATTAATAAGGACATCAAACCCCTCCCACTTCATGTGATATGCACCATAATTGGGTCTGCTCCTGAACCAGTTAAATAGCACCATGATATAGAGTATCTGATTGCAATGCACGACCTGTGTATGCAATGGACTGAAAGCTCCTCTGCACTCCTTAGTCCCCCTCACTCGTGTTTTCATCCTGCCCTCTCATATCATGGTAGTGTTGATATGTTTCAGCACTTTTTACTGCATCCCAGCATTCACACATTCATCAGGACTTTGAATGGTCTGTGTGACCAGGGTCCCGCTCCTCCACCTAAGCAGCTCCGACCAAGCCTCGCCTGCCGCTGCCCTAGACACCTCTCTCCTGGTAGGTGTTCCGAGGCCCTCCTCTCCACCACGCAGGCTCCTGCCTGCGCCTCATCCCTGGTGGTCCAGTGGAGAGCCTCGCTCTTCTGCTGCTCCACTTCTGTCTGTCTGCCTTGTTGTGCCAGCATGTTTTCTGTGTGGTGTCTTTTCCTGTCTTTACTGCTTTTGTCACTGTCTTACTGCCTTTTTCACTGTAATTCTGTGCCTGTTTTTGTCTGTATTCTCTTATTTCTGCCCTTCGTTGCTTTTGCCCGCTCTCGCTGCACTTTTCCCGCCGCTGCACTCCCCCGCGGCCCCTCCCCTCTGTTCTCGCGCCCACCTCCCAGCTGTGCTTCCCTCCCCTGCCCTATTTAATGCCGGCCGCTGCTCGGTGTAGTGAGCAGGACCTCTGACCTCCTGGCCAGGGTCCCGCTCCCACCCAAGCAGCTCCGACCAAGCCTCGCCTGCCGCTGCCCTAGACACCTCTCTCCTGGTAGGTGTTCGAGGCCCTCCTCCACCCGCAGGCCTCCTGCCTGCGCCTCATCCCTGGTGGTCCAGTGGGAGAGCCTTGCTCTTCTGCTGCTCCACTTCTGTCTGTCTGCCTTGCTGTGCTCCGTTTTCTGCGCGGTGTCTTTTCCTGTCTTTACTGCTTTTTTCAATGTCTTTCTGCCTTTTTCACTGTAATTCTGTGCCTGTTTTTGTCTGTATTCTCTTCTTCTTCTGCCCTTCGTTGTTTTTGCCCGCCTCGCTGCCCTTTCCCCGCTGCTGCCCCCCGCGGCCCCTCCCCCTGCTGTTCTCGTGCCCGCCTCCCAGCTGTGCTGCCCTCCCCCTGCCCTATTTAATGCCGGCCGCTGCTCGGGTGTATGAGCAGGACCTCTGACCCTCCTGGCCTGGGTCCCGCTCTTCGTCCAAGCAGCTCCGACCAAGCCTCGCCTGCCGCTGCCCTAGACACCCTCTCCTGGTAGGTGTTCGAGGCTCCTCCTCCTCACGCGCAGGCTCCTGCCTGCGCCTCATCCCTGGTGGTCCAGTGGGAGAGCCTTGCTCTTCTGCCGCTCCACTTCTGTCAGCCTGACTTGTTGTGCCTGTTTTCTGTGTGGTGTCTTTTCCTGTGTTTACTGCTTTTTCACTGTCTTACTGCCCTTTTTCACTGTAATTCTGTGCCTGTTTTTGTCTGTATTCTCTTCTTTCTGCCCTCGTTGTTCTTGCCCGCTCTCGCTGCCCTTCCCGCCGCTGCCCCCGCGGCCCCTCTCCCTGCCGTTCTTGCGCCCGCCTCCGAGCTGTGCTTCCCTCCCCTATTTAATGCCGGCCGCTGGCACGCCACAGGCAAGCGCCAGGAACCCTGCATCTCCCCATCTTCCACCGCTACCTCGCAGCCACCCTCCTCGCACTCGATCCCAGAAGGAGCAACAACTGCCAGCGGGCCATGCCGAGCACCACCCACGGACAGTTCTCCTGCCGCCACTGCCACCATACCTTCACAGCGGCATGCACCCCCACGGCCACTCCGCCCACACCGAACGGCAACACCACCGAAACCCACCCTGAAATGCATCCTCCTCAACGTACGCTCTCTGCACAGACACGCCGTAGAGATCTGGGACCCTCCCTTGACACCCTCTCACCAGACGTTGCCTTCTTCACAGAAACCTGGACAAACGCCTCCTCTGCCCCCGACATCGCCACCGCCATCCCCGACGGATACAAGATCCAGAGGAAGGACCGCCCCACCGACCAGGGGGACTCGCCATCGCACACAACAGCTCCCTCCAACTCTCCACCTCCACCACCTGCGACTCCTTCTCCACTACCGAACACCTACACTTCCAGGATCCAGACCAGCCCCAGAACCACACTTCGCGGCACCCTCGCCTACAGGACCTCGTGCTCCATTCACCACCACCATCGCTGACCTCATCGCCCCCACGCCATCACCTCCATGGACTACATACTCATCGGAGACCTGAACTTCCATCTCGACAACCCCAGCGACCCCAACTCCGCCACCCTCCTAGACAACCTCGCCAACATAGGACTGAAACAGCTAGTCACCACACCTACCCACAAAGCAGGACACACCCTGGACCCGAATTTCGCAGGAGGTAACAACATCCACTTCAGCCACACCACGCAACCCCCATGGATGGACCACCACTGCATACACTTCCGCTGTCGACAAACCCACACCGCCCAAACCTGCACCGCGCCCTCTCCACGAAGAAACTGGAGCAAAGTCACTGAGGAGCAGCTCAACTCCACCCTAAACGGAGACAACTCCACCACCTCGACCGATGTCAACCTCGCAGCCAAGCAACTCCACAAATGGATCTCCAACTGCGCAGACGAGCTCGCACCCCTACGTAAACCCGACAGACAGCGTCCCAGGAGGGCCACATGGTTCAGCGCCGATCTCCAAGAATCAAGACGCACCTGCAGACGCCTGAGAAGAACTGGAGAAACAGCAAAACGTCTGAAGATCGCACCACCTACAAGAACGCCATGACAGAACACCACCAACGCATCAGATCCACCAAAAGGACCTTCATCCAAAACAAGATCCACGCCAACTCCAGCAACTCGAAGGAACTTCTTCAGCATCATCCAGGAATTCACCAAACCCCCAGCGAAACCACGGACATCACCCCATCCCAGGACCTCTGCAACAAGCTCGGATCCTACTTCCATCTGAAAATCAAGGACCTCTACGACAACTTCAACGACAAGCACGCCTGAACCCGAAACCACATCCTCCTCCAGCAACAGTAGCCAGCCCACCATTTCCTCCTGGGCCCCAGTCACCACCGAAGACACTACCTCAACCATGAAAGGCATCCACTCAGGAGCCCCCACGGACCCCTGCCCGCCACACATCTTCCACAGAGCTGCCACCACCATCGCCCCAGCACTTGGACACACAATCAACACCACCTTCAAGACCGGCATCTATCCCGGCGCACTGGAAATGCGCGAGAAGTCAGACCCCTGCTCAAGAAGCCCTCAGCAGATCCCATGGACCTCAAGAACAACCAACCCATCTCCCTCCTCCCGTTCGCAAGGGCAAAGTCACTGAGAAGACCGTCAGTGTCCAGCTGACAAGATTCATCGAAGAAAACTCCCTCCCTCGACCCCTTCCAACTCCGAATTCCACAGCAACCACAGCACCGAGACCGCTCTACTCGCCGCCACAGACGACATCCGCACGCTCCTTGACCAAGGACACACCGCAGCCCTGAGTCCTACTTGGACCTCTCTGCAGCATTCTCCGACACCGTCTCCCACCGCACACTCACCGCCAGACTCCACGATGCCGGAATACAGGGAACCGCCCTTGACTGGATCCGCTCCTTCCTCACCGGCAGAACCCAAAGAATCAGACTGCCTCCCTTCCTCTCCGAACCAACGGAAATCAACTGTGGAGTACCCCAAGGATTGTTGCTCAGCCCCACGCTCTTTCAACATCTACATGGCCCCCTCGCCACCATCGTCAGACAGCATGGACTCAGTATAGTATCCTACGCCAATGACACCCAGCTCATCCTCTCCTCACCAAGGACCCCATCACCACCAGGCTCAAATTCCAGGAAGGAATGAAGGACGTTGCATCCTGGATGAGGAGGAGCTGCCTGAAGCTCAACTCGGAGAAGACAGAGGTCCTCGTGCTCTGACCCTCCCCCTCTGCATGGGACAACACCTGGTGGCCCACCACCCTCGGCAGCCCTCCCACCCCTATGGACCACACCTGTAACCTCTGCATCGTACTCGACTCCTCCCTCTCCATGACCCGACAGGTCAACGCCCGTCGCCTCCAGCTGCTTCAACACCCTCCGCATCCTCCGAAAGACCTTCAAATGGATCCCCCGAATCAAGGAATACCGTCACCCACGCACTCATAACCAGCAGACTAGACTACGGAAACGCCCTCTACGCCCGGGATCAACAAGTCCCTGCTCCACAAACTCCAGGCCATACAGAACACCACAGCAAGACTCGTCCTCGGCATCCTCGACACGAGCGCATCACACAACACCTGCGGAACCTCCACTGGCTCCCCATAGAAAAGAGAATCACCTTCAAGATACTCACCCACGCGTACAAATGCCTTCACAACACTGGACCCAAATACCTCAACGAGAGAATCTCCTTCCACGCACCCAAACGAAACCTCCGATCCGCCAACCTCGCCTCGCCGAAATCCTGCAGATCCGCAGAGCCAGAACAGGGGAAGAGCTTTCTCCTACATCGCGGCCAAGACCTGAACGAGCTCCCGATCGACATCAGACGCGCCCCTCCCTGAACATCTTCAGAAAGACACTCAAGACCTGGCTCTTTGACTAAACGGAGCTGCTTCCCCACCCGAGCCCCCAGCGCCTTGAGACCCTCACGGGTGAGTACAATTCCCCTGGATTGATTGATTGATTGATTGATTGTGACCAAGGGAATATGATAATCACTATTACTCAATTATCTCAATGTTACATTGATACAAAAGGATACAGGAGTGTAGGAGTGTCCTGTAGTTACTCATCCAGCCCAGTGCCCTGCTGGCTAAATATGAAGACATGCTGTTTCAATTATCTGCAGACTAACAATGTTGTTTCGCAGGGAGATCCTTGCATCACCTGCTGCATATTCAGATAACAGTGAGATCATCTCTAGTAGTTTGCCTATCTGCTTGAATTTCCTTAATTGACTTTGCGAAATAGTTTGCATTGTTTGTCTCTACTTTCTTCTTTCAACATCGTTTTACATGTTTTTTTGGAAGCAGGTGTTGGTTACTTTATGGAGTCTTCTGAACCAAATTGGTTGATACTGTTATTAACTGCGAGACGTGATGTGTAACTGTTTTAAAACATGGTGCATAATACCTGCTTAGCCTAACCTTATTTGGGTGATACCGGAGTTTCCCAACATTAGAAATTAACCATGATGGTGGAGTCCAAATTGTGTTAGTCTAAACTGAAGGCATCCACATTCTGCACTAGTTGAACCCTTTTTGTTTTGAGGGATGGCCACCAATAGATTGAAGTTTCCAATAACCCTTTCGTGGCCTTCGGTTATATTGATAAGGTAAGTATAAGGATCTCATCCACAAAAGGCTTGTCATACTCTTATATTTCGTAAATAATTTCTTTAATATGCGAAGTGTGTGCATCCACTGTTTATCTACTGGCGGCAAAATGAACTCTTTTTATGATGGAATTTGTGCATGGGAGTTCCTTATTCAAAGATAGTTACAACCATGGGTAGACAGCCCATACAATACACTGTCCATGAACCATGTTACTATAAGGCATCTATTCCCCCTAACTAAAGTTTGAGTGCCAGACTTATGTTTCTGTGCCAACTGAATCACTAGTTAACGGGTTTCAATTTGCAGGCGGATTGAATTCGTTTGAGTCTCGTCCAGTTTGTCTTCAGCATGTTTAATTTGCAGATATTTGGGCGCCGTTCTACTAAACACGTCTGTTTGGGATTTTGATCATTATGTTTTGGATTGCGACCCTGGTCCTTCAATTTCCTTCACTCTCTTTCTTGATGGTGTTTTTGTTTTGGTCTCAGGGGTTGTGCCTTTACTGGGTCATCTGCATTGATGTTTGGTATGTGGGTGTATTGGCTCATTGAATGGGGGTTTTGTTCATTCTTTTTAGGTGGTTGAACAGCATGAGTCCTTCCTGATATGTTCAGACTACATCAATCTAGTATGTCTACTATTTCTATGGCTTTATGTAGTAGGTTGAAGGTTTTCAACCCATAACTTTCACTATATACAAGAGGAGGTCTGCCAAAGTTTTGGCAGTCCTATCACTATGGTAGGTATCAACAGAGATTCTGGATTCTTTTAAGAGTGTACACTTTGATCACTTTAGTACATTTGGGCAATGTGATACCTGGGTATCTAAGTGTGAAGCTCTGGAACACTACACATGCCCTGGTCCCTGATTAATGTTACCTCCATTCTGAAAACTTTGCAAGAGACATAGGTAGGTTAGGGATGTTTTGCTGTATGATTATCATATGGAGGGACCAAAACGATAGTGAATATGATTTAAATATTTCATCGTTATTTTGTTTATATTAATCTTTAGAAAATAAACATGCTCAATAGCTTCACATTTGTCTGTGGTAGTTATCTTACCTTTGTTAGTTTTATTCATGTTTTTGTTGCTGACATTGAACTTGCAAAACTCTGAGTGTTTCTGCCACATGAAGCGATGTGTAGTAGACATTTATCTGGTCTGATTCTCTTCAATCCAAAATGGTTAGTGCACCTCTTAGGTATTTTTATAGTGCCTCTCTGTGATTTATCCATCAAATATTTCCTCATCACTCCGGGCATCATGAAACACCCCTATACATCCCACCTACTTACCTTTTCTAGCTTTAGTCAATCTCTCCTCCTACCAGCAGTTCTTACTGTTTAGAAATGGTGTTTCCCATGGCCAGGAGTGCCACCTGGGGTTCAAGGTGCTGCCCTTGAATGTATCTACCCATGGTCAGCAGTTTAATAGTGGATATGTGACTGGGGATCTGAATCCATTCAGTCTAGCACCAACCCCAATTGAGAACGTCCATGCCAGACTGCTAGACCTCTTCCCCTCTGTATGGAAACACAAGCAACTCCAGACATGCTTAATCAGTGAAGTGCAGCCTGAGTCCTATGGACAATCAAGATATCTTACCCTTTTTTGGGCAGGGCAAGCCCAACATCGTATTACTCATTGAAATAAGCAAAAAGTTACTGATTGAATGTTTAAATGAATCTCATCCATTATAAATATTCTGGGTGAGCGCATAACAGGGAATGATAGGTGGCAGGTGATAATACATCAAAGGACACAGCTAAAGCTGAGATAGGAAGGTTTTAATGTGAAAAAGCACATCAGTTGATGGGAGAGCACATGGCGTAGAAGCCAGATGATAACTCAGGAGTAGGCAATTGTGCAAGTGTTTGGTCATGGCACGGCATGAGAGATAGGGGTTCAGAAGTACAGGATAGTGTACTGGACTGTACTGACACAGCTGTTGGGGTGCAGGAGCTGGTGGTAGCCTTTGCGCACAGCCATCCTATGCTGCTATCGCTAGCATCATGTTCCTGGCTTACGGATGTGCAACGAACTGCAGAAGATACAGTAGATGTAAGAATTTTACATAGAGGATGACTTCTCACAACAATAGTCAGACTCTGAGGCTGTAGGAACGTGTATGTTGTCTAATGTTACTAAATTACAAATTGTTATATCCTTATGTTCTCTGTTTATTCTGTATTTACTGTTCACTCTGTCATGATGCACGTTGCATCATTCATTATTCTTGGTTGCCTAGCATACTGGAATGTTGGTCTCCTGGAAGCTCCAGGTTGAGTCAGTTGTATCCTGGTGGCTGATGATGGGAGTTGCTTTGTGAGGGTCCTTGGTGCTGACTTTCTACCTATAAGAATGAATCTACTCTTTCAACCATATCCTCTGCGTGGACTTCATTCATTCAAGACACAACATGAATTGGCGACGAGGATGGGATTCGAACTCACGCGTACCATTATTTCAGACACATTTTTATAAAGAGTGGAATGGCATTAATTTGCTTCCTCCAGACATTCGTACAGTAGGTTTTGTAGGCCAAGAGATTGACATGATTGGTTATTTTCCAGAAAGTTTGCAATTCAAAGAGAGACTTATTCATTCAAAAGTTTATGTAGCCAAGAAGGGATACAACATCCTGGGTTTGAGAGATCAAGGGAAATTCGGAATGGTTTTGAGATCGGGGACGGAACACCCCATTTCTCTGGTGGATACTGTGCATAAGAATGTCAATTCCTTAGAAGATGTACTTATAAAACACCAACCTGTTTTTGAGGACAACCTAGGTGTGGTTAAGGGATATGAGCATAAAATTATTCTTAAACCTAATGCTATCCCAGTTGTACATAAAGTCAGATATGTTCCTTTGAGTATTAGGGAGAGATTGAAGGAACATCTTCAAAAGTTATGCTCAGATGGAGTCATTGAGCCTATAGATTAGTCCTTATGGGTTTCTCTCAATGTTGTAGCTTTGAAAAAAATCTGACGAACTCAGGCTTTGTATTGACTTGAGGTTGTTGAACAAGAACATTCAAGTTGATTGCTTCCCTCTACCAAGGATTCAAGACATGCTAGCTCAACTTACTGGTACAAAGGTCTTTTCCACCATTGATCTGAGGGCTGCTTACCATCAGATAGAATTGAACAAGGACTCTCGAGACCTCACAGCTTTTAACACTCCTTTTGGAGCATTTCGCTTTCTTAGAATGCCATTCGGCCTTGCATCGGCGGCATCAGTGTTTCAGAAACTTATGTTTCAGTTATTGGGAGCTGAGAAAGATGTGCTAACTTATCAAGACGATATTTTGATTTCTTCCAGCTCGGTTCAAGAACACTTGGTTAAACTTTGACCGTTTTCTAGGCATACTTGAAGATCATGGTATGACTGTGAAGAAACAAAAGTGTAAGTTCATAATGAAGGAGGTTGAATATTTGGGGCATGTTGTTTCTTCAACTTGTATTAGACCTAAGCAAGATCTCTTGAAAGCAATTCGTGATTGTGCTCAACCCACAGATAAAGATCAGTTGAGGTCTGTCTTAGGTCTAAGTGAATATTACTCTTGCTTTGTGCAAATTTCACACTTGTAAGTGAACCTTTGAGAAAACTTGTCAGAAGTAATGTCATGTTCATTTGGCAGAATGAACAAGTGGAGGCTTTTAAGAATTTAAAGGATTTGATCATAAAAGCACCTGCTCTTCAACTATATAAAGATAATGCTATGTCTTTTGTTACAGTTGATGCTAGTAACTTAGGCCTTGGTGCCATACTCAGTCAGATGGTTGATGGGGTTGAAAATACGGTGTCTTTTGCTTCTCGTAGACTTTCTGCAGCAGAGAAGAATTACAGCACCATCGACAAAGAAGCACTTGCTGTGTGTGGGGTGTTCATCATTTTTGGTGGGGGGAGTGTTATATAGCTCGAACTCGACCCAAAAGTATCGGAGGAGCTTTACAAGAGTACTAGTTGCGTTACAGACAGATACATTTATTTTGTTAGGCATGGGGAGATTAAGTGATTTGCCCAGAATCACAGGATGTTGAGCGTCCTTGCCGAAGCACTCGAACCTGGTTCCCCACCTTTGGGATCGACCCTCTAGCCGTTGAGCTCTTCACTTGCATATCACTATTTTCCAGTGTGCTACTTTAACTGATCACCTGTGAGAACCAGGACAACTCTTACAATGCATTAAATTGTTGATCGAAAGCCTAGGAATGGAGCATTGTGTCCTTTGTGATATGAAGTCAGCAAGTAACCTTAGTGTTGACAGCCTGCTCCATGCTTCTCTCTGCAAGTCAAATAGTGGGATCTACAGGCTGTGGGATATAATGGAATCAACATTTCCTTTTAAAAACATCTAGGACCTGAAGAGGGTGAATTGGAGGCAGAGAAGTGGGGAATTCTTCAGCCCACTGCTACAAGCTGTAAACAGCTGAGGAGCAGCTCGTGGACGGCCTTCAGAGAAGTTGAGGGAGCTGAATGTGAGATGACTGAGTAGATTTGAAGAAGAATCCGCACAGTGAAAGAGGAGTCAGTCAGTGTGTCCTCTCTTTCACACTGCAGATGGAGTCCATGGACAGTACTGGTGCCCTCCATTGTCATTGCCCAGTCTTGCTCAGGCTGCTGATTCCAGCAATCCTCTGCTTATCTCAGTGTCTTCGGTTGTGCTCGCTTGTCCTGTGGCCCTTCTCCCAGCAACACAATGAGCTTGTTGCAGGAGACCAGAGGCTGCTACTAGAACTGCGCCACAGTGTGCGTAAACAGTATTTCAAAGGGGTTGGCTTTAGGGGCTAGCACTGAGTGCCTCAAGAGCCTGCTGCTGATACCAGACGTGCAGTGCGTAATATGAGGTGGTAGTTTCCGGTGCTCAGCACCAGCACTTAATTGGCAACACAGGCACTTATGACATGGTGGGCTGTTTGCCTGATTTAGAGTGAGCACAACAACAGTTGTTTACTAATTCAATACACTTTAAAAATGACTAATACCTGCCACCCTTGCTAATCTTATAGTTTGGGGGCCTGGAATAGTCTGAACTGTCACACTTGTAGGAGTGTGATGATTAGTAGCTGGTTTGGTGATGTCATTGATAGCGCTAGCAGGGGCAATGGGTGGTGTAGGCTGCAGTGGCCTCCTAGTGAGGGCCCTGGTACTTCATTTTTACAAATTAAGCACGGCAGACGTGTTTTAAGGGAGGGTGAGACTTGAAGACAGGAAGGGAACTGTGGCACATGTCCCTAGTGCCTTCTCAAACTCTGAAAATCCAAAGTACATTCAGCTTCTGAAGCAGATGTATTTATTATGAATAGACAAAGAACAAAGCCATGGTCTATTTTTAACAGCTTTAACCCTAGCTGCTTTTCCATATCTTTCAAGAAGTATCCATGTTAACTGCCATTAGCACCCTTTACGATTGGCTTTATAGTACTTTGTGAAATTGTGCATTCCCACATCCGCTCTTCCAGATTCGGCAGCAGAGCTTTCTCCTTTACCGTCCCTTCAGCTTGGAATTGTTGTAGCGGATACTGGGATCTTTTTGATAAATAAACTTTTTCTCTCATTACTATTGTCTCTTCCATATTACTTAGCTAACTGACACACACCTGATCCTCCGATGGATCTTGTATTGTGCCATTGAGGAGCTGGAAAATAACAGATCTAACATCCTGATATCCAATGAGGATCAGGAATTGGAAATCCAATTCACAAAATTGTAATTGAATTCAAGTATATAACTCTCAACACTAGACTATAAAAGCAGAAGATCAATACAGCTAGTCCAAACCTTCTGAAGAAATTCAGCCGGACTAAAATCATGCAAACCAATAATTCTGTTAAGGCAATACAAAACAATAACATTAACACCTGATGTTCAGGGATTTCTCTATGCCGATCTCTCTCTGTCATTAATAAATCAATTGGAATGCACAATCAACTTAAGAAGACAAGTCATCATAAACCAGAGTCTAAACTTTAGTTAAAGGTAAATTTATCAAAGATATTCAAAAGGGCAAATACATCATTAATAAACATTTAGGAGCTAAAGAGTGCAGGAGAGTCAAATTAGTTTGGGCTTTCCATAAAGTAACAAGGAGTTTTGGAAAGTTCAGCCAGGTCATTAGTAACGACAGCTCATGAGCAGTGTCCCATCGAGAAAGAGTCCAATATTGGCTCACCCAACATATGTGTCAGCTGGGAAAGAGCAAGTAGAGTCCACAAAAGTTCCCAACAGACAGATGCAGGAAAATCTAAAGTAGTCTCCAGGGTCAGTGTGCGACTGCCCATCCATCACATCAATGTATAATATAATCCTCTAGTTCCATGGTGACACCTGCTTGATCACCTCATCGTGTCATACCACTCAGTCAATTGGTCAGTTCGTATAAGATGATTGTCATATGGCGTAAAGGAAGACACAAATTATAGAAAGAGTTGGTACTGATCACGTAAATTGTCAGATCATCCAGTATACGTAAACTTCCAAACAATGGTCTTTTAGCAACAGGCACATGAGTGAGTTCAAGAGGACAGTTTCCCATAGCAGATGTTCACAAAGTAGAAACTTTTGTTGCAATAGTCCTTGTAAGTGAGTGAGGACTCTTCCAGTAAGACACAGTTTCAGCTTCACATTGAAAGTTTAGGAAAACTTCTCACGACAAAGCAAAGTACGGAAAAATGCAGACCTATAATAAAGTCAATTTAAAATATGCAGAATATAAAGTAATGGAAATATACATTCCATAAGGTAAATCAATTTTCTAATAATCTTGTCAACTTATAAGCACTCAGAATATGCTTTAGTTGGGTTGCAAAGATCACATGTAACTATGACACATTACTGCATTTTCAAAGTATCAACATGTAAAAGTATTTCAAATCATAAAATATTAATATTGTCTCAAGTGTTTTACATTAGTACATATATGAAGATTATTATCAGACGATTAAAGAACGTTCGCACTAAATATGGCTATGCAGCATCAGTTTTCTTTTCTAATTTGGTACACAATTTCACATATGCAAATGATAAAATTTAGTATGAAACCCTTTCAATATCACACATAAAATTATCTAGGTTACGTTAGATTTCATTAATTTTTGCACACATTACTATTTCAATGAGGATTATTAAGAATTTCATAACATGTGAGTACATCACTTTAGCTTTTAATACGTGTTAAAATAATAGGCTAAGGCCAGTTAACAAAATATAAACCTATATGATTCAAATGACTATGATTTCATCTATCCTACAATTAGTTGCATTAGAATCAACTTCAGTACTATCTCCACTACTGTTCCAACTTTGCCAGGTTTAAAAAACTCTTCAAGGCTTGGCTGTTTTAGGCTGTTGGGGTGTTTCTGTGTTGGCTGAGCACCAAGCTATACCTGCGGGTATGAGTCGTTGCGCTATATCAAGTGAAAATAACATAACCTAACAAGAAAACCTTCAAAGGGCAGAGGGAGTGGTTGTGCGAGCAGTGCACCAAGTTTGGAGCAGTGATGGAATCACCTCTAATAGCAATCGTCTGCTGCTGCTCTAGTGCTGTGCTGCTGGTGCGAAGCATGCACACAATCCTGTAGCTGCCTCTCATTGTGCTTCCACTTCCCTCTTCTCTGTGCAGTTGCCAGTTCTGTGACCAAGGAAGTGCAAGATGTCATAACTGGAGGGCACATTCATGACAATATCAGCCACAAAGAAAAATAGTGACTAGAGACTTCATCAGGCAACAAGGTCTCAGGTTTGCCAGACAGCCAGCAACATGGCGTGCCAGTGTATTTCTTGGGTATGATTGGGTCTGCATCCAGTGCCAGTAGCTTACCAGAGAAAGCAGGAAGGAGTGTTCCCACTGCAGGTGGAAATATAAAGAGAGAGGTGGGCAGCAGGCAAGGGAGCCATGGAAACAGAAAAGAAACTGCACGCAATACAGAGGGATTAGGGCTGTTTCCTTAACACACCCCGCATAGTCTACAGAGACTTATATTTCAGTCAGTGAAGTTCAAATAGCGACTTTAAAAGCCAAGGAAGCCACAGGACACATTCCACCTCTATGCAGTTACTGCTGTCTGGGAAAAGAACCCTGGAGCCAATGTTGTGGCCCTGGGCAGTATGTTTTCTGGAAGAAATGTGGGTACTGGTATACTGAATACTAGAAGAGCGGGATTTAGTTCAGTCCCGCACACTTAGTGTTCAATACCCCAGCAGCTGCTGCTCTTCCAGCCGCGGCCCGGGCATGTAAGAGCGGTGGGGCGGTGGGGTCCGGGAGGGAGGAGGGGTCTTTCGACAGATGACAATGAAGGAAAATTATTTATTTATTTAATTTTCCCTCGTTGTCGTCTGTCGAATACTCCCCCACCGTCCCATTGCTCTTACCTGCATGGGCCGTGCTGTGCTCTTCTTTACTCCAGGCCTCAGAATCCAGTGTGTAGTTGAACCGCAAGAGGGACTGTAGTGAAAGAGAGGGAGGGTGGTTAGAGAACCTGGGAGGGACAACAGCTGAGAGAGACCGGGCGGGGGTGGCAGGGGAGTCTTGATCCCAGGGGAAACCCTCTTCTAAGACCACGGTGCCGTCAAATTGAAGAGGTTATTGTCTTAGATAAGGGGGTTGCCACGTAATTGAGGCTTGCCTGCGGTGCTCCCTGGCCACTGTGTGTCCCCCTACTGTCATCTTTCTAAGTGTAAGCACAACCTCCCTGCTGACATCATTCTAAGTGTATTTACAGTGCTTTTTCAGTCTGTGGGTGAGCGCCTAACAGCTGATAGCATTCTAATTGTATGCATATTCTCAAGCACTGTAACAGCTGAGGCCACAGAAACAAACTACTTTATTTCCCCATCACCAAAAACTCATTATAAGGTTAAATTGTATAATGTAAATAACCGCGAACTGCTGCAGGCTCGGCCGAAGCATGACAGACACACCATCCAGCCAATGCTGAAGGTGGCTCATCCCACACAAGCCAGTGATGAAGGAAGCTAACCGGAAGCACCTTTCTGTAAGTTGTGCTGGGTTGAGGTTTTGATAATGGGGAAGGCTGTTTGTAGCCACACTAAAGAACCTGCTGAGGTCTAACGTTTACCAGGATACAATTGATTTATCGGTCCCTAAATGAGGTCCAATCTTTCATGTGTATTTCCATCACTACTGGTGCACAGCTGACCCATCTTCATCGCTGGCCTTCCGGCGCCTTTTGCACTATCACAATTCACTGCTGTTGGTCCCTGATCGTTTGCAAACTTAATATTTTTCCTCTCTCCCGACCTACTCAGGTTTATATATTCACCATGGGGAGAAAAACGATATTAATTTCGTTTGCATCCTTTACATCTCTACATACCGTTCAGTATTCTTGTCTGATTCCATTTTATCTATTAGGCATTCTCGTGCCCAAAGTCGGGAGGGGAGGGGACGACAGTATCATTTTGAAAGCCTTGTTTTTAGTGTTTATAAAAAGTGAGACTTTCCAGTAATAACAACGACTACTGTATCCAAAATACATGCACGGTTATTTATAAAGAATACTGGCAGAACGTTTGGGATTGAAATAAAGGACACAAATGCCATTTCTTTTCTGAAGAATATGCTTTTGAATTCTCTGCTTTATTCGACATGGGATTCACCGCTGTGATTGCTTGTCATACATAGCATGCTGGGAGTCAGGCTGAATGATCGCAGTAGGAGGAACTGCAGCTGTGGCAGCATGGGAAAGACCCTCCATTCATCCTTCAAAAGCAGCCAATCAGCCTCCCACTTAGTGATTAATTTGAGCTGCTGGATGCAGGTGGAGTGCACTGACACTCATTTTTGGGGACCAGTACTTATTTTTCCTCATCAGACTTTGACCCATAGCAAGAGAGAAAAAACACGCGATGGGAAAGAAGGAAAAAGAGAACTATGGGAAAACATGACAAAGGTAGAAAACAGAGTTGAATGAGAACCAGCAGAGTGAGATAAGGGTCAGGAAATGTCTGGTGGTGGATAAAAGAGGCATGACGTGGAATCAAGAATAAGCACCCTTGGTATTCGGTACCCCAATATGCAATAGCACCAGCTGTGGGCTACTTATTCATTTACAAATTAAGAACTGCATCCACTCATCAAGGTCTGGTTAGCATGACCACGGTAAGCATAACAAGCATCATCCTTGATTTTGGATTGCACCCCCAACCCTCCATTGTCACTAGAATAAACGCTAGTCTACTGGCACAGACAGTACCCGGCCCCCTTTCATTGCTACTAACTGATCCATCATTTTCTGACCAGCCCTGCCTTCTTAAAGAACAGCACTTTGCAAACTGAGATTTATGAACTAATACCTACTCTGTTACTTTGTAGCAGTTTGTAGGTTGAATAGTGAGGAATGTTAGGTTTCACACATGATTTGGGCCAAAAGTCAGCAACATAAGTGCGTGTGTGATGGAATTGATGATGTAGAATGTTGTCATAACGGTTACGCACTGAGGAATAAAGACGTGTAATACCAAGCTCCGTGTGTGGCATGGTCATTTGCATGTACCAGGGATGGGGTAGGACGCTACAACTGGTGACTAGATAGGGGATAGCATAAACCTGCAACCTGAAGAACTGAGAGTGCTCTCCCGAGGAGTTTGCCGTGCTCCAGCAAATTGCTTGTGCATGCCGCTTGTGCCTCAGTCGAAGTGAAAATCGACAGTTGGCATATGTGGAGTCAAAGCGCTACTTCAGACAGTGCGAGGCCTGTGAAGAAAGTGAAGGCCTTACAGAAAGTTTGTTTGCCATCGGCTAGAAATTTACTGATAAAGTCAAGACAAGAGGTACTACACCACAACGCAACACCGACCTGTCATTCATACAGTACAACAACGCTAAAGACAGCAGCAACCAGAAACAGCAAAGCGCTAAAGGAAGTGATGGCCGAGTGCAAAAAGCGATACAAGCGGAAACATTTCTGATACCAAGAACCACTAAAGCCAGTGACAACCAGATACATAAAGTGCACGAGTGACGACAGCCAGGCGTAAGAGAATGCTGTGAGCAGAAGCAGGTAAACCCAGAGAAACATTAGAGATGGCTATAATCAGATACAGAGAATATGATCATGCTTACCAGAACCTGAGTAAAGAGAGCCATCCGACCTCAGCACCAGGTGCTGTAACACAAGCAGAAGCACAGGGCTGGTGGATAATGTTGGACCGACTGAAAGGCTGTGAGCAGCGGTCAGAATAGTGAAATATTTAAATGGCTGCTAAAAAAGCACAAACTATGGTGCCACCGCCATCTTCAAACTACCGCCTCCCTTCGTTACCACCAAAAGTAAAATATTGGTGACAGATGGACTGCCTGGGTTGAAACCTTCAATGATTTCATTGATGCGCTGGAAGAAGCGAATGACAAAAAATCATTAAATATCTAAATAATTTAACAGGTAAAGGCATAAAGAAGTGATAAAGAAAATACCACAAGGTGATGAAGTGACGTACAATCAAAGAAGCACTAAACACCAAGGTCAATCCAATGCCGAAAATTGACTATGAATGGTACATCTTCAGTCAGAAAAGGCAGAGAGCTGGTGAAATGATGGTTGAGTTTGTAGAAAGACTTGATTCACTTATCAAGCATTGCAAGTACGACGAGTTCAATGATGTAGAGGGAATGCATCTCAGAGTAATAGATGGTTGCCTCTTTGATTTCTTCAGACATCGGATGCTGAAAGAGACAATCAGTTTGGAGCGAGTACTCATGGCTACCAGAGAAAAAGAAAGAGCTGACAGACAGGCAGCTAACATTGAGACCGGAACTGCCCAAAATGAATCAGCGCCGAGTGTGAAAATTAAGTTGAAACACAAGGCAGAAGGCCATAAAGTAATGTCTTCAAAGAAAAGAAGTTGGGTTTTTGATGTGGATTTTCCTTTCCACATGAAGGTACCCCACAATTGAATAGGTATGCAAAGGCTGCGGGAATGAGAAACATTTTGTAACTGTCTGCAAAGCAAGGGAAAGATAATGGGTGTCACTTCGAAAAACAAAATGGGGGCAAGATCAAGTGCGTCACATCGAGAAAACAAAATGGATGTCAGAAAGTTCCAGATGGGACACTCTACGCACTCCCACACGGCCAAGAGGCAACATCAGGTGAGGCAAGTAGAAAGTGAACGACATTGATTGTCATCAAACTTTTTGTCTAAGAGTTTGTCATCGTCACTGTCAAGCGACAGTGAGGAAGATGGGTGTGCGATGTCAATGTTGATTGCAGGACGACTTGCACATGTAGGATTAGCTTATTGCAAGGAAAAATGCTGGTCGAAGATAGGTCGACAAGCGAAAGAGCGAAATTCACTTGGACATGGCCCTAAGATCACACTGAAAGTGAATGGGTGCTCCATACAGTTTTATCATAGACAGTAGCATATTGATAGACATTATGCCAGAGGAAAAGTACAATGAACTGTCTCCAGTTCCCCGTTTAACCCCCTCGAAAACCAAAGTGTATACGTGGGCTGCTTCAACGCCACTGCAAAGTCAAGATTCATTCATAGCAACTATGAAGCATAAAACGTGTCATTGCACTACTTCTAAAGCAGCTGATGCTTAAGTTAACTTCACTGCTGCCATATCTATAGAACAAATCATAGCTGCCATGAGTACTGACAGGGACCTGCTCATACTCAAAACATTTTCCACACCAATCATGGCAAAAGCACCCTTGAACTCTTCATGATAACCTTGAATACCAGAAAATCAAAAATGAGCAAGAAGAACTTTCAGTTACCCCAGAAGGCATCATTTAAAGAGGGCTGAGAACTGTCATACCCGAAAGTCTGAGACAACAAGTTATTGAACTGCCACATGAGGGACACCGTGGACTTGTTGCTATGAAACGAGCTTTATGGGACCGAGTTTGGTTCCTGCGTCTTGATGAAAGAGTTGAAAATAAGTTAAAGGCATTTCATTTGTGCAACTGTTTGTCATCTAAGACAACCCCACATCTGTTAAAAATGTCTGATCTCCCAAAGCATGCATGGAAGAAGATTGCAATTGACTTCTTTGGACCCCTTTACAATGGACACACATCTGCTGGTAATTGTTGATGAATATTCTCGTTTTCCACTTGTGTAAGATCTGTCATCAACTACTCATGACCAAGTCACTGAGAGACTACAACGTATTTTTGCAACATGGGGCGTTCCTTTGATTTTGAAATCTGACAATGGCCCGCTTTTAAATAGTCAAGAATTTACAGATTTTCCTCACTCATTTAAATGCCAAGCATCAGAAAAGCACACCTCTCTGGCCACACGAGAATGGTGTGGTCGAGAGATTTAGAAGTATCCTCAAGAAGACCTTTCAACGTGCTGTGCTGGAAAAGCTTGAACTCAATCAGTTCTTCCAAGTAAGCTTCGTTCATACAGGTCAACTCCCCATTCAACCATGGGTGAGAACCCTGCTACCTTAAGGTATTGGAGAGCCATAGGACCAAATTGTCACAATGAACTACTGAGAGATCTATTGACATTGATAACTTTGAACCCCTCATTTGTTTCACAACGCAAAATGAAGACCTATGTGGACAGACACCGCTGTGCTCGGAGCACTGTGTTCAACAGAGGAGACCAAGTTATCGTCAAGCAGAAACAGAAACGCAAGTCTGATGCTCCGTTTGATGCTGACCTACTGAGGGTTGTGACTAGTAAAGGCCACATGGTGACTGTTCACCATCCTGGAAAGTCCATTACACAAGATTCTTTGCATTTCAAGCACCAGCCTCGACCTTCGCCAACTCCAGATATCAGGAGTAAGACTTGTCCACCTGAGAATCTAGAGAGCCCAATGACTGTATTGATGTCTCTGTTACCAATGCCAGTCATGGACACTTCTCCAGTATCTCTGGAGCCTCACATGACCAGATCTAGGCGATTGATGGGAGCACCAAAATGACTTACTGAAGAGTTGTGAAGTATATATATATTATTGGTACTTTTTATTTAACAAAGGGCGAGATGTAGTGTCTTGTGAGTTAGAGGTGATGGGACACTTTTGGTCCATAGAACAGTGACTTAAGTGCGTGGGTGATGGAATTCGTGATGTGGAATGTTGAGTTAACAGTTATGTGCTGAGGAATAAAGACGTGTAATACCAAGCTCCGTGTGTGGCGTGGTCATTTGCATGTACCCGGGCTGGGTTAGGACGCTACACTCTTTGTCTCAACTTATTTTTTCCAGATGTAACACATCCAGGAACCAGCAGAGACAACTCCAATAATTCTCGATTTTAATTTCTATATGGAGATTTGCACAGATAGGCACTGATGGAAGAATCGCCTAGCATTCGAACAGAAGAGTTGTTAGATGGTTTATTGTTAGTTGTACTCCAACATATAGGAAACATAACGTGTACTCAGTAAATGAGTAAACTATAAGCAGAAATGTATTTAAACTATGTCAACTTTCTTATGTGAGCAACACAGTATACATTATATGTAGTAACCCATTTATGCATAACCCTATATGGAAAATCAGTTTGCTAATGCAGAGTGGAAGAAAACAATGAAAATATGTCCCCAAACGTGGACCTTACATAAACGAGGGTAGCACATGGCCCGCAGTAGTGAATGCTTTTTCCCCACATCTAGGGAATCTTACACACCAGCTGCACATATTGCACCAGTTCTGAGAGTGAGGAGGCTACTGCCATCTAGCCTGTAACTTTTCTTAGAGTTATGGAAATTTACATCACTACCCACGCTGTGTCTCTGTTGTATGTGTAGCTTGGTTAGCGCTTTTTCACTAGAGAAAGCCGAAATGCCTGGCACTATGCTGGCGCTGGGAGCGCAGAGTGCAAAGAGGTTAAGACCAAGGGCGCAATGGACAAGTATAAGGTACAAGAAGGGAATGTGGGGCTAAAGGGGGAGGTGGTGCAGTCTCAGTTTGTGCACACAGAACATGTACAGCACATGCAGCAGCAGTACCTGCTTTCTCGCGCACACACACATGCACTGATGCAATGCACAGGGGCATCCACAGGGCAAGCGCCTCTCAATTTCTGTTGTCTCTATGCATGGGTGCCAACAGAAATGTGGCATGAGAGCATGGATGCCTATAAGTGAATGTAGGTCTGTTTATGTGCAGTCTAGTCTGTAACTGCATGTGTGCATATATGCACATGAGGCCCTTTTAGGTGCAGGCTCTATAATAAAGTCACATGCATCGACTTTGACAATGCATATTAAGACATGGCAGCAAATAAAAACAGGTGATTAGGGACATGAGCGGATTTCTTGATACTCTTGCTAGCCCTTAAGTGGTGCATAGTATTCCCGTCATGTGACTCATTCTGCCCAAGTGCGACCTGCCTATCAGAGGTGCGTTCATGTCACTGACTGCCTCAGCTGCATCTTGCTGCCAGAAATGTGTCGGACATGCGACTGACAATGCACAACCCTGCTGACATTTCAGGTATGTGCCTGGCCCATGCCAGGCTCTAGCCCACCTTTACTAACCTCTTACATGTTCACATGGTATGTGACTGGTCTTTCTGGGGTCCGTTTGCAGTGGCGGCTGGTGACATTTTAAAAAGGTGGGGCGTAAAAGTCACGGGCAGCGCAATGTGAAGAGCGAGCGTAGCGAGCAAGCTTGACCCTATGAACGGGAGAGCGGGGGGTTCTAACTCATCATACCACCGTATCCGCGGAACTAAGAAATCACATGATAACATCAGAACAAGATATGAAAATGGAATCAGACAGCACCGCGCGTGAAATGAGGGCTTACTTTACAATATGTACACCCAAACAGAGCATTATTACAATACATTGTGCCGACAGCCTGCGTAATGTTGTCTTATACAAAGATATCGACAATGGACACAGATAACATGAGATTAGTGACGCGTTCAGTTTATATTGATTGTAATGCAAGTATGACAGGAAAAGAAATTATCTAAAATCCAAACAGACCGCATAATTTGTTAATTGTTCAAAATAAAACCACAAACATATTTAAAAGTATATACAGTTCACACCCTATCAATCCAATACAATGCTTTCCGTTTGACACATTCATTTTATGTTTGGTTTACAAAAAAATGAGAACATTTTACAAGACTGAACCCATTCTTAGCTGAGTCAGTTTTAAGTGTGATACATAATACTTCACAATAAACGTAGGTAAAACGTATAGAATGAAATGTAATTGCCCCGTGGCTTCTCATTGCGTTGGAAATCTAATGCAAGTATCGTTCCTGGTACGGGCGGAGCCACACAGTCTTTTGAAAAAGAAACCAACGGTTTTCTTTTTTTTTTTTATCTTCTGACCTAATTTTATGGAAATCTGTTGACACACTGACAACCACAGATTTGTTTGGGATGAAACATTTTCATATGCATTTTTTCACTGATGAAGTAAGGTTTAAATTAAATAACAAATCATCCTTGGTAATGCGGAGTCTTAGTTGCTGTGGGTGTGACTTTTTCCAACATTTATACAATAGGATATTGCAAATTTCCAAGTGCTAGTCAGAGAATTATGTTTTAAAATCCCAGACTTGCTTTATAGGTGGTGACTGAAGGCCACCTCAGTATTTCGTCCTTCCAGACGGAGCTCTCTTACTGGTTCATTCTGACGCCTGTAGTTTATGAGCATTGGCAAATGTTCAATATAAAGCGCTATTTGTTGTCTGAAAACTTTTTCAGGGTCGTCAAAACTTGCAGAATGACAGCTTCTCTCACCTGACTCTCGAGCACCAGTGTTGTGGAAAGGTGAGATTGAAGAGGGCTTGTTACATAATGTAGTGTTTCGACAGGAATGAAAGTTCAGCGGGAAGCTCCTCGGAGTTAACTTATCCTGCAGCTCCGGGAAGTCAGCAAGGAACTTGAGGAACTAAGTGCTTATTCAGAGCAAACTTGGAGAAAAGCTGCGCTTACTTTGTAAAGTAAATAAGTAAAGGCAAAGGTGGAAAGCTGTTCTCAGAGCCACTGCAGAGCTGCCCAAAGTCGGAGATGTCAAACACCAGGTCTACCTTCTCTTGATGCCACCTCACACCTCTTTCTTCCTCCACCCTTCACTTCCGGTCTGTTTATCGCACTCTTTCACGGTCTTTTTATTTCTGCATTATTCCACGGTCTCAGTTTTCCTATCCTTATGTTTCTCATTCTTCCTCCTTTTTCATACTTTCGCTTTCTTTTTCGAGGTCACAGTCAGATGAAGAAAAGTAAGTTCCTGTGAATGCTGTTGTTTGTGTTATACATTACAAGCCACCAACACAAATCAAGCATTGGCTGCGGCCAGAGCATTCCTAGAGACGCTGTGCCCCCACGTGCTGCCAAGCTGGCAGGATGAAGGCTGACTGCAGTCCCGCGCTCCTGAGGGCCCACCTGCCTGGTGGCTGTAGCGCCGAGTGAGTCATGCCAGGGGGCGAGGCACGTATCAGGGAGGTGGCGGGGAGAGAAGCGGGCTCCCTGTACTCAGTCACCACACATCATCCTTAGCTGTCTCTTCCACTGTAACCCCAGAGTCACCACATGGACTTGCCTACTCTCCCCCAAAACTCATTCTACTGCACTCATCCCACAAGCGCTCCCTCACCGGTTCACTCGACACTTGCTCTCTCGAGCCTTCAAGCCCCCCTAGAGGCTCTGTCACTCGCAGCACACCGCAGCCTGTCTCCCACAGTCACCTCGTGACACTCGCCTGCAGCCGTCACGAGAGCTGCCTCTTTCACACGCAGCCTACTGGTGCCGGGTCTGCAGCCCAAGGAAGGCGCGAGCGTGAGCCGGGCTCACCCACTACCGTGGCAGCTGCGTGCCACGCACTGTGCCCACCTCTGCATCGCGCTGCGCACCACAAGTCACCCCCTCCTGTCCTTGGCAGGCGTGTGCCATGTGCGCTGCTCGCCGCCTCAGCAAGTCCCACATCACGCATCACCGCCTTGGGCATTGTGCCTCTCTTTAATGATGTCCCCGGAGTAGCCCATAGAGTCACTAGCTCAGAGCAATACGGCAATAAATGTGATTTTCTCGGTTCTTACCTGACTGAACGTGGTGGACTGGAACTAACTTCTCCCCTCTCTTTTCTTTTGCTGCTCAACAGGAAACTAACTGCAGTGACAAATCAGGAGACTGGATGCGACGGGGGGCCGGGTGGCTGGCATTTGATAGGGCATGGGGCGACTTTACGAAAAACACGTCACCGCCCGAGCAGGAGCCTATCTTTAGACGCCTGCACCACACTAGGCATGCGCAGCATACCTAATGGTTCGTGAATGTGAGTGAGGAGCAACGCTCTTCACTCACATGCGCAGTCAGACGGACCATCTTCTGGACTCCTGCTCTCGCCTGCGTGGCGTGCGCTGTGCGTTGACATGCGCACTTTCACCAGTGAAGCACAGGCCGGCCCAGAAATGTAAACAGACGAATTGTGAAAGCTGTCAATTCGTCTGCTTACATTCCTGTTGCCGGAACTGCAGTGAGCAGTTTCTTGTTTCTTTTGCGGGGGCGCTGCCCCGGCGCCCCTATGGACCAGCCGCCACTGAGTGGAGCATGTGCTGCAGCCTCTTGTACTTAGTGGCCAGATCTTCTGAGCAGCAGTAAGGATAGGCCAGCACATAACAGTAGTGACTAAAGACTTCAGCCTTACTTTTATGTCAATCAGGCCTGTCAACTATTTTTCAGAAGACACTACCAGCAGTCTCACACAGTCGCCCTCATTAGCTATGGCAAGACTTCACAACCTCTAGCTTCGGAGTATCCCTGCCCTCCTCTGCTGCTGCCCCATGCATGCAGCCAACCAACTTGCTGCTTGTAATAAACATACATTATTTAAGGAATCAGCAGACTACTCTTTAAATTCTCCTTAGCAGTATGGACCTAACTTTTGTCCAAAAACCGCGACATGTATTTAAAATTGAAGAAAGCAGCGGGACACCAAGACAGTCCTCTGAAAACCGGGACTGTCTGGGGAAATCCGGGACATCTGGTCACCCTACTGTACTAGAACTACAGTGCGAGCTCTCTTGTCTTGCCACCTGCTTGCTTCACCACAGTGCCAGGTGGAAGGGAAGTGACCTCACACAGAAATATTAATCCACACCCAAAATGGGTAAGGACTACTATAATTAGTAAAAGCCATTCCTCCTCCATCTCTTTTCTTACCCCCAGTCCCCAGAAAGCAGGAAACACAACAATAAATAAAAACAAGTATTGGAAAAGTCATTAGGTCACTCTTCTGGGACCTATCGGTTTTGCGAATGGCGTTTCACCATGCTGTATAGCATCGGGGTGTGGTGGTGCGGTGGGGGAGTTTGGAGAGCAGCAAAATGCTTTTATCTGATCTACAACATGGGTTAAAAAAAAAAATGTGTGTGTGTATATATATATATATATATATATATGTGAGAAGTTGGCCTGGTATATGCTGTTCACTAATTAAAGTGGACACCTTGCACCAGTACAATTCGACTCTTATGGTAGGTAGGTTTAAGACAACCTTTATAGAAAGCTATCCTAGTGGTAGCTGTGGAGAGCAGCCTTCAGGCTAAGTCTTGGAGGAATGTAAAGCAGCTTGTTTTACCACACAATCTCTTGAATCACCAAATGAAAAGACACCACCCAGGTATATATATCAAATATATATGTATTTATTACTAAACAACTCTCTACTAATCTCTTGTGAGATTAGAAGACAGGAACATATGCATAAATCAACGTTTCACAATAAATTAAGCACAAATATGGCTGGGGCCCTAGGGGCGTACCATACCATATACTAAAAAGAGACTTCAGAACAACGACTTGCAAGGAGACAAGGCCCAGGGCCTTCAGAAGTGCTGGGGCCTCACAAAACCACCCAAGGCAGGTAAGTAAAGGACCCACTGGGGATGCGTGCAATGCGTGAACACAGGTGCGGATCAACGTAGACTTCAATGGGGCAAGTCGCGGTTGGAAATTGAGTTTAAGGGCAATCCGGGAGTAGCTACAAGCAAGTCACTTACAGGGTAAGTAGTTCTAGGGCCAACACCCACAGGAGCACTGTAGTGCTGGAGTTACCTCACCCAGGGAAGCCGGGTGCATAGGTGTCCTTTGGTGTTGGGTCGTTTTCAATGGGAGCCAATGAAGACTTGCTGCTTGTGAAGTCCGAAGAAGTGTCCGGTGGAATCCAAGCCTGGATTCGGAAGAAGGAAGACCTGAAAGCAGAGGGGACAGTGTTCAAAGTCACTGGGCAGTGACCCGGGGCAAGGAAGATGAATGCCCACCGTCATCGACAGATTCAGGTCGTTCACGGGTGTCTTGACTCTTCGGCCACGAGGTCCAGGAGGCGTCGAGGACGACCAGGAGCTGGATTCAGCGTGTCCCACGAAGTCTGCAGCTGATTGCGGTGTCGGCGACCCGATTGGAGCCAACAAGCCTTGGTTATAGCAAGTCTCGTGGAAAGCGTAAAAGTCAATGGGGCAGACCAGCAAGGTCTGGGGAACTCACCCAGCGAGGGTAAGTCAGGGCAGGCCTGGAGCAACCAGGGGAGCCCTTTGGTTCTGTAGAAAGGTCTTCAGGGGACCCACAAGCCGGCTGGCAAGGGATCGCGAAGACTCCTCGGGAGGATTCCTTCAACAGGGGCCCACGGTCACTCGGGATGGGGTAGGCCTCTGATCTTCGGAGGGATTCCTGCTAGAGGCTGGGGCCACACGTGGTCCAAAGCACAGGTTCGTAGAACGTCGTGAAGGGGTTGCACTCGACAATAGTGCACGGTACCCAGGGACTGCGGTTCCTCGTCACTCGTGGTGTCCACTTGCCTCAGCTTCGCTGGGGACTCACGATGGCCTTGGAGATGTCAGGAAATCCTCGTCTTGGGCTGCAGGGAGCTCGGGCTCCGGCGGGAGCGGCGTAGTTTGCGACCGTCGTTTCAGTTTTTGGTTCCTGCCAAGCAGGGGAGTCACTCCTTGACTCCAAGGGAGATTCTTCAGTCTTCCAGAGGTAGTGGAACGTCGAAGGTCCAGGATTCTTCTTCAGAGTGTCGTCCAGGGATATCTAGTTTGCAATGGCAAGGGTTCCCTACCTTATACTGAAAAGGAAGGGAGGGACTAGCTCTAAGACCCCACCTATGGGAGGGTCCGGGGAGTGGGAGGCTACACCCACTTCCCTTTGTCCAGTTTCGCGCCAGAGCAGGGGCAGGTAGCCCCTGAGCCGGTTTGAACTGGGGTATGCACAGAGGAGCCTTCTGCTCCCCCAGTGCAGGACTTCAAAGCACTCTAGGAGTGCACCCACCCAGCCCCAATACACTAAACCCTGTCTGGGAGGTGGTCACACCTCCCTGTGACAGGATACCTATTGTTGGGCTTCCTCCACTGCGAGTTTCGGTCATCAGCAGGAGGGCAGCCCAGTGTCTGTGACTGGTGGCATCCATTTTGTGATGCCAGGGCTCTTAAGGGTTCTACCGCGTTTCCACAGTAGGTACATGTCTATCCCTCTAGAAGGGTGGAATGCTACTCCGCCGCCAGAACTGGCGGGGGGTAGTATTCCAAGATGTTTGACACCAAACACGACATGTTTCCGTGCAGCCATCCCAAAGTTAGCATTTAACGCGAGGTTATAATGCGCTTAAGAGTATATGGTCAGGCTGCACTACAAACAGCATCAGAGAAGGGTCTCCGAATGCTGCAGAGGGGCTCTGCTCATGCAGGGGCACCCTCTCACATAGGAACCAAGCACTCTGCCTTCAGGATTGATAAGGCCTGCCATAGGAGTGACTTATAGGTTTATATGTGTGTATCTATGTAGTGATATAGGTAGCCTATATCACAGTAAGGGGTGCATGCACCACCTTACCCAGGCTGCAGTAGCCGACCTGTGGTGTCAGATTTAGTCTGCTTCCCAGGGGTGGCATAATACATGCTTCAGCCCCTGGTAGGCCTGTGAAGTACCTATGCCCTTGGCACCTAAGGTACCATATACTAGGGACTCATAAGGTACCACAGTATCCAATCACTAGTGCACCTAGAGTGCACTCCGAGTCGTTTAGAGAGAACAGAGGCTGGGGCCCTGATTGGCAGGGTCCTAGCCTGACTCTAGCCAGAAACCAGTGTAAACATCAGAAAAAAAGTGGGGGCAACATAAGAGGCAGAACCTACTCCTACACAACCCCCCAAACGCAGGGACACTAAACTAACCTTGACCTGTTGAGTCTTCGTGCTCTAAGTGGAAATACCTTGAGAG
Source organism: Calotriton arnoldi (assembly GCA_963921515.1). Lineage (NCBI taxonomy): Eukaryota > Metazoa > Chordata > Amphibia > Caudata > Salamandridae > Calotriton > Calotriton arnoldi. Next base: position 896,636 of record CAWUFW010008135.1, on the reverse strand, counting down.
TCCATCTGCATTGGCATGTTGGGTCCCAGGCCTATGTTCCACTGTATAGTCCATCCCCTGTAGGGAAATGGACCACCTCAAAAGTTTTGGGTTTTCACCTTTCATCTGTTTAAGCCATAGGAGGGGCTTGTGGTCAGTCTGAACTATGAAGTGAGTGCCAAACGAGTATGGCCTCAGCTTCTTCAGGGCCCACACCACAGCAAAGGCCTCCCTCTCTATAGCTGACCAACGTTTCTCTCTAGGGGTCAGCCTCCTGCTAATAAAAGCTACTGGCTGGTCTTGACCTTCATCATTCAGTTGAGACAGTACAGCTCCCACACCCAGCTCAGAAGCATCTGTTTGGACAATGAACTTTTTGGTGTAGTCTGGACTCTGTAAGATGGGGGCAGTGCACATGGCCTGCTTTAGGTCTTCAAATGCCTTCTGACAGCTAGCTGTCCACTGAACCTTTTTTGGCATTTTCTTTGAGGTCAGATCATTCAAGGGGGTCACTATAGATCCATATCCCTTCACAAACCTCCTATAGTACCCAGTCAGGCCTAAGAAGGCTCTCACCTGTGTCTGGGTGGTTGGAGCAACCCATTCCATTATGGTTTGGATTTTGCTCTGTAAAGGCTGAACCTGGCCTCCACCCACAAGGTGGCCCAGGTATACAACCTGACTCTGCCCTATCTGGCACTTAGTGGCCTTGATAGTGAGGCCTGCTTTCTGCAGAGCCTCCAAAACATTTCTGAGGTGGACCAGGTGATCCTGCCAGGAGGAACTAAAGACAGCAATATCATCTAGATAAGCTGAGCAATAAGTTTCCATCCCTGCCAGAACTTTGTTCACCAACCTCTGAAAAGTGGCAGGTGCATTTTTCAATCCAAAGGGCATAACCACAAAGTGGTAGTGCCCACCAGGGGTCGAAAATGCTGTTTTGGCTTTTGCATCATCAGCTAACCTGATCTGCCAGTAGCCAGCTGTTAGGTCAAATGTACTCAGATACTTGGCTGAGGCCAAAGTATCAATCAGCTCATCTGCCCTTGGTATGGGATAGGCATCAGTCCTGGTGACTGCATTGAGGCCTCTGTAGTCTACACAAAACCTCATTTCTTTCTTACCACCCTGGGTATGAGGCTTGGGTACTAGGACTACTGGGCTAGCCCAAGGGCTATCTGAAGGCTCAATCACACCTAACTCCAACATTTTCTGGACTTCAGTCCTGATACAGTCCCTGACATGGTCCGGTTGCCTGTAGATTTTACTCTTGACAGGCAGACTGTCCCCAGTGTCCACCTCATGGGTGCACCAGGTAGTCTGACTAGGGGTCTGGCTAAACATATATCTGTACTGCTGCAGAACTTGTCTGCACTCAGTTTGCTGATGGTCAGTGAGGCTGCTTGCCAAAGCAACACCATCTACTGACCCATCATCAGGGTTCTGTGAGAGCAGGTCAGGGAGAGGGTCACTCTCCTCCTCCTGTTCCTCATCAGTTGCCATGAGCAAGCCCATGTCAGCCCTGTCAACATATGGCTTTAATCTGTTGACATGGAGCACCCTCAGGGGGCTCCTGGGAGTTCCAAGATTCACCAGATAGGTGACTTCTCCCTTTTGCTCAACTATTGTATGGGGGCCACTCCATTTGTCTTGGAGGGCTGCTGGGGCCACAGGCTCCAACACCCACACTTTCTGTCCTGGCTGGTACACAGTCAGCACAGACTTTTGGTCATGCCAAGCTTTTTGTAATTCTTGGCTGGCCTCCAGGTTTTTGGTTGCCTTTTTCATGTATTCGGCCATCCTGGAGCGGAGACCAAGTACATAGTCCATCACATCTTGTTTGGGGGGTTTGAGAGGTAGCTCCCAGCACTCTTTTACCAAACATAATGGACCTCTTACAGGATGCCCAAACAGAAGCTCAAATGGGCTGTAACCAACCCCCTTCTGTGGAACCTCTCTGTATGCAAACAACAGGCAGGGAAGAAGAAGGTCCCATTTCCGCCTAAGCTTCTCTGGGAGTCCTTTAATCATTCCCTTCAGGGTTTTGTTGAAACGTTCAACCAACCCATTGCATTGTGGGTGATAGGGGGTGGTGAACTTATAAGTTACACCACACTCCTTCCACATTGCTTTCAAATATCCTGACATGAAGTTTGTACATCTGTCAGAGATGACCTCCTTTGGGAAACCCATTCTGGAGAAAACTCCAATGAGGGCTCTTGCCACCACAGGGGCTGTGGTGGTCCTTAGGGGAATTGCCTCTGGGTACCTTGTGGCATGATCCACTACCACCAGGATAAATCTGTGCCCAGATGCAGTTTGAGGGTCAAGGGGACCAACAATGTCAATCCCTACCCTTTCAAAGGGTACCCCCACCACAGATAGTGGTATCAGGGGGGCCTTTGTGGTGCCACCTGCCTTGCCACTGGCTTGGCATGTGACACCGGAGCGACAAAACTCCTTTGTGTCCTCGGACATATGTGGCCAATGAAAATGTGGAACAAGCCTGTCCCAGGTCTTGTTTTGGCCCAAGTGACCTGCTAAAGGGATATCATGTGCTAGGGTCAAGAGGAACCCCCTAAACTTCTGAGGTATTACCAACCTCCTGGTGGCTCCAGGGGCTAGATCTCTACCCTCAGAATATAGGAGTCCCTCATCCCAATAAACTTTATGGGACCCACTAGCACTCCCAGCAGCCTCAGCAGCAGCCTGCTATCTGAGGGGTTCAAGAGAGGGGCAGCACTGTTGCTCCTTACTCAGATCTTCCCTAGAAGGGCCCCCTGCCCCCAAGAACTCAACCTGATCAGGCTCAAGTCCCTCTGGGGCAGTTCCTTCTTCAGGATCTGCTCCTCCTCCCTCATGAGGGGAATCAGTGATCTGAGACAGAGGAGAAGGCACTGCCTTAACCCTACTGCTTCTCTTCTTGGGAAGCATCTGGTCCATATTTTCAGGATCCAGAGCTGGTTCAGTGTCATGCATTTTGGCTTGTGACCTGGTCACAGCAAATACCTTTGCAGGGATGCCCAACATCTCAGCATGAGTCCATAACTCTACTTCAGACCAGGCTGAAGTTTCTAGATCATTGCCCAATAGACATTCTACAGGGAGGTCTGCACTGACTACAACCTTCTTGAGGCCAGTTACCCCTCCCCAGGAGAAATTCACAACTGCCAGGCTATGGTTGGTCCTGACATTGCTTGCATTGGTCACCTGGTACATTTCGCCCAGGATGATCTGTCCAGGGTCCACAAGATCCTCTGCCACCATGGTGACACTAGCACCTGTGTCCCTAAATGCCAAAGCCTGTTTGCCATTTATTACAGGCTGCTGTTTGTATTTGCCCAGATTACTGGGGCTCACTAGGAAGGACATGTCAATGTCTCCATCACAAATCAGCATTGCCTGAGTGGGTACTCTGACTAGGCCAGAGTCCACTTCAGAACCCAGGGTCAACCCTACTACACCCTTATTCTGAGTACCACCTCCACCAGTAGCTGAACTAGGGGGAACAGTTGCCTTAGGGGCAGGAGTGGTGGTGGTTTGGTCTTTGGACTTGTTACAATCAGAAGTCCAGTGCCCTTTCTGTTTACAGAATTTGCACCAGGGCTTCTTTTGGCCTTTTCCCTTGTAGGATTGTGACTCCCCACCAGATGCAGATTTTTGGGACCCTTGTGAAGACTTCTGGTCTTTTGACTTATCCCCACTTTTCTCAGAGCCCTTAGAATCCTGCTTCTTTGTGTCACCCCCTTGGTTCTGGGTTTTCTGCCTCACCCTGGTTCTGACCCACTTGTCTGCCTTCTTTCCCAATTCTTGGGGAGAGGTCAGATCTGAGTCCACCAGGTATTGATGCAACAACTGGTTCTGGCAATTATTAAGGATCTGTTCTCTCATCATTAGATTATACAATCCCTTGAAATGAGTAACCCTACTGCCAACCAGCCAACCCTCCAGAGCCTTGGTTGCACAATCTACAAAGTCAGTCCAGTCCTGAGTCTGTGCCTTCTGGGTGTCTCTGAACTTCAACCTGTACTGCTCAGTGGTTAAGCCAAACCCATCTATCAGTGCACTCTTCAGGACTTCATAGTCATCAGCATCCTCTTCTCTAACAGTGAGGAGCTTGTCTCTACCTTTATCTGAAAAGGAGAGCCACAAGATTGCTGCCCACTGCTTTTGGGGGACCTGTTGTACTCTACAGGCCCTTTCCATAGCAGTTACCCATTTATGGATATCATCCCCACTCTGGTAGGGAGGAACAACCTTGCTCAGGTTCCTATGGTCTGGAATATATTCTCTGCCTCTAGGGACACTGTTGCTGCCACCAGGGGGTTCTAACCCCTCTTTTCTAGAAGCTCTCTGGAGCTCCAGGGCTTCCTTATATAATGCCAACTGCTTGGTTTTGAGGGCAAACCTTGCTTCCTCATACTGCAGCAGTTTGTACATTCTGTCAGAGGAGGTCTCTCTTCTTGAGAAGTAGGAGTTCCTCTGGTAGACAGATTCTCTGCCAGAGTGATAGGAGTGTTCAGATTCCCTAGAAAGGGACCTAGGCCTCTCCTCCACTATGTCAGTTCTCTTAGGGAGAATTCCTCTGTCCTGTTCAGACCCCTTGGGACCTGGCCCTACAATCACAGAGTCTTGGTCATCCAGATGTTCATCATCTGACCCAGACACTGTAATTGACCCACCCACTGATTCAGACCCATTAGCTCCTAGAGCTAATCTAAGATCATCTGTTGTCAGCAGATCTATCAGGTGTAGTGTGGAGGGACTCTGTCCTAGCTTCAGGTGCCTTGCAGCACACATGGCTCTCAAGTCAGAGAAAGCCATGTCCTTATACTGAGGCTGAGTGGATCCACTGGGTCCACCCTTTAAGGACATTCTAGTGTTGTGCAGTGTTGTACTACCTACACTAGTTTGTGGCCTACTGATACTAGCTTGAGCTGTAGAAAGGGTGTGCTATCCCTTGGCACACAGCTCTAAGTTCAGTAGAACTTATTGATACTAAGCTTGACTTTATATGTACCTTGAGTACCTATAGTGGTTTTCAGTTAGTAATTCAAATAGAGATTTTCTGGTAAAACAATAGCAAGCTGGAATCCCACACGCTGCCACCAATGTGCGAAGTTGGCCTGGTATATGCTGTTCACTAGTTAAAGTGGACACCTTGCACCAGTACAATTCGACTCTTATGGTAGGTAGGTTTAAGACAACCTTTATAGAAAGCTATCCTAGTGGTAGCTGTGGAGAGCAGCCTTCAGGCTAAGTCTTGGAGGAATGTAAAGCAGCTTGTTTTACCACACAATCTCTTGAATCACCAAATGAAAAGACACCACCCAGGTATATATATCAAATATATATGTATTTATTACTAAACAACTCTCTACTAATCTCTTGTGAGATTAGAAGACAGGAACATATGCATAAATCAACGTTTCACAATAAATTAAGCACAAATATGGCTGGGGCCCTAGGGGCGTACCAGACCATATACTAAAAAAGAGACTTAAGAACAACGACTTGCAAGGAGACAAGGCCCAGGGCCTTCAGAAGTGCTGGGGCCTCACAAAACCACCCAAGGCAGGTAAGTAAAGGACCCACGGGCGACGCGTGCAGTGCGTGAACACAGGCACGGATCGCCGTAGACTTCAATGGGGGCAAGTCGCGGTTGGAAATTAAGAGTTTAAGGGCACTTCAGGAGTAGCTACAAGCAAGTCACTTACAGGGTAAGTAGTTCTAGGGCCAACACCCACAGGAGCACCGTAGTGCTGGAGTTACCTCACCCAGGGAAGCCGGGTGCATAGGTGTCCTTTGGTGTCGGGTCGCGGCGTCGTTTTCAATGGGAGCCAATGAAGACTTGCTGCTTGTGAAGTCCGAAGAAGTGTCCGGTGGAATCCAAGCCTGGATTTGGAAGAAGGAAGACCTGAAAGCAGAGGGGACAGTGTTCAAAGTCACTGGGCAGTGACCCGGGGCAAGGAAGATGAATGCCCACCGTCGTCGATAGATTCAGGTCGTTCACAGGTGTCTTGACTCTTCGGCCACGAGGTCCAGGAGGCGTCGAGGACGACCAGGAGCTGGATTCAGCGTGTCCCACGAAGTCTGCAGCTGACTGCGGTGTCGGCGACCCGATTGGAGCCAACAAGCCTTGGTAGCAGCAAGTCTCGTGGAAAGCGTAAAAGTCAATGGGGCAGACCAGCAAGGTCTGGGGAACTCACCCAGCGAGGGTAAGTCAGGGCAGGCCTGGAGCAACCAGGGGAGCCCTTTGGTTCTGTAGAAAAGTCTTCAGGGGACCCACAAGCCGGCTGGCAAGGGATCGCGAAGACGCCTCAGGAGGATTCCTTCAACAGGGGCTCACGGTCACTCGGGACGGGGTAGGCCTCTGATCTTCGGAGGGATTCCTGCTAGAGGCTGGGACCACACGTGGTCCAAAGCACAGGTTCGTAGAACGTCGTGAAGGGGTTGCACTCGACAATAGTGCACGGTACCCAGGGACTGCGGTTCCTCGTCACTCGTGGGGTCCACTTGCCTCCGCTTCGCTGGGGACTCACGATGGCCTTGGAGACGTCAGGAAATCCTCGTCTTGGGCTGCAGGGACCTCGGGCTCCGGCGGGAGCGGCGTATTTTGTGACCGTCGTTTCAGTTTTTGGTGCCTGCCAAGCAGGGGAGTCACTCCTTGACTCCAAGGGAGATTCTTCAGTCTTCCAGAGGTAGTGGAACGTCGAAGGACCAGGATTCTTCTTCAGAGTGTCGTCCAGGGATATCTAGTTTGCAATGGCAAGGGTTCCCTACCTTATACTAAAAAGGAAGGGAGGGACTAGCTTTAAGACCCCACCTATGGGAGGGTCAGGGGAGTGGGTGGCTACACCCACTTCCCTTTGTCCAGTTTCGCGCCAGAGCAGGGGCAGTTATCCCCTGAGCCGGTTTGAACTGGGGTATGCACAGAGGAGCCTTCTGCTCCCCCAGTGCAGGACTTCAAAGCACTCTAGGAGTGCACCCACCCAGCCCCAATACACTAAACCCTGTCTGGGAGGTGGTCACACCTCCCTGTGACAGGATACCTATTGTTGGGCTTCCTCCACTGCGAGTTTCGGTCATCAGCAGGAGGGCAGCCCAGTGTCTGTGACTGGTGGCATCCATTTTGTGATGCCAGGGCTCTTAAGGGTTCTACCGCGTTTCCACAGTAGGTACATGTCTATCCCTCTAGAAGGGTGGAATGCTACCCCCGCCGCCAGAACTGGCGGGGGGGGGGGTAGTATTCCAAGATGTTTGACACCAAACACGACATGTTTCCGTGCAGCCATCCCAAAGTTAGCATTTAACGCGAGGTTATAATGCGCTTAAGAGTATATGGTCAGGCTGCACTACAAACAGCATCAGAGAAGGGTCTCCGAATGCTGCAGAGGGGCTCTGCTCATGCAGGGGCACCCTCTCACATAGGAACCAAGCACTCTGCCTTCAGGATTGATAAGGCCTGCCATAGGAGTGACTTATAGGTTTATATGTGTGTATCTATGTAGTGATATAGGTAGCCTATATCACAGTAAGGGGTGCATGCACCACCTTACCCAGGCTGCAGTAGCAGACCTGTGGTGTCGGATTTAGTCTGCTTCCCAGGGGTGGCATAATACATGCTTCAGCCCCTGGTAGGCCTGTGAAGTACCTATGCCCTTGGCACCTAAGGTACCATATACTAGGGACTCATAAGGTACCACAGTATCCAATCACTAGTGCACCTAGAGTGCACTCCGAGTCGTTTAGAGAGAACAGAGAGGCTGGGGCCCTGATTGGCAGGGTCCCAGCCTGACTATAGCCAGAAACCAGTGTAAACATCAGAAAAAAAGTGGGGGCAACATAAGAGGCAGATCCTACTCTCCTACAATATATATATATATATATATATATATATATATATATATCAGCAATTCAAAAGGTGTGTTTGGGAAAGTCTGCGCTATCTCAGCAACAGCCTATGATTAAGGAGCAGGCTTGCTCCGAAACGCGTCAGGCATGAAGAGATCAGAACTGTGAAATGCCGGTTTTCCTGATAATAAAGATTCAGTGCAATCGACTGGTGTGGAGTGCGTCCTTGCTTTTTGGACACATTGGGAATGAATATATATATATATATATATATATATATATATATATATATACATATATATATATATATATATATATATATATACATACACACACACATATATACACAGGGCCGGCGCTTGGTGTGGGCAGCTGCCCAGGGCCCTGCCCACGGACACAGGGCCCCACACTAGTGTGTAATAGACAGGCCACGAGACAGAGGTCCTCTCCTGACCCCTGCTCATCTAATTTGAGAGAAAGATAGTAAGATAGTTCCTTGCAATTGTGCCCACAGAAGGGGCCCCTCCCCTGGGCCTCACAACCTTGGTATAGTGAGGCTAGATGTAGAGGAGGGGGGCCCTCCTATTGGCCCAGTTGCAAGGCGACACCTTTTGCAGGTTTGTCCTGCAATCAGGCCTCCTGTCCTGCTGCCCATTCAGAGGCACCATAGGACGCCCATTGTCCTGCAGCAGTTTTAAACCTTTCTGATGAAAAGCAACTCTAACACATTCAGCCCATTATGAGCTGCTAAGAGGTGCTTGTAGGTGGCTGAGAGGGAGGGGCTGCAACCCAGGAGGGGTCTGTACAAAAAAGCTTCAGGACCAGGGTAATCTATGTGGATTTGGGGGTCTCCTTGGAAGACCACCCAAAGGTGCAGGGTCCACCCTTGGTCCACGGGTCCGGGATACAAACTGAGACCAACACTGGAGCGCCGAGAGAAAGGATATTTATTACAATCTCATGAGATGTAGAGAGAGCATCAGCAACAGACACCCGCAGCTTGTCTGAGGAGGCAATCTGCCAAGCACTTTGGTTCCACGTCTTATATACCCTTCATCCCCACCCCAGGCGTGTATAGTAAAGAAAGAACACCATGGTTATGAAAAGGGGGATGTATACAGAAAACGAACACCATAATTATACAAAGGGAGACGTGTATAGTAAAACAATGAACACCATAATTATACAGGCAGAGGTCAATCTGATAAGTTAGCAGATGGTCACTGTTGGGCCCCTGCAGGGGTAGGTGAAACTCATAATTACACAACAAGCAGAGGACAATCTGATAAGTCCGAAGATGGTAGCTGTCAAACCCTGTAGGGCGAAGGGCAGGGTGAGGACAGTAAGCGCAGGTGAACAGTCCTGTTCAACTGGGGTTAGCAAGAGTTCAGTCAGATTGTGGCAAACAAAGGCACGGACAGTCCTGCTCGGCTGGTTTAGCATGAGTTCAGGCAGGTGGCGGTAGGTCAGATCAAGAACAGGGCGTTGGTGGCAGTGCAGAGGTGAGGTGAATCAAGATGTGAAGCCACAGAGCATTCGTGACCCCTGTAGAGGTCGCAATGGAGGATGAAGCGCAAAATGGCTGAGCTAATGGCAAGACAACAGACATACTTTTCCACAGTCCCTCCTTTTGCCATAAGCGAAATCATTTTTAGTCAATTGCAATGTCCATCAATAGCTGTATCTCACGTTCAATCATTATTCTATTGTTCTCGACATGAGTATTTATAGGGACTGGCTTGATAGCACTTGCGCAGAGGCCGCAAAGTGGGGGACTACATTGAATGCAAAGACAGCAAAAGAAAATCAATACAAGAGGTATCAGGACGATCATTAGGACTTTCCATCCCCAAGTCAGTAGAAGTTGCCACAACCAGGGGCCAAGGGACCATGAGCCGGTATCTTGATAAAGATCAGAGGTGATTCGATGAAGCGTGGAAATGGCCTCATAGACAGATGAGGAATGATCTGGGATGTACACACAGCAGCTGGTACAGATGATGCGGCACGCTTCTCCGCGGTCAGCAAGGATGACGTCCAGGACCATGAGGTTTTGTAAAACTACGAGGTGTACCGCTTGTATCTCCGCTATGTTGTTGGCCAGAATACCAGCTGTGATGTTGACAGCTGGTCCCATGACCCTGATGAGGTGGCGAATGTCTCTGCTGTTTTCCATCGGTCCCCAGAAGGGAAGGATGCCTTTCATGGCATCCAGGAACAGTTGAGAGGTAGTGTCTGCTTGGTCGACCACTTCGTTGCTGCGGCGGACGCGATGATGAAGAGGAGGAGCAATATAGGCAGGAGGAAGGAGAAACGCTATATAACATGTGCCTCCCCAGTTTTTGTGAAGCCAGGTGTATGCTTTTGTCCCACACACGAAATAGGTGTTTGGGGAAGCAACAAGCGGTGGTGGAAATGTCATGTTCAGAGTTGCTGTTATGGCACAAGAGCTGTCCCCAACGAACTCAGTACCTAAGCCTTTGATGCATAAAAGTCCAGGAATGCGAACAACTGATAGGGGCAATGTTCGCTTGGCGGGGGCCTTCTTTTTGAAGCTAGAAAAGCGAAGACGGTCAGTGGTGTTGAAAATCAGCATTTCCTCTTGCTCATCTTCCGATATTTTCATGGGACTGTTAGTTGGACAGAAAGGGTTGATGGTGTTGCCTGTCTTGTTCCACCATAATTCGTCCCGGAATTGCTGGAGAATGGTATCGGCGATGTTGCTAGTCTGCTGGGCATCCATGATGAGCATCATCCAGGCAAGGCAAGAGGCATGTACAGAGTAGGGGTAAGGAAAAAGCGATATTGGGTTTTCCGTGGATTGAGGCAGAAGACCACAGACCCAACAGTTCGTTTTGTTCAGGACCATATTATGTTGATGCAACATTTGAATAAAAGTGTTGTTCCAAAAGTCTTTTCTTCTGTGTTGGAGATAAGGGGGCAAGGACACCTGCGAGTGTTCAGTAGGTGTGGCATCAGTCGGCAATATGGTACCTTTTGCCGGCGCTTTTTCCTCTATAATCCAGAAGATAATGGTAAAAATGATCGTGAGGCAGAGAAATATTGTTAGCACTATTGACCTTCGGTTATACAGTCTGTTATGAAATGCCTTCTTCTGGTCTGCGTTTTTAGGCATAGTCAATATTCTTTTGGGCTCTACAGCTGTCAGAGAGGGAGACTGAGCCCTACGCGTCGCCGGTAGCTGGTGGTTGCTTCACTGGCTAGGCTTCTCAATACCCCACTATAAGGAGTATCGATCCACCCCACCAGACTGTACTACCGCCCTGCGACTTTTGGCTCAGCCCTCCTGTCCAGTCGCTGGAGCCCCAGAGGTCGTGCGAGGACGGAGGTTGTATCTTCCTTTGGCTGGCACAGTGTGGTCTTCGAACAGTTCGAGCTCTGGTTCTTGGAGGCCATACACTGGGCGGTCGTGTGCCAGTACTTCCTTGTAGGCAGACAGAGTTGGGTCAGTCTGTGTGATGCTGGGGACCTTCCGGCAATGAACTGCATGCACCCACGATTTCTTGCCTTCCACTCGTAGGGCTGTTCGGGTCGTCCGGAGGACTAGCAGAGGACCTTTCCACCGGGGCTCCAACGTTTGCTTCCGAGCAAAGTTCTTCACCAGGATGTAGTCGCCTGGCCGGATGGTGTGTCCTGGCCCCGTGGATCGGTCCGGCAACGCTTCCTGAACCTGCTGATTAATAGAAGACAAAGTTCGTGTAAGTACAGACAAGTAGTCGCTCAGCATTTCACAAAGAGAATCCGACAAGGTGGTAGCAGGGGCGCGCCCCAAATGTTCATTGGGCGTCCAAAACCACCTCGTATGGGGTCAACGAGGTGCGAGAATGCGGGACAGATCTTATTGATAGAAGTGCCAGTGGCAATGCGTCAGGCCATCTAAGCCCCGTAGTCTCCACTATTTTGGCTAGTTTTGATTTGATGGTGGCATTGTATCTTTCCACCAGGCCTGCTGACTGGGGGTGAAAGACTGCGTGGAATTTTTGCTTGACCCCTAGTCCAGCTAATATGTGTTTGACTACCTCTCCAATGAAGTGGCTCCCGCTGTCACTCCAGAGTACCCGGCAAAGGCCATAGGGGGAAAGAATTCTTTCAACAACATCTTGGCGGTTGTTAGGGCAGTGTTGTCTTTGACCGGGTAGGCTTCCACCCATTTGCTGAATGCGCAAACAACCACTAGGACATATTTAAGGTTGTTGCACCGTTCCATCTGGATATAATCCATCTGTAAGACCTCGAAGGGTGCCGTGGGGGATGGCAAACCCAGCTCGTGGTACCCGGGTCCCTTTTCCTACATTGTAACGGAGACATACTAAACATTGCTGTACCAGCCTTGAGGCGGTAGACCAGAGTTGGTTGTTATCCCACACCTCCTGTAAGATTTTAGTTATGGTGGCAGCATCGGTATGGGCCGGTAAATGAGTCATGTTCAACAATGGGAGGAGATAGGCATTTGGCAATTTCCATAATTTTGTGTCCTTGGACCGCCAACAATTCTCCTCGTCAAGCATGCCCTCCTTTTCCCATTGTTGAAGTTCTCCAGGAGTGGCAGTAGACTGGATGTCCCTGATCTGTTGCCTAACGTCACGCCACTTCTCTGCTTGGGATTTTATTATGTACATGGCGGTATGTGTTCTTTCTTGTGCAGTGGCTCGGGCTGTCTCATCAGCTAAAGCATTTCCCAGTCCTATTTCGTCTGTGATTTTCTTGTGGGCATTACATTTTACAATAGCTAGTGTTCGGGGCAGTGTCAAGGCTTGTAGTAATGCAGTTACTAAGTCACCATGCCGGATGGGCGTACCATGTGACGTCAAGAATCCTCTCTCTTTCCAGAGGATACCAAAACTGTGTGCTACTCCAAAGGCATATTGGCTGTCGGTGTAAATGGTGACAGCTAGACTCTGGCTAAGGATACAAGCGCGGGTGAGAGCTATAAGCTCTGCTGCCTGGGCCGATTTCTGAGGTATGCGTGCAGTTTCAACAATGGTGTTGGTAGTAGTGACGGCATAGGCAGCAGATGTGGTACCATCTGATAGTTTAATACAGGACCCGTCCACCCATAATTGCCCATCCTGTTCCGTCAGAGGGATGTCTTTCAAATCTACCCGCCCCTTAGTCTGTTCTTCTGTTTGGAAGAGGCAGTCATGTGGAGTGTCTGTGGTGTCTGAATCTGGTGTGGGCAGGAGTGTGGCGGGGTTCAAGGTCGTACAACGCTTTAATGTGATGTGGGGTGCTAACAACGTAAGTTCGTATCCTGTCAGTCGTGCACTAGTGAGGTGTTGTGTCTTTGTCTGGTTTAGTAGTATGTCGACTGCGTGGGGAACTAACACCGTCAGTTTAGATCCTAAAACAATTCCTCACTTTGTCGAATAGAGACGGCCGCAGCCGCGACCGCTTTAAGACAAGATGGCAGACCTCGGGCCACAGGGTCTAGAGTGGCCGAAAAGTAGGCGCACGGGCGTTGTTTGGTGCCGTGAATTTGGGTCAAGACCGAGAGAGCGCATCCTGAGCGTTCATGGGTGTAGAGGCAGAAGGGTTTAGAGTAGTCAGGTGTGCCCAGTACTGGTGCAGAACAAAGAGCGTGGCGTAAGTCTTCAAAGGCTTGGTCGTGTTCATGTGTCCAAGGGAGGGGTGTGGGTGTGTCTTTTGTAAGTAAAACAAGGAGTTTCTTAACTATGAGGGAAAAATTTGGAATCCATTGACGACAAAAAGAAGTGAGGCCAATTAGTGCACGAACATCTCTTTGGGAAGTAGGAGAAGAAAGGCGTAGTATTGTCTGGATGCGGTCAGGTGTGAGTGTACGTCCCTCCTTAGACAGCAGATGTCCGAGGTAGGTCACCTGCTGTCTACAATACTGTAACTTATTCTTGGACACCTTATGGCCCCGGTGACGCCAGAAAGTGTAAAGTAGTAAGTGATGCGGTGCGGGCCAGGGACGGAGTGTCCGCAGCCAAAAGAATGTCATCGACATACTGAATGAGGACAGTGCCGGGTGGTAACTGTATCTGGTTGAGCTGTTGTTTAAGGGCTTGGCTGTATATGCTCGGACTCTCGGTGTACCCTTGTGGAGCCCGGCAGAATCTGTATGATCTGTTTCTTATGGTGAAACCAAAAAGGTAGCGTGAATCAGGATGTATTGGTATGGAGAAAAAGGCATTCTTGAGGTCTATCACGGTAAAGGTGGTAGCAGTTGAAGGGATCATTGTTAATATAGTTGTTATGTCCGAGACCACAGGATATTGCGGGACTACTATTTTGTTGATCGCGCGAAGGTCCATGACGAAACGGTATATTTTCTCAGAGGTGGACGTGTGTTTCAGGACTGGAAGGATAGGACTATTGCAAATGTTGGACTGGACTTCCTCAACTACCCCTGATGTAATCATATCCTGTACTATAGTCATGAGGGCCTTTTCTCCTTCTGCAGAAATCTTATACTGAGTTAGGCGGGGAAGAGGTGCATTTTGTTTTACTGTTATTTGGACAGGGTCCATGACAATCTCCCCACATCGGTGTCCGTGACAGCCCACAGGGTAGCTGGTAATTGGGACAAATCCTGCTGTTCGGAATCAGTGAGACAATAAAAACGTGATTCATAACCGATGGGGCAATCATTGTCAAACAATATGACTCGGACATTTTGGGGAGAACAGCGAATGGTGGCTCTGTAGTGTTTTAACAGATCAATGCCCATCAGGTTATCTGGGCAATTTGGGGAGAGCAGAAAAGAGGCCATCGCTGTGTTCCCTTGTATGTCATGGGGTACCTTAGTAGAAAGGGGGTTAGTAGAGGGCGTGCCGTCAAATCCTACGGAGGTGATCGATAAGCCGGACAGGGGTGCCCTAGGAATCAGTTCTTTTGATAGGGCACTTCTAGAGGCCCCGGTGTCAACCAAAAATTTGCCCTGCGTACCAACCACCTTAGCTGTGACATAGGGACCTGTTTGATCGACAAGAAGTTCTACTGGTTCCTTCCCCTGTCCCTGGCTATCTCATGCATACTCGTTGTCGGGGTACTGATCAGTGGTAAAATCTTGGGTAACAGCCTGCCTGGAATTATCAAAGACGTTTGGACGCTGTCCGTCAAAGGGTGGCGCAGGACCTCTCCCTCTTCCTCTAGGTGCTCCTCGCCCTCTCCCTATGGTATTTCGATGCAAAAGTGGACAATCTGCACGCCAGTGGCCTGTTTCTTTACAATACGCACACTGGTCCTGGGACAGTTGACGTGGGGGCTGGTGTGTTCTAGCAGCCGCAGGCATATAATTGTTCTGTTGGCCCCTACCGTTTCCTCCCCCTCCCGTGCTTATCTGGGAAAGCATCACCTTTTCTTTTAGGTCTTTTCTTTTTCCTCAATTTTATTTTGCAGATGTTCGTAATATTGGGCCATTGTCAGGATCTGCGCTGGTGTTGCCGCAGGCCACGTGCTTTCGCTACTCTGTAACCTAGTGGAGATCGGTAGCAACAATCCCTTAACAAAAGTCTGAACTAGTAAGTGTCGGCCTGTCTCAGTCGTCGTGTCCTGTCCACTATAGTCAACAAACACCTGGCTGAGTCGAGAGAAGTAGTCAGACGTTGTTTCCTCAGACTTTTGCTTACACGCAGTAAGGATTGTCCAGTCAACCTTTCTGGCCGGAATGGTGGCCTTCAGCTTTGTTACTATGCGACCTGGTAGTGCTAAAATAGCTTCCGCTAGCCTTTCCCCTGGTTTTCTATCCTTATCCATTGTTACTAAATCTTCCCACTTGTGACCGAATACGGTCTGATCGTCTATTTTCCTTACTGGTCTCCAGATGTCTGGCGGCAGTATTAGCCCAAAAAACTGATCTATGTCTGTTAAGGTCATGGTGTAGGTGGTAATAACCGTGTCCAACCCTTCGTAGAATCCAATAGGATTCTTCCGGGGGTCGGGTAAGTCTTTTTTAAAAGCTAAGATGTCAGCTCGAAGCCACGGAGTGTACACCCAATTATATAACGTCCTGCTCTTCGCATCTGGACTATCTAATCCCTCAGCAGTACCCTGTCCTCGAGCAGGGACAAAAACTGGAGCAGCTTCCCTTATCGGTGCCATATGACCTCCCTTCGCTCCCTCCACTACTGGTTCTTTTTCCTCTTCCTCCTGGTCTCTCCTCAAACTTTCCATCATTTGTAGTGTAAATGCTAACAAGCTGTGGCTTTCCTCAGCACTTCCTCGTCCCTCTGTCAACTTACGATACAATTCTGTAATATGGCCTGCTGGTGTTACTCCGTGGCGTTTCTCATAAAGAGAGTATTTCATGAGCAAATTGCTGTAGGAAGTAGCCCTTGCAGGGTGGTGCATAGGCTTCATAGATCGCACGGATCTGGTTTGATGTGGAAAGATCCTTCAGGCAGGTGCGAACGAGATCATTCAGAGCCTGTTTCTTTGTAGGTGTAATGCGGGGTGTGTGTGATCGAACAGAGGGGCTAAATCAGGATCAGATGGAGCAGGAGGGGCAGTGTGGTCGGGAGGTGGAGGTTGGGCGTTAGGGGTGGTGCATTCTCACCGGCCGGCTGTGGGATAGGATGGGGAGGGACATGGTACGGTGGTGGCAATGGTTGGAGGAGAAACTCCTCCTCCTGGGGGTCCGTTCGTGACAAGGGAGCGTAACGTACAGAGTATTGACCGGACATATTTAACCTGTATTCCCTATCTGCACACGCGATGTTTGAAGCAACCTTTTCACGTCGCAATTCCTCTGCCTGTTTATCACTTTTCCGAGCCTCTTTCTGTAATCTAGCCTGAGCCCTTCTCACCCTCTCAGTCCCTTCCTTTTTCCACTGACCCAAGGCATCAAACATTGCTTGTCGGGACCTCCTCCTATGAAGTTGTGCCTCTACGGCCTCAAGCTTCTGGGGTTCGAAAGAGCCGTACAAAGGCCATTGAGTCTCTGTATCCTTAGACGTGTATTTATGCCACAATGAGTTATACATTATGGGAGAAATACCGTACTTTATGTACATGTCCTTACTAGGGGTACCTTCCGGAGGAGCCGGCTGACTATCCTCCAGCACCCTTGATCGAGATGTGCAACAACAAAACCATCGTGCAAGTTTACTACACACGGGCATGCTTTTCTATGTTATCTTACCAAGCGTCTCCACAAGTTTCTAAGCCGGACAAAAAGTCCACATTACCCGTTTACCTTCACTTTTTGCAAAGAGTGAATAAAAAATAAAAAACCAGATAACCAAAACCAAACAAACAAAAGGTATCGCCCACCGGCGATCCTACCAGAATCCTTTGTCTCGTTCTCCAGGCGGTCTCTTTACTGCAAAGCTCGTCCAAGTCTATCGGGGCTCCAGTCAGGACCGGTGCCACTTGCGGGGTCTTTTCAGATGCAGCGAAGGTCGGGTGGTGGCTACGAAGACGAGGGTCTCTTTCGCGTAGGTATACTCCACCACCGTCCGTTCAAACTTCCTCGTAGGGACCCCTCGACCGGGCAGCCGCGTCACTGATGGTGCCTCACGTTTGGGTGCCAATTGTGGATTTGGGGGTCTCCTTGGAAGACCACCCAAAGGTGCAGGGTCCACCCTTAGTCCACGGGTCCGGCATACAAACTGAGACCAACGTGTATAGTAAAGAAAGAACACCATGGTTATGAAAAGGGGGGATGTATACAGAAAACGAACACCATAATTTTACAAAGGGAGACGTGTATAGTAAAACAATGAACACCATAATTATACAGGCAGAGGTCAATCTGATAAGTTAGCAGATGGTCACTGCTGGGACCCTGCAGGGGTAGGTGAAACTCATAATTACACAACAAGCAGAGGACAATCTGATAAGTCCAAAGATGGTAGCTGTCAAACCCTGTAGGGCGAAGGGCAGGGTGAGGACAGTAAGCGCAGGTGAACAGTCCTGTTCAACTGGGGTTAGCAAGAGTTCAGTCAGATTGTGGCAAACAAAGGCACGGACAGTCCTGCTCGGCTGGTTTAGCATGAGTTCAGGCAGGTGGCGGTAGGTCAGGTCAGATCAGGAACAGGGCGTTGGTGGCAGTGCAGAGGTGAGGTGAATCAAGATGTGAAGCCACAGAGCATTCGTGACCCCTGTAGAGAGGTCGCAATGGAGGATGAAGCACAAAATGGCTGAGCTAATGGCAAGACAACAGACCTACTTTTCCACATCTACTGAGATGCAAACCGCCCTGAATGTGTACGGGTGTATGCAAATTAGAGGGGCTTCGCACGCTGCATTTCTGCCCAGGGCCCCCAAAATCCTAGTCCCTATATAAAGAGAGAAAAAGACTCAATGACTCGACTGTTCGCATCATTCCGCTGATGCCTGAATGCATCACAAAGCATGCACACGCCAGTGGAATGACACAGGTGTCTTTTAATTGTATTCTATTTACTGAGACAAGATGATGAACGCCTCTTTGATTGGTAAATTAAAAAACAAAGGATTGTTTTGCTTAAAAGTGCAACATTTCTTTTTTTTTTTTAAATGACTGCATGGGTGAGGGGGGCAAAGGAGGAGTGGGTGGTGGAGCAGGTGAGAATCCGCAAATGAGGGAGAGAGCATCACAGGGTATGGGAGAGACAGCAGCTCGGAGCCAAAGTACACGAGTGGGGGAGAGGAACACGTGAGGTGGCAGGGGGCGAGGCACTAGAGGCAGTGAGCAGCAAAATAGGGTGATGGTTCCAAGGGGAATGGGGGAGAAGCACATGAGTGAGTGAGCAGCACAGAGCAGGGGGGAAGAAGTGCATAAGGGAAAAACACGGAGCACGGGGTGCATTCGAGAAGGAGAGGGGGAGAGGCATAGGCGCTCTCATGGAGTGCTTAATCAAAAAGAAAAAAGTAGTTCTCTTAAAGTGAGTACTGGAAGGACACAAGTTAGCCAAAGCAAGAGATTGGTAAAGAGGCTGTGCTCCAGGGGAGTGACAAACAAAAGATGGACTGGGCCAAACCATCGAATAAAAAGCAAGGAAATGGGTGTGACAATAAAGTCAACCTATGGTAAGCAATGGACGAGCTTTAAGCCCACTATGTCCTCGGTATGCCCACAGCAGGTCTTCTTCAACCAAAAAGCATCGCTGTCCACTAGGCTCGACCTAAAAATCTGTTTTTCCCTCCTACCACCTATCAAAAGACTGACAGCTGAAATCCTAAATAATGGTAAACAATTAATCTAGCTTTATTTTCATATTTTTCAGCCTTGATTTTTTTCACCAGCTCAATATTTTTCAGGCGTTAAAATGGTGTTGTCAGATCCTATGTGCTACTGATCACATTGTAACATAGCAAATGTTCTGCGGCAAATTAATAATTTCATAAATGTCCATGTGTGTATGCAATAATCTTTTTTCTACTATATGTCCTAGTTTTCAGAAAGTCATAAACGAAACATAATGGAATGCATTAATCTGTGCACACACAATTTGTTCAGGTTCTTTGTGATAAACGTGTATCACTTGAAAATGAGACCATATGGTGGTCTTCTTGTCTCTCTTTAGGTCGAACTTTTGAGACCTCTTGTATATACTTTAGTATACACTTATATATATATATATACTTATATATACTTCTTTGTGGGCTTACAGCCCGCCCACTGCTTTCATTTGTTTGTTTCACTGTCCTTCAAAAATACTTGCTTGTTAGTGGTCAATCCTGCGTCTAGTCTCTCCTTCTTTTGTCTTTGTTTCCTCCCACACAGCAGGGACTAACTACAGTATCCTTACACCTTAGTTGTTTATCTGTTCTGTAGCGGACTATTTTGGCACCTTCTGTTCCCCGGCTAAAAAAGGCCTCCTGTCCATAAAAGCTTTTTAACTACTCGTTTTGCCTCTGCAGTGCTGACTGGGTGTGCCCAAGTCATTTTGATGCTCCGATCGAGCACGCATTCCACCCTACCCCTGGGGCACACGCAGGGACCTACTTGCAGGCTCCCGGTTGTTTGTGCACTCTTCGGTGCCCCAGGGGCATAAGCAGGCATCCACATCCGTGTGCCTTTGTGGTGCTGAGGGATTCCCTGAGACCGGCACGCATGTCAACGAGTGGATGCTGTGTTTAAAAGAGCAGCATTCTTTAATGTTGCCCATGCGCTTGTTATCAAGTGTGGATGAAGTGAGTGTGCGGATGCTTGAATATTATCTTAGCTTCCTTGGTATATTTTAAACCCTGCGCCTGCTACATGATTACTTCTGCTCCCATTTCAACACCCACACAAATTGCCACTGCGGCTCGGTCTCCCACAGAAACTGTACCTGTGACATTTCAATGTCATACAGATTTCAATATCTACATACAAATTGCATTTATCTGCTTAAAACGAAAATCTATCATTTTGCATTACTCACTCTGCTTTCAAGAGCTTTGTAGGCATGGGAAGATTAAGCACGCTTTAACGTGTTCAAGCCACGCCCTTAATTACTTAGGCCACGCCGCATACAGAGATCCCAGCATTCCGAGTGTGACATGCCGAGAACGCTGCTCATAAATTTGTGGAGCTGCCCTCCAGGAATAACTACAGCTACCATCGGGCTCCGGGAGTCTGGCTCGTGCTTGTGGCAAAGGTGCCCCAGTGTCTCCTCTCCCCAGTTTTAATCTAAGTAATGTATGATTGCAAAGTCTGCCGAGCTCAGACTTCTTCTAAAGTCAGTGACGTTGTGTGTCTAGCAGTGACCACAAGGCAGTACTTTTGCACTCGGTGTGCTACTAAAAATTGGGTTAGAATATGTATAGTTTACTTTTGCACTCGGTGTGCTACTAAAGATGGGTTAGAATATGTATAGTTTGTTCATATTTACTGGCTTCAAATATTAAAAGTGATGGTGATAAAATTAATAATAGGTAACAAATATCAGGTCCCGGAAACACGTTTTTAAAGTAAAATGTGGTTAGAATAAACATAAATGCAGTAGCCCCGTTGTCCTTGGTAGGTGCACTTTTTCACGAAGAGTGAACAAGAATTTTGAAAAAATGTGACTGTGAGATTTCGAAACGAGAAAGAATATGGCAATAATAAGCGTATAAAAAGAGACAAGATACCAAAAAACAGAGTACACATATAATTCTATTTAATGTACCTCAGGAAGTTACCACGTTTCAGTAAATAAACAAATATATAGAACCGAAATCAGTAAAAACTCAGTAAAAAATTTTGTTTATTGGGTACAACACTTTTTCAGGTTTCAAACTTGTAGATAAAGAGATGTGAGTTTCTTTAGGGTAAAAGCATCTGGTCCCACCGATATTTGAACTTGGATCAAAGTCCAGAGTGCTAACTATTACACCATGAAACCTTACTTCTGGGGAGAAGAATGGTTTGGCTTTTGCAAGACATTTACTATTCATTCACTACTTCCTGCTGTGACTTTTTCATGTATATATCCCATGCCCGTTCAATAGTTGGAGACATTAAACGGTTAATTATCTGTCTGAACTGCAGTGCAAGGTGCAGATGTAAGGAGTCCTGAGGGCCGAGAATCATGAAGGGAGAGGAAGGTCTATCCTACAGGAAATGGAATACTAAATTACTGTCTATGCTAAAGGCAATAGTGCTGACTTTTAGATCGTGACGATTTGCTTTTACAGCCTCAGTGATAATCACAGAACAAATACACTCAGTAGCAGCTGCTGTTCAAGCTTCTGTCACACAATAAAACAAGCACTGGCAAAAACCAATAGGTGTCGCCTATGGAAAATCTATTGGCTTTGTCATTTTTTTTTTACATTTTGCACAGCAGCGCAGACTGCGGTGCAACATGGCTTAAAGTTTTGTTTAAGAGCGCTATGACGCAGCCAGTCTTGACTGTCATAGCAATTGTTTTCCTTTAAGCAATATTGCACTACATTCTGCGCTGTTGTGCAACATGAAAACAAGCATTTGCAATGCAATAGGTCTCGCATTGGCGAGCGTTTGAGCTATTGGCATTATAAATACCAATGCCTTTTATTTATGTATTTTAAAAACCCGCAAGCGGTGCATAAACACACACTTTGTACTTACAGTCGTTGCTTACAAGAAGCAACGCGGGCAGTAACTACGCCTCTTTTACTGCCAGCCTTGCTTCTCGTAAGCAAGGACTATAAGTACAAAGTGTGTGTTTACGCACCACTTGCAGCTTTTCTAAACACATAAATAAAAGGCGGTGTCATTTACAATGCCAATAGCTCAAACTCTCGCAAATGCGAGACCTATTGCATTGCAAATGCTTGTTTACTTTGAAGCTATCTGGCCCAACCCTTCTCACTGCATCAATCCAATTGTTTTCCTGTCCTTACACAGGCGTTGACATCCGGTGATGCATCATATGAGTGTTCCCTTGTCCCGCCCTTGGTCCCCTGTTTCCTGCTGAGGTGCTCGGATGAGGCAAAGGAATGGGAACCACAGAAAGTAAATGGCTCTCTGTTCCTGCGGCTACCTTCTTGACCTCCGAGACCAGGGAAGCCAGGCAGGGCCAAGGGTGTTAAGGTGCTCACCAGTCGTGGCCGCTGCGGCCCTTGGCTAACCCAAATTGCTGTCCAAGCACTGCCAAGACTTGTTCTTAAGCATTAGCACTTATCAGCTTTAAAGCTCGATTCACTTCTTTCCACCTTCAATGCATACATGCCAACATTTGAGACCAGCAAAGTGTGAGGTTTAGGAAAAAAAATGATTTAAATTTCCCTATTACCTTGCATTGAGGTGGATTCATTTTTTGCCAATGAAACATAAAAAAAGATCATTTTTGGCTTAAAAAAGAAGTGGTTTCAACCTAATTCTGGAACGTTGGCATCAATGATGGAATTGAACACATCCAGCATGCAGCGTCCACCCTTGTGAACCTTCAAGCCTAGTTGGAAGGAGGATGCAGGGTGTACATAAGCAGCCCCTTTTAGGTCTCGCTTGACTGCATAACCGTCACAGACCTTCTGCGATCAACCTAAAAAAGAGCTTCCTGGAGTACAACAGAAAGGGACTTTGAGAACGTTCTGCCCACGTGTTGGCGGACAGGAGTACATATTTTGTTTGAGTTGTGTGCTTCCACAGAAAAAGTGTGTATTCCTCTACGAGCTGTAATCATTTGTTTATTATGTTGTGTGAGCAGAGTTCTTTATCAAGTCTAGATATTGTTACAACAGAGCTTGATCTTTAGGTAAAGCACATTCCACTGCAATGCATATATATATATATATATATATAAGATATAATTTATGTGTGTATGTATATATATATATATATATATATATGTGTGTATATGTATGTGTGTGTATGTATGCATGTTTGTGCATGTGTATGTATGTATGTGTGTGTGTGTATATGTATGTGTGTGTGTGTATATATATTTATACACTACCTTTCCCTAAAAACCCCTTACTACCCTTCCCGGAGTCCTAAAAACTCCCTACTACCCCTTAGCACTACCCTTCCTTGAACTTAAAAACCTTTTACTTCCCCTTCACGCCACCCACCCCTGAATCCTAAGACCCCCTCTCCATAGCTTAACGCTATTCTTCCCTTACGATCTCTTAACTATGCCCTTCCCTGAACCCTACAAACTCCTTAACCCAGTGATCTTCAAACTTTTTAATGCCGCGCCCCCTCTCCCCCCCCCCCCCCTCTCAGTGGAAAAAAAAAATCATAGGGCCCCCTCAGAATTTTTCACATTTGTTCTATTAAATTGTATCTAATAAAAGTATCCACAGTGTGATTATTGGAAATGGGGGGCGGGGGGGTTGAAGAATATTTGGAGTCCCTTCCCTTTTGACGCATACTCCCAGCTAGGATATAAATGACAAAATATGTTAGTGATGGCCCTTTACAGAGCATAATGCTTCTTTTGGCCAGACCCTGGAGCCCCCCTGGGATCACCTGAGGCCCCCTAGGGGGCCCGCCCCCAGTTTGAAGACCCCTGCCTTAACCCTACCCTTTCCTAAAATCGAAAAAACCCTTCCTATCTTTTAATGCTACCCATCCCTGAACCCTAAAACACCTTAGATCCCTTAACGCTGCTCTTCCCTCACCCCTAAAAATCTCTCCCTACCTTTCAACGCTACCCTTCTCTAAATTCTAAAAACTCCCCCATAACATTAACAATACCTTTCCCTCAACCCTAAATCCCCCCCCCCTTACCACCCCTTAATGATACCTGTTGTGAACTCTACAAACTATTTACTACCCTTTAACGCTCGCCCAGGGAGTCTGCCTGCTGAAAGCAGGGGAGCCTAAGAGTGAAATGCTGGGGCAAACTGGTTATCAAATTACAGATTTTCCCAGTAATTCCTCATTCGTAGGACGACCCTCAGGGTCCCACTTGTGACCACAGTTATTGCAAGTGTTGCCTCCCTTGCCGCAGTTATTAATGCCCCTGTATAGGGAACTGTGTTACTGGGTGATATCCAGGACTTTATTATGAGGCCTTAGTGGCGTCGAGCAACACGGTAAAGTTTACCTCTTGAATGAGTCAGAAGAATGTTTTTAGGACATCATTTTAAGTACTTTCAGGTCTGCATTCTACCGTTTATGTACGGTGGAGGAGTGCTGCATTGCCATTTGGGAGGAATTAGAACTGCCCCTCCAGTGGAGTCAGACGTTTTGTTGTTCGATAATTTCGTTACCATAACCAGATATCATGACATTACCGCAAATTTAGCGATAATGTGCAAGCATTGTTTCTGTCTCTTTTTCCACAATTATTAGTGTAAAATTAGCACTAATCTGTTGCTTGTGCTCTGGTACTAACTGGCAAGGAATGCAGTACTTTTCTCTTAATGGAAAAATATTACTAAATGCACTGAAACCCACTTTACACACATTTCACAGCTTTCTTTGTATAGCTTCCCACATATTTTAAATGACCCAAAACTAGTATGTCCATGAATGAAAAAGTACCACAAATATTAGTGCATTACTATTGTAAAATGTTCATAATAATGGCCTATATTCCCTTTTCTGGATTCACAGCACAGCTACATCAATGACATATTTTAGAAATTCTTAAAAATATGCCTAATGTGATTTTTGGCTTGGCTCCACGCAGGTGTCAGCTGGCAATGTATCGTTCCACATTCCAGGAAGTGCTTCCATCAGAAGGCACAATGGATTTATTTTACATCTGAGAAATAAACTCAACTATTCTGTTTGGCATATAAGGTTATTTTTATCCTACATGCGTTCTACACAGAAAGCAATAGTTTTTGCTACTTTTCCCAACTTTGACACAGCCAGTAGGCCAGCCTTTAATGTGATAAACCACAATTGTGCATACAATCCATGCAAACATTTGTGAGTGCATTTGCTTACAGTTGTTGGTACATTAATGGCAGATATATTGGCTTTGCTTATGCTTGTTTTTTAAGGAGGAGTTCTAGTAACACAGAGGAAATTTCTTGGAAAGAAATGTGTGTTTATGCTACATTGAGGACGCAAGGGTGTGCGGAAGATCTTTGAGGCTAGCAGGGCATCTGCTCAATCCTTTGCAAATGATGGAGGAATCCTTTTCCGGATACTTGCCTATTTTGACCTCGCTGGCAAATGTATTGCTGCATCAGGACCAGAGCACGCGTTTTTAATGTGGACGCAGTACTGCAGTGGTTGTAGCTGCTGGTTTGTTTTTGCAGAGAGGGAGACCTTTAAGCAACCAACCACCGCCTCGTCTTGTATGTGCAATTAGAGGTGAAATTATTCGGTTTTACTTGCCTGACGTTTCTGTCCGCTTTAGCAAGTCTTTTGTCTTCCACTTCTATACCCCATCATTTGATGCCATCAACCTTATGCCCCAGTACTTCTTCAAGGTGTTTTTTGATGCCCTTTCTGCATTGCCCTCTTGTTGCTTATCACTGGCATGCTGATGGGCATTCCCCATCTGGCTGTCAGTCCGCGCCATGTCACAGCTGCTCATGTGCTACCATTCCTGGTAGTTAATGGAACTGCAGCGAACCCAAAATGGCGGATGCAACAGTATCCACTATACTCCGGTACTGTCTTTATTCTTTTACGAGCTGCTAGAGACCATAACTAGAATTATCATTCAGAGCACCTAGTCATCAGTTCATATCTACCTAAGCAAACTGTTCTTTTCCCCTTTGCCCACTACAAGTCTTGGTGATCATGCTGAGACCCTTGAAGAATTGCGAATGTTGCCAGAACCTGGCGATGAACCTTAAACGTGGACATGTATTGTTTGATGCGGGCTCATGGCTGAAAATATTTCAACGCAACAAGTGTTGTGCTTTAGGAGGGTAAGGAATAGATGTACAAACAAGGCATATAAGTCCCCATCTTTGTTAAAGAAGGGGACTAAAGCCCTCTCGCCGGATACCAACTTTGCTGTAAACAGTCAAAGTACAGGAGCCAGAGGCATTTTGATTCAAACTGTACAAATAATCCAATCTTCATGAATGGTTAAATCAGCAAAGAGATTAAGAGAAAAAAATGGGAGGATATATTTCTAGCCTGATCCGCTGACACATGTTTCGCTCAGGTTATTGCCCCCAGGAGCTTTCTCTGTCATAAGACACAAATCTGTAAATCGTCATAAGACACAAAATCTGCCATAAGTCACAAAAACACGGCGTCGACACCTCATGTGAAATGGAGGAAACGTCAACACAAACAGTGGAGTGAAATTGTAAGGTGAGGAATTGCTTGACGTCATTTTCAATACTTGTGCAGATCTTCTACAGTGGTTGAAAATAATGGCACAGGAAAAACATGCAATTGTCCAGTGTTCACAAATTTGATACGGTGCCTTGTTTAAATGAGTGTCACTTGATGAAAGATACGTTCGTATCACCAAAGTGTTCCCTTGTAAAAAAAACTTCTTAGGTGAATTCTGTGTATGTGTTCCACTATCTGTCTTATACCAAATTGTTTTTGCACGGCTGTCCCATCGTCCCTTCATATCATGGGGCCTCCCACAAACTCTTCTGGGGAATTTTACATGAACCTGACCAATCAATTTTTTCGGTGGCCATGCTGCTGTGTTTTCCCCTTTACAGCTTTGTCCTTTACAATTGAAATGCTGGCCACATAGGGACCGGTCTGTTTTTTTCCAGGTTACACCCCACCTTCATATTGGTACCTCCAGGTTCTAGCCCGCTCCTTTGATTCCTGGATTTCTGTAAGCCTTACGCAACCCCTGTAACTGTGCTGAAAGAGGTTTGGTGCATTTTCAGTGGGAAATTCACCTTTACAAAGTGTGCTGCAGAGAAATTACCACATATGGTCAAAACTCTGCTTGCTGTCAACTTAACACTTAGGGTTCATTAGTGTCCACAATTGCAGCATCTAAGTCTGCCACAAAGAAAGTTTCTTCCAAGACTCAAGCTCATGTCCTGTTCTGAGGCTGTGCCTCCAACACCTTTATCATTAGTGTTGAAAAAAGTCTCTTTAGTTGTGAGCTCTTTGACCGGGAGTAGGGCCATCTTTACACAAAAGGATTCGTAGGCTTAGGCACCTAAAATTCTTCTACTTTCAAATCCACTGTTTGATACATTCAGAAAAATTAGCACAGTGATCTTAGGATGTGTTCGGCTCTGGCATTAAATAAGGCATTTGAATTTTACTAAAATTATATGTCTAATTTTTTTACTAATTGTGACTTTCAACCGCCCTCTTCAGCCATTGGTCTGTTGTTACTTTCGAATTTTTCATTGGCCCACTACAGCATGTAAGAACGGGGCAGTAGATCAGCCCACTTTAGCCATTTGCTGACTTCACTGTGAGTGACACCAGTCTGCCCTTTCACAAAAAGTACATCCACATACAAAGTAACTCCCTTTAGTACCAGGGACTACTATGGCAATGTGTACTTTTTGAGGCCAAAATATATTCCTGCTTTTAGTCATTTTTAGATCTCTCCTGAAACAGCACATGTGCTGTCGTCTGCAAGACATTTTGTTTACTTGCAAGGAGCTTAGAGCCCGCCATTGCTTAGCATTGGTTGGCTTAATAGTCTCTCTTTTCCT
This sequence comes from Calotriton arnoldi, assembly GCA_963921515.1. NCBI lineage: Eukaryota > Metazoa > Chordata > Amphibia > Caudata > Salamandridae > Calotriton > Calotriton arnoldi. The sequence continues at coordinate 868,874 of CAWUFW010008135.1, read as the reverse complement.
TGCTTCTCCTTGGTCAACACATGCCGGCTTCACTTCCTCTTCGTGTGTTTGCCTCTCCCTTGGAGCATGGCCCAAGTACTGCATCCTTGTCCAGTGTCCTTCCACTGCTCGCGCTTTCGAACTACTTTTTAGGTCGAGCCTAGAGTAGCGCGCAAGCGCTGCTCTGGCAAAGACTTTATGTAGGGGCTTCAAAAAGCTGACCAGACGCCCGTGCGTCATGGCCTTTTCCGTGCGGTTACCCGCACGGCCGCCATCTGTTTGCAATTATCGTGCCCAGACGCGGGCGCGATAATTGAAAACACATGGCCATTGTGCACGAGCATGTGGTCAGCTCAGCAGGCTGCCGCGCTCGTTTTCTCCTGTTCTGAATCGAAAACAGTAAACTGAACTGGTCAGCGTCTGATGTCAACGGATAAATTAATCACATGTACATTTTCTAATTCAATGCATTTTGTTTCTTGTCCTGCGTAACTGAATAACGTCACTGGTGCATTTCTTTATCGAGTTTAAGCAGGAAGGAAGGATTGTGGAATATTCTACGAAAATCTGTTGTCTATATTGACCACACGCTGGCTTGAAAAAAAAAACATCCTGCCACAGAACATATGACGTTCCCCTGCAGGCTCTCTCACAGAATTAGATTGGAACATGGGTGTGCTGACATAGCACGGCTGCTATAGCAACGGTGCAAGTGTTAATGTAATGTCCAAGAATTGAGAACAATTAAAAACATAATGAATGCGCCAGAAGCCGGTAACCATGAAAATAGATACAGTGTTGTTACTGATTATGTGACTAAACTTGTTTTGAACTCGGCTTCCACTAACGAATACATAAGAGGCGCATACATTAGCGCGGTGCCAGTGGCGTGTCAAAAGGTGCTTTCCCATGATTTCCTGTAGTGGGTGTAATAAACTGACTGAGGATACAGAAAGCCTTTAAAAACCAAACCGCTTCTCGTACTTGTGCATCAGTAGCGCAGGGTCGCTCCAACCAATCTTGCAGAGCAGTTGTGTAAAGAGTAGAATAAAAAAAAAAAAAAGTAGTCTTACAACATTGCTAATTTGTTTAGAAAGCATCTGAGCAGGAATAACTTTTTAAGGAGCCCAGCGAGAATATAGTTAATTACGTATGATTATTTAATTTCAGGCACTTATCAGTGTTCTCTTTTCAGGATACAGAATGCAAACGTCATCAAATTCAGATCCCAAGTTATAGTCCAAAGTAACAGCCATGTATAGCGAAAAATAGTCACTACACACTGTTTTGGTTCTCTTCTTTTTAAAATTATTTTTCTGAATGTCGCATTGGAATAGTATTCCAGCCAAAGTAAATTACTGTGCCAACAACTAACTTTTAATTTCAAACGCATGCTAAGTTAAAGAGAGTGGGGTCCAGAGGGCCGCTACAAGTCTTTAAATCTCTTCAGTAGCATAGATTTGTGAGCCACTGTGTCTTTCTAGAACAAACTTCTGTGCGTGCTGGATAGATCCGAAATGCAACTACTTACTGAGGAAACATGAAGAGAAATACCTGCAACATGTTTAGACCCACAATATGGACCTGCCGGCTTCCAATCCCGATTGCTATTTTTCATGCTGGGGTTTGGTTATGGGCCGTTCCTTGTGAATTATCACAACTCACAACTCCAGTGCCAAGCAGCACCTGTCAGGAGGCTGGGGAGTTTGAATGTCTATTTCTACCCCACAAGCAATGGTGGTCCCCAAATCCCTTATTTCGAGGGTTTCATTAATCAGTTTTTTTCTTGTCTGGGATCAAAGAAGGACATGGTTTGAAACTACCACACTCCAGGCTAAGCAGACCCTCGGAGGAAATAAGAATGCACCCTGCATCCGACTTCACAAATTGGCCAAGAGAAAAATCGAGACATGAAACAGTTTTACTTTTGAGCTCGATATGTGTGTAATGACACTCATAATGATCATTTGTGTGGCACAGAGAACAACATTAATTGCTTCTTTGGCACTTAATAACAGGAGCCACTTCTACTAAACACCATGATACCTGTTTTATCAATCTTACATGAACTAAAAGAAAACATACAGTGATTCAAATGTCTGAGTTCGCAGGCAAAACATAACAGTTAATAGTGTGTGCCTAAAACACTGAGCAATTTTATGACAACTGAAACTTGTAACCTACAGGTTACACGCGCATTCTGTGCAAAAAAACAGTCAGCTCACAAGTGGATCTCTGCAGCAGGTACATGAACTCTCTATGCTGTTTTATGACGATTGAAAACTGTGACCATCAGATCTTTGTGCCAATAGTGCACTTAATAACTGAGCTACCTTGCAAGTTTTATAAACAGAGGGCCTGATTCTCAAAGGTAAACTTACACTTTTGTGTAAGTTGACCACTATTTTGCTATTCACAAACTCACATTTAATAGTAAGTTTACGACTGGAGAAATCCGCGCATAAAAAGATAGGCCTGTCTTATCGTTTTATGTGTGGAGTTCTCTGCTGTGACTGAAGGGTCTCCGCAGTCGTAAACTTATTATTAAATCGGAGTTTGTGAATAGCAAAAAAAAAAATAGTAAACCTGCACAAAAGTGTAAGTTTACCTTTGTGAATTAGGCCCTGACACTTAATATATATGTCCGTTTATCTCTGCAGCAGGCCCCATAACACCCTAAGTTATCTTAAAATGTTTCCTTCTGAATTCGTGGATTCCTGCAGTATTTTTAGGTAGGAGGTGACCCATTTTCTTCTGATTTTAGGAAAATGATAAAGATAATATATACTTAGGCATAGGTGGTTTCAACCAGCCCTCTTCATTCATTGGTCTGCTATTGAGTCATTCATTTTTAGGTCGAGCCTAGAGTAGGGCGCAAGCGCTGCTCTGGCGAAGACTTTATGTAGGGGCTTCAAAAAGCTGACCAGACGCTCGTGCGTCATGGCCTTTTCCGTGCGGTTACCCGCACGGCCGCCATCTGTTTGCAATTATCGTGCCCAGACGCGGGCGCGATAATTGAAAACACATGGCCATTGTGCATGAGCATGTGGTCAGCTCAGCAGGCTGCCGCGCTCGCTCGCCCTCGCTCCTCTCTGACGCTGCCGACGTCTCTGCTGTCCAGCGCTTCACTTGTGCTGACGCTGCCTCCCTCCTCCCTACTCTGTCTTTTCTCTGCTGCAAGCAGGCAGCCGACTTCCCTCCCCCGAGTTCAGCTCTCGCTACACAGCCTCATGGACCCCTACAATTTAGGGGAGGCTCTGCTAGCTCTGAAGTCTTAAAGTGCATAACGAAGGCACTGACTCGCTTGCAGAGTAGAATGCTTTCCCGATCTGCTGCTCAAGGACACACTGTGCAGGGATTGCTCGGTGCTGTGAGTGGCGGGGCGCTCCTCCAATGGTTAGCAGAAGAACAGTGAGCACATGGAGATGGATTCATTTCGAATCTTCTCAATCCCCTTAGTCACGTGCGAGCAGAGTGGCACCGGCGAGTGTGTAAACCAGTTTGCTATTGCGCTCCGTTCTCTGTACACACTGCACGTGGGCGGCACAGTGGTCTTCGTAATAGCTGTGTCTATTGTTCCAGTAAAAGACCACCCTATATGGAAGGCACGCTGCTCATCAAACCCCTCCTCTTTCGCCACGTCCGAACTATATGGAAGGCACGCTGCTCATCAAACCCCTCCTCTTTCGCCACGTCCGAATTAATTTCCACCTTGAGCCACGAGCATGTCTCGTACAGTGATTCATAATTTCGGGGATGCAAGCGCTGAATGTTGCAGAAAGCATGTCCTGCATGCAGTAGAAAACAAGCATTGGCATAGCCAATAGGTCTCGCCTTTGGGACCTGCTGCATAACTAAATACTTATAAGGTCCCAAAGGCGAGACCTATTGGCTATGCCAATGCTTGTTCTTTTAATTGTAGCACTCCATAAGCATGCATGTGTTTGCAGGCCATCTCCCCTGTCGCTCTACGAGTTGTTGCTTGTCCCCTTTCGCTTGTTGCTTGTACCCGCCCCCTCTTGGTTGTTGCTTGTCCCTTCCTTGTTGCTTGCCCCATCCTCCTGTGTTGCTTTCCCCACCCCACTGCCCCCTCTCTCGTTGCTTGTCCTGTCCCTCCTGCTCCCCTTCTACATTGTTGCTTTCCCCTTCCCTCTCACCCTTCACACATTTAAGCTTACAACCCTCCCGTGTTGTTGCTAGCCCCTTCCCTCCTGACCTACTCCGACGTTGTTGCTTGCCCCGTCCTGCCCACCCCACTCTGGCTTCGTTGCTTGCCCCGTTCCCCCGCGGCGTTGTTGCTTGCCCTGTCCCTCCCACTACTCCAGCACTATTGACTGCCCCGTACCTCCCACCTGCTTCCATATTGTTGCGTGCCGCGTCCCTCCCTCCCCTCATGCGTTGTTGTTTGCCCCATCCCTCCCCCCCCCCCCACTCCTGCTGAAAAAAACATGTTTTCCATTTTGGTGGGCCTGAGGACATTCTTTTTACATGAGGGGGGCGCAGCACATAAAAGTTTGAAAATCACTTGTTTAGGAGAAAACAGACTAGGGCAAGCAGAAAATGTAGCAGCTGGAGCAGCACTTTACTCCGCAATGTCAATAAAGATGAAAAAAATCATATTGAAAAGAGAGTTTCCTCGGGCACATTGCTCCTAATCCGTTGGCTTCATCAGTGTCCTTACAAAGAGCTGCTTGAAAATCAAAATAAAATTCTAAGTAAAGCAGATGTTTGAGGGTTAGAGCTGATCCCTTTACCGTCTTCCCATGGTCATGTGATTAATTCGTTGACTACATTTAGGGATGTTTGCCAGCCCTGTTCTTTTGTCTTTTGGAGAAAAAGGAATTACGAGGTTGTTGGAGTCATCTGATGATTTTTCTTGATTCTTGCGCCTCCGGACTTAGCAGTTTGCTTTTACAGGAAGAATGCCTTTTTTCAGCACCCTTTTCTCTTAATCCTTTTATTAAAACAAAGACTACATGTCAGGGTTCGCCCACCCTCTTCCTCAATCATCCGAGCAGTCAAGCATGTTCCAAACACAGAAAATGAACATTATCCAAAACTTTCTCCAAGTTTCTACTCATATCGTGGCCTTTAATGGAAGGAAGTTGGTCTAATATTCCCGATCTAAGAAGCAGATCTCGAAATTTATCAGTACAAAACTTTCAATATCGAAATGCACTGCAGTGATTTATGTGATTTCTAGAACCCATTCCATTTGTCGACGAATGGAAAAAGAACTGAATTTCAAATGTTGTACTTGTGACGTTCGTCTTGCAGATAGTGGCTTAATTTCATATAGAGACAAACGTTTACATTTTAGGAGTTTTATGGCCTCCAGGGATCTTCCCTCTTGGGATGAAAAACAGCCTATCAGTGTGGCTCCTGCTGAGATACTGGATTAAATTCATAGTCCTTCATACCATGCACAAGGTATTTTCGAGGAAGGGTCTTGGCTAACTGTATAAGTTACTGATAGACCTGTCAGCCTTAGTGTGGTCTTCCCCCCCCACCCCCAAACATTTTACCTTCACCCCCTACTATTTTTGCTGATCTTGCTTTTGCTGGCCTTAGAACTCTATCCACTTTATCACTGCTAACCGGTGCTAAAGTGCTTTTGCGCTCTTCCTTAAACGTGGTGGAATTGGCTTATATCTAATTGGCACCTTTAATTTAGTTGCAAGTCCCTAGTAAAGTGGTACTACATGTACCCAGGGCATGCAAATTAAATGCTACCAGTGGGTCTGCAGCACTTATTGTGCCACCCATTTAAGTAGCCCTTCAAACATGTCTCAGGTCTGCCATTGCAGCCTGTGTGTGCAGGTTTTAAACCGCCATTTCAACTTGGCAAAATAAACCATTTGCCAGGCGCAAACATTATATATATATATATATATATATCACCCCTAGGGTAGGCCCTGGGCAACCCATAGGGCAGGGTGCAGTGTATTAAAAAAGTTGGATATGTACTTTAAAGTTTTACATGCCCTGGTAAAGAAAAACTCTTAAATTCTTTTTTCACTGTTTAAGGGCCTATCTATACCATAGGATAACATTGGAGTTGCCTTATTACATTTAGTAAGCTGTAACTTCCAAAATGGGAAAAGGTAAACAATTCATGTTTGGTGTCTTTGGAATTATAATGAAAAATCCTCTTATGGTAAAATAGGATTTGAAATTGCTATTTTGGAATTGCCACTTTTAGAAAGATTGCATTTTTCTGCCTTAGCCATTTAGTGCCTTCTGCCTTTCTCTGGGTCACATGACTGGGTGTAGCTGACTGTTGGGATTTGAGTATTCCTCCTAGACAGCCACACACAATAGAGCGCTTAGGTGTGCCTGGATAGGCCACCACTGGCAGGATGGGAGGGTGGAGCTGGGCACAGCCCTACTTACACTTGAATAGGCTGTGTCCTGCCTCCACACTAAGGACTGCATACTCCCTATAGTTAGTCTGGAGCCGGACAGGCGATGCAGGAAGCATTTCAAACGGAAACCTCTAGAAGCTTTTCCCACTTGAAAGGAGGCACCTGGTATAAATATTGGACCTCAGACACCAACTCTTCAGTACACTTCTGGACCTGTGGCCTCTGCCAGGAAGGGCTGCTGAAAGGACTGCCACTCTGCTGGGCTGCTACTTTGAAGGACTGCTGCTTTGCTTTGCTGACCTGCTGCCCTCTTGCCTGGGTGAGAAGGACTGGACTTACATCTGTTGAACCCAGGACCCCAGAGTGACTCCAAGGGCTAGTAGGCTGGCCTTCTGACTAGAGCCTCAGCGAAAGACGGGGAAATTACCTTGAACCCAGCACTTTGACCCTACCGCCTTGTAAATCCTTTTCTGCCAAGTGGTGCCACCCCAGTCCTGGACCCTTAGAAGGGGGCCAGATGATGCTCTGGCATCCCATCTGTGGATCCAGCAGAACCGACGTATCTCCTATGCTACACGGCGCAAACCCGAGCAGAACCGGCACATTGACTCTGCTGGAAGGATTCTCCTAGTACAAGGACTCCACATCAACTTTACAGCCGGCATCGGGACCGCCTCTGCATGAAAACTTCCAGTCGCAGGCCCTCGCATCGCAAATCTCTTGTTGACGGCCACCTCATGGACGCAGGTTCTCGCATTGCAGCCCCTTGAACTGACACATCGCCTCAGCTGCGCCACTCATCGTCGACACCGGCCTTTGCATAGCAAGCCCTCATCAATGGGTCCTCGATAACGATGCAGGACCTCACAACGCTCCGCAACGAATATCTAAGGTACTCTTGTTCAGTGGGCCTAACTGAGTCCCTGTAGCCAGCCTGCACTCCATCGCGGTTGGGCAGAACTTGCTAATTCATCCCGGTCTAGTGTGATTAGATATCCATAGTTGGCAGTTTGTGCTTTTTGGCCATATTTTCACCTAAATCTTTAATTCTGCCTATCTCCGGTTCAACTGATTGGATTTTTGTCATTTTAGTCTTGTTTTATTTATTAAATATTACTCTAATTTTCTAATCTTGTGTGGGATCCATTTTGTGGTGTGTTGTCATTGTATTACTGTTTGAAATGTTCCACAAATACTTTACACATCGCCTCTAAGTTTAGCCTGACTGTTCTGTGCCAAGCTACCCAGGGAGCTGAGCACAGGTTAATTTAGGGTTTGCTTGTGACTTCACCCTGACAAGGATTGGGGTTTGTACTTGACTAGGGTTTTACCCCCTTCAAGCAGCAACCCAATTTCTCACAGTTACCCTCCCAAATCCACCACTCCCAAACCAACCCCTCCCACTTTGTGCCAAAAAGAAACTACATTCAGCAACTACTTATCCATCAGCTATCTGAATAACTAGGAGCAAAAATATTGGTCAGAGGTTCTTCATTATACATGACCAGTGCAAGGAACTCTTCAAAATCGTCAGTTCTCCTGCCCATTAGCCACTGAGAATACAATCCCCCCCATCCCAGGAACTCTGCACCATCTTGGCAGACTATTTTCACAACAAGATATACACCATATGCAGTTTACTTCAAACCCTAACCTACAGACCTACACAGCCTCCTCACACCATCTGACACCACCCACAACCTTCTGCTCACCGCATGGGAATAGCAGAGCACCACGACCATCATGAATTTCATCCACTCTGGAGCACCCACGGACACCTGCCCCACCACTTCTTCAAGCAAAGAAAATCAGCAGCAAATTCACCTCCATCCTCAACGCATCCATCACTGCGGCCACCTTCCCCAATCAATGGAAACACGCAAATATCAGACCCCTCCTCATGAAACCCTCTGCCAACCCTAGTGATTTCAAGAACTACCGCCCCATCTCTCTGTTCCCCTTCTCCACCAAAGTCCTTGAGACGGCCATCAACCAGCAGCTCACCGAGCACCTGGAGAACAACAACCTGCTGGACACCTCCCAGACTGGCATCTGCGCCAACTGCAGCACCGAGACTGCCCTATTGCTGCCACCAACAACATCAGAACATTCCTCGACCGGAGAGACACAGCAGCACTGATCCTACTCTGCCTCTCAGCAGCGCTCAACACTGCACCACACCATATCCTTATCAAAAGACTCCGCCACTTCTGGATCCAGGAAGATGCCCTCGAATGAATCGCATCCTTCCTCACAGGACAAACCCAGAGAATCAGCCTACCAACCTTCACGTCGGAACCCAAGACCATCATCTGCGGTATCCGGCAAGGTTCATCCCTCCGCCCCACCCTGTTCAACACTTGCATGATGCCCCTTTGCCAACATCGTTAGAACCCATGGCCTCAACATCATTTCCTACACAGATGACACCCAGCTCATCCTCTCACTCTCAGAATACCTCTCCGCCAACAGGGCCAACTGCCATAACTGCATGACGATTGTAGCCAAATGGATGAAGATCAACTTCCTGAAGCTCAACACTGAGAAGACTCAAGGGCTAATCTTTGGAAACAACACTTCCCATGGAACGACACCTGGTGGCCTTCTGAACTCGGACCCACACCGACAGACCACGCTCGCAACCTTGCCATCATCTTGGACAGCAAATTCACCATGAAACACCAGATCAACGCAGTCTCCTCCGCTTGCTTCCACACCCTTCACATGCTCCGAAAGATCTTCAGATGGATCCCCGTTGACACCAGGAAACCAGTCATCAAGCCGAAGTCACCAGCCAACTAGACTGTGGCAACACGCTCTATGCAGGAATCACCACCCAACTCCTGAAGAGATTCCAAATAATACAGAACTCCGCTGCCAGACTCCTCCTCAGCCTCCCCATACAGACCCACATCACTCCCCTCCCACCTCGGGAACTTTCACTGGCTCCCCATTCAGAAAAGATGGCAATTCAAGATGGCAGTACACGCCTAAAAGGCCCTCCACAACCAAGGACCAGCATGCATCAACCACCGCCTGAACCACCACCAACCCTCCAGACACCTGCGCTCTGCCTCCCTCACCCTCGCCCACACTCCCCACATCCGTTGTAGCCACAGTGAGGACGCTACTTCTCCTACCTTGTGACCAAATCCTGGAATGACCTTCACCTTCACCTCGGAACCACATCCTCTCTCTCAGAATTCAGAAAGGGACTCAAGACCTGGCTCTTTAACTGATCGCAGCAGGATCCTAGCTCCTGGATAACCTTGCGGGTGATTAGCCTCCCTCTACAAATCCATATTGATTGATTGATTGACTGCAGACTCGAAAATTCCCACAACTGACAGCAAAGCGCAACTACTTGCGTTTTAGGCAAATTTAAAAAAAAAAAATTATCAGCCCAAAGCAAGCTGAAGTGATGCAAACCTCCCTTTGGATAGGCTTAATTCATTTGATTGGTCGTTTATTACATGTATTGCTTGTAAATTCACAAAAATCTCCATCCGAAACCTTTAATTATAATCTCTAATATAGCGTCTAATTTCCTTACAAATGTGTCGTTGGTGTTCGCTGGCCAAATGGCAGCAAGGCAATAGGGCACCCTCCTCTCTGCTCCCTCAGTTATCGTTTCACACACCCTGGGTTTTCGTGCTGTTGTGAAAGTGCCCTGCAGTGACCTTATTGCAACATGTTGGCATACCAAAAGACAAAGTGGTTTGAGGATAATTATTGTAGGTTGTTTATTTTGTGGTTCTTATGTTTCTCGAGAATCGCAGATCCTATGTCTTAACATGCCTGAAGTTTATGGCTCCAGCCAGCTCACTGTTTGCTATGGCCTCAAAACAAAAGGCGATATTTCACTGCATGATCATGGTAACAGGCATCGGGTTGTTTTGAAAGCGAACAAGAATGGCTTCTGAAAGGGCATTGGAAACCGATTCTGTGGAGGCATTTTTAGGAATTGTTCCTCTGGTGGAAATATATAAGTAGATTATCAGGACGCAAGTCCACATGTGCCAACACCAGTGTTAGGATTCCAGATAGAGACTGATGTTCGGGAGGACCGAGGTCTTTTCCACTTGGTAAGGACTCATAACAGTACCCTCCTCTAGGTTTCAAAACAAATCCTGTCTAGACTGTTCGTTTAGACGTATGAGTCAGTGAAAGATCCTTTGCTGTGAGGGTGTAATGGCCTCCAACAAGTGTTGTACAATATTGGTACTGGTAAGATGTGCAATGCTCCCATCTCCTGGTGTGGTGAATCTGTGCCATCCATGTGTTCATGTGCAATATATCACTACCTATGGATGGAGACAGGACAGGGGTCACCTTACATAGTATGCACCAGGTCATTATTATATATTAATAGTCCTCCTTATCGTGATCTTGGTGCCTCTAAACTCTCCAGTGTTCGAGAATTTTCACTAGCGCCAGAGGGGATGTCAACTAGGAGCATATATTCAATAATACGCCCACACTGCTCTAAGTAAAACGGCTTTGTTTGCTAGGATTCGTGTGTTTTTCAGTAGATGCACTAGTGCCCTGGGGCACAGATGGGACGCGATGGCACGTTAGTATCATACAGCTGTTGTCTGTCCCTTGCCCCGATGCTGCGTGTGCTGTACCCGCTGTGTCTGTGAGGGAAGCTTGCGCTGCTCCTTCCTGTGACCTGCCTTCTGTAAAGAACTCTCCATAGACGTGATGATAGAGCAAGAATAAGTCCTTTATTAGATTCACCAACACAGGCTCCACCGGAGGCGTGAGTCACCAGCTGTCAACAGTCAAAATGCCAACTGACAGCTCGTGACAACAAGCAGCGGTACGGTGTCCACGCAGGGACACAAGAATGAACTAACAACATACGGTGTCCTCGCAGGGACACAAGAGTATAAACATAACACATCCTCCCCCTTAGGAAAGGAGAGAGAGAGAGAGCGAAAGAGAGGGAGAGAGAAAAGGAGAGAAAGAGAGATACATGAATCATGCAAGTAATATTACGAAAAAATGCGTGTATGAGGGCTACCCACAAATGTAATCTGAGAGTTTAACAGGAGATAACAACCTTCTCCCTGCCCTGCTTGTGCTTACGGGGAATGGGGTGTCATGCAAGGGTGTTGAGGGCAACTGTCTTCCGACTCTACCTGTGATGTTGCGATTGGGTAAAACACGCTCGGGTGCGGCCGTGGGCTGCAAAGTCGTGCTGAATGCCGTGGTATTGGAGGTGAGAGGCTCATAGTCCGATTCATCGTCAGACACTCCAGTAGGGGCACTGCTGCGGTTACTGGTAATGGGAAGTTCACTTGAGGGATTTATAGGTATGGTATTGTCTGGATCCCTTAATGTTTGTTTGCACAGGGAGAGGGCAGAGAAGTGCCACACCCTACCGTCGCTCAAGAGAGCGGAGTTGCAAAACACTTTGCGTACTGATAGGGGTGGGGAGTACCTATCCTGGCCCTTGCTTATGTGCCCACTTCTCTTGACCTTGACTGTGTCCCCGACGTTGAGCTCAACGGGTTTGCAACCATACTTAAGGTCGTACCTGACTTTGCAACTGGATTGTGCCCGCACCAATCTTTCCCTTACACGGTCGGCTGACCAGTGTACTCTTTTGGCAGCTTTGACCCAACCCACATTGTCTTTAGACAAAGGTGTCCTGCCCCGCATGAGTTCAAACGGGCTATGGCCGGTGGTGTCGTTCGGTGTGATGCGATAAGCCCAAAGTGTTTTGAGAATCTCCTGTCTCCAGCTTAGGCTGTTACTGCTGGCCAACTGGACTATACCTTTGATGACCCTGTTAAAGCGTTCAACGGCACCGTTGCCCGCAGGATGGTAAACAGAAGTGGTCTTATGCTCTATTTGGTTTCTTTGCATGTAAGTCTTGAATACGTCGGACATGAAGTGGGGCCCATTGTCACTGACTATCTGTTTGGGGAGACCTTCGCGTGTGAACACATCGTCTAAAAATCTGACTATGCACAAGGAATCAGGTTTATTGACAAACTTGAGCTCGGGCCACTTTGTAAAATGGTTGATAATGACGATTATGTACCACTGCTCCATTCGTTCTAGTATGGGACCCATGATGTCCACACCAATCCTCTCCCATGGCATTGAGGGGCATGGGATGGGGTGCAGTGGTGGTCTGAAAGTGACCTGAGTTTTATCTGAGTTGAGGCATAGGGTGCAATCCCTGACAATCCTTTCTACTGCTAAACTAATGCCGGGCCACCAGTAGCTATTTTTAACCCTGCTTTTAGTTTTCCCTATGCCTAAATGCCCTTCATGGCATAAGTTCAGTATTCTCATCCTAAGATTACTTGGAGGGACAACTCTACCTCCCCTCAATAACAACCCATTTTCGTGTGATAAATCATCCTTGACCTCCCAAAAGTGTCGCAAAGAGTCAGGTAACTTGTTCTTACATGACCACCCTTCGGTTAACATTTTTATAACCTGGCATAAAACAGTGTCCTTAGCTTGTTCAGTTAGCCATTCCTCCCTCGAAATTCCATTACATTTTTCATCTATGCTGGCTATGCATGACTCTTCTACCTCAGATAATTTGTCTTGGTCATTCAACCCAACAGGCATTCTGCTCAAGAAGTCCGCCACAACATTTTTTACGCCTGGAACATACTGAATAGTGTAATTGTAATCGAATAGGCGCACAGATAACCTGGCCAGTCTCGGTGATGCAGCATACAGTCCCTTAGTAGTGAATACTTTTGTTAGGGGCTTGTGATCAGTGCATAGGGTGACTTTGTTGCCCCACACAAAGTGTCTAAAATGTTCTAGTGCCCATACGCATGCTAGTGCCTCTCGCTCTATGACCGAGAATTTTTCCTCAGTGGGGGTCAAGGAGCGTGAAGCAAAAGCTATAGTACATTCCACCCCTTTAGTGTCTTTTTGGGTAAGTACCGCACCCAAACCTTTTAAACTGGCATCCGTGGTGACAATATTCTCCAGTAACGGGTCGAAACCTTGCAAGGGCAAAGAGGAGCACGTTTCTTTTTTTAGGGAACTGAATGCATGTTGACACATCTGTCCATTTGAACTTGTTTTTCAGTTTAAGTAGTTGCCTCAATACATGTTTTGCACGAAAAGTTTTTAATGAACTTCGCGTAAAATTCGACTAGTCCTAAAAAGGATCGTAACTCGTCCTTGTTGCCTGGCACTGGGGCATTTTTAATGGCATGCAGAAGTTCTCTCTTAGGGCTGATTCCATCACCAGTGATTTCATGACCGAGGTAGCTCACTGAATTGCATGCAAATTTGCACTTTTTGTGCTCGGCTGTCAACCCTTTAGCATCCAGGATTTCCAAAACTTGGTTGACCTTATTGTCATGTTGTTCCCTAGTTCTCCCCATAACGAGGATATCATCCTTGAACATTAATATGCCAGAAACTCCTTTGAAGATGTAATGCATCAGTCTCTGAAACATCGCGGCGGCAGAAGCTAGCCCGAAGGGCACCCTGGTAAACCGGAAACACCCAAAAGGCGTGATGAAGGTGGTTAGCTTCTTGCTGTCGCGATGTAGGGGTACCTGGTGGTAGGCCGATTTCAAGTCTATGGTTGAGAACCACTTAACCCCTTTGGTGGTAGCCAACATTTCGCTTATTTTGGGGAGGGGAAACTGCTCAACAACTATGTTGTCATTGAGGTTGCGTAGGTCTACACACAACCTCAGGTTGCCATTGGGTCGTTTGGCCACGACCAAGGGTGCAACCCACTCCGTAGCTTCAACTTGTTCAATGATGCCGTCCTCGAGAAGCTTGTCCAGTTGCGCTTTCACTTCATACTTAACGGAGAAGGGTAGATTTCTTGCTTTATGTACCACTGGGATGGCATCTGGTTTTACTTTGATTCTGTGTTGGTACCCTTTCAGGGCACCAACTTCGCCACTAAAAACTCACGGGTATTTGCTCAACAAGGACTTGCCATAGTCATCGTTGCTTTGGACTACTAAGACTGGGTCAGATTTGCTGGGGTCGAGTATAATTCCAAGATTACCCTGATCCATTCACCCCAGTACTGAGGGACCCACAGAGGATACATACAGTTTTCCCGTAGACTCTCTCCCCTTGAAGGCGAAATTTAGCTTCCTGAAACCACATACATCTATGGGGTCACCCGTAAATGACTTAATGATAATGTCAGCTTTATCAAGTTGCCCTCCAATGCGAGGCTTAAACTTCTCTTCCCAGACTTTGCTGTTGACGATAGTGTATGGGGATCCTGAGTCAGCAACAATAGTGATTTCAACCCCCCCCAATGGTCATGTTACAGACATGCTTCTTTTTTTTAGGGACGCTTGCGTCACTGATTTTATCCACATGCTCGTCTTCTATGTTTAGAACAAACGTTGACGTCGTCTTCATCAGACGTGTCCCGGTAGGTTGCTTCTTCCTCATCAATGAGTTTGACTGAACGTGCATTTTTCTTCTGGCAAGCCTTCTGAAAATGCCCGAAGACGCCACAAAATGAGCACCTTACGCCGCGAACAGGATATTTCAAGTCATCCGCCATATGGGATGTGTTTCCGCACCTGTAGCAACGCCTCTTGTTGCTACTCAGTGGTTTGTTGAATGCAGGTTTTGAGCCTTTGTTGCTCCAGGTCTGTTTGGGGGTGCGCTTAGACTCTGTTACCTTACTCACAGTGTCCCCCTCCTTCTTCTCTTTGTTCTCAAATAGAACTGCTTTTGCGCAACGACCTGTAAGCTCAGCTTTTCTCGCAATGTCTATAATGTTTTGTAGAGGGTATTCGCCCTTGGCCCATAAACTGTCTTGAATGTTAGAATTGGACCCTGGCATGACGATCTGGTCTCTAATAAACTCGTCATGTAAACCCCCAAAGCGACAATTGATGGCTAGGTTTTTTAGTGCAGACACATAATCATCGATAGAAGTGTGGCTCAATGGTTAGAGCGGCAGACCCTGATGCAGAGATCTGGCCCGGGACCAGGGTTCAATTCCCGCCTCGGCGGGTCTTGGGCTCAATTTCCTCGGACCTGATAATTCTCGCCTCGGTGCCTATTCTAATCATGGGTCCCACTCTGCAACTCTGGGCAATAGCTTGCTTAATCTCCACAACGGCCCCAACAGCGCTGGGATGCCTGGCTTCACCCTGGGGGTGCCCAGGAGTGGACATTTCACAGGGAAAAGCCAGGAAGGGTTCCACAGCGGTATGCGTACAGCGCCTGGACACCCCTTTGGGGGTATGGGTGCGCTTTACAAGTACAAATTTCATTTCCTTGCCCTGTTTTCTATGGAAGAACTTGTACCTGTCCACCCCCACGCAAACCGTAGGTTTGTAGTAAGTATTGAGGTCATCAATGGCATTTAGAAAAATGTCACCCTCACCCTCTGCTCTAACGTTTTTGTTGATGCTATAATACACCTTAATACCACCAGTGCCGAGACAGTGCAGCAACATTTTGTACTTCTTCTCTGCTTTAAACTCCTCATCATCAAATGTGGAAATGTAATTTTTGAAATATTCTCTCCATTCCTCCCACTTGAGTAAGGGTTCACCCCCAGCGGGCAAGAATGATTGTGGAGGCGCAAGATTCCACAAGTACCCAGATGCCATAACTGGGTTAGATGAATGTGTAGAGAAACTTGCAAGGTAACAGATTGAGGATTAGAGTGGCGCAGGAGTTGTTGAAAACTGTGAAAACTAGTTAAGTTTAAGTAAACATCTGCGGAGTGCGCCAGAACAATATGCTCCGGAAGGGGTTATAACAGTGAGGGTATTGGAGTTGTGCCCATCAGCGTTGAGGAGCGCCTGGCTCGTAACACAGTAGCGGAGGGTAACTTTGGCAAATAACGGCTAGCGCTTGCTACGCATCACAACAGTACCTGAGTGTGCTTTGAAAAGGTGGCAAGGCGGTGGGGAGCTCGTTATCCTCAGACTCTGCGTCCACAATGTTCCGGTGTGAAGTTGAGTTCCCGCATTGAACACCAGTTGAAATCAAAGATGGCGCCACACAGCCGTGCGTGACGCATCTCTGCAGAGGCTAGAATGCTGACCTTGAAGATTAAAGATGTCCGCCGCAGCGTAAGCGTCGGTGCGTCATGCCTGTCTGCCGTGCGATGCTTCAGCTGCTGGTGACGTAGGCAAACAGCTGACAGTTAGTGGAAGTCGTTGGGAAACCGTTAAACTGTCACTGTAAGCAACCGTTGGAACCCCGCTTGTACGCCGATGTACTGTCGCATCTGGTAAGCTGACAAAGGCGATAAACTTGACTGGTGACAGGGTTTTTTTGTGGCTCTTCTCTAATCACAGTTCTTGTGCAAGCTTGTTTAACAAAGCATATCACTTAAGTTTTCGGCACGTAACACAAGGGGTGATTCAGCCAAACTTGCATCAACCCCTATGCTGAAAATTCAGGCACCAGTTCTTACTCCATAAAAATGATCTGTACGCAATTGTCACTTTTCTTTATATTGTGCTGACTAATCCATTCAGTATTCACGCAGTGTATACTCGCTGACTGACCTCTTTTCACGTCGTGTGCATTCGCCCGTCAATACTCAATTCTATAAAGAACTCTCCATAGACGTGATGATAGAGCAAGAATAAGTCCTTTATTAGATTCACCAACACAGGCTCCACCTGAGGCGGAGCACAGGGTATGCGGCCACTCCGTGAGTCACCAGCTGTCAACTGTCAAAATGCCAACTGACAGCTCGTGACAACAAGCAGCGGTACGGTGTCCACGCAGGGACACAAGAATGAACTAACAACATACGGTGTCCTCGCAGGGACACGAGTATAAACAGAACACCTTCTCTGTGTATCTTGTTCAGCTGCTGCTTGTGCTGCACACACGGGGTCCAAGTCTGTTATTCATCCGCGTGCCACTACCGCCACCGAGCGGCAGGGGCCGCTCTACTAGCGTACAGATACCAGACCCTCTAGATCAGTGGTTCCCAAACTTTTGACTTCTGAGGACCCCACTTAATCAGTACTGGAACCCTAATCTCCCCCACGAGTCATTACTGTAAGCCGGGGTCCCCTGCCTAAGCATTGATGATGATTTGAACCGCAAAAAATACACAAAAAATATAGAAAAAGCATTCATCAAACAAATACACAAATGATGACACATTTTGTTTAATTCGGAAACACATATAAGTAAAAAAAAAAAATCAAAATGTAATTGTAATAGAGAAGTTGGAGTTTCTCTAAATTTGATTGAGGCCACTCATCGTCCTTACTATATTCTGCTTGATGCACCTGCACTGCTCCCACAAATCAATCTGAGAATACTAATTTAACTTTTATCCTCCAGTTTCAGATTCCTTCACATTTACAATGCGTTTTAAAATTTTCACTTGTACATTTAGCTTTTTTTTATTGCCAGAGATTGGGAACCACTGCTCTAGATCGAGCATGCGTAATGCTGACACTGATGACTAGCTGACTAAAATGCATGATTGAGTCTGCTGCCTCTGACTAGCCACTATGTGTGCATCACTGCGCCTGTGGTGTGGTGGTGGCCAGTGGAGTCACTGCTTTCTGTTGGTACCTTCGCTTGACCCGGATCAGCATGCTGTGTGCCTGGACCGGTCTGCTGTGTGCCTCCGCATGCTCATGGCCGGGTGCCAGGGTTGGACAGGTCCTATGGGGACTCTGGGACTTTCACTGGCAGCAGGGGGTGGTGTGGCTGCTTCCCAGCAGGGCATAGGGGATAGTGCAGCTGGGCTCCCTAAAACGGCCTTCCATCTCCTTCCCTCTCTGCCCGCCTGCTTCTGAGGTACAGCAGCATTCACAAGTGACTGGTTCCAGTTCACCAGCTGTTTGTAAAATGTTGCCGCCTCTTCTGCGGTGCTTGCGCTGTGTAATCAGCCATGTTACCATGTGGAGTGTTGTGCCGCCCACATCCATGCCAGCAAGGAGGGAGCCCACGGCTCTGCCATGCCTGCGCTTCTGGACCTGCAGCTTCCGCTCTGAGCTGTATCCATCCCAGCCACTGAAGCCCACCCATCGCAGGTGTGGCCTAACACTGACCTGCGCCCTACCGCCATGGAAGGCATCACGCTGCTTCCTGGAGTTAAGTGGGCACTGGGATGGCGGCGGTGCTCTGCATATGGGTGACAATGTGAAAACTATCATGGCAATGTGTACATTGTGTACCGGGGCATTGTGGGTGCTGATGTTGTAGGTGTGCTTTCCATACTTCAAGGGCATGTGTAGAAGCTGTACACCACCATCTTGAATTGTAGTCATTCTTCATTTTGCCTCCTCAGTCCATAATAATGCAGTCATGTGGCGAACTATTAATGAAAATGTGTGTTAAAGATGCCCTGTTGTACAGTAGACCAGTACCTGCACCATCCTCTTCATTCAACTAAAATTCAAAATCATTAAATAAGTGGCTGGTAAACAGCAGTTTTGCAGGATTGCTAGTGACGTCAGAGGCTGTGCTTTCAGAGTGTGCCACACAGTTACTGCGCCCCCTGTCCTCTCTCTGTGTCCAAGGGATGGGGAGCACCTCTCATCTTGGATCTCTTGCCTCCACAGATGCTGCAGCCACAGTTCAAGTCTCACAACACCAACGAGGTGCTGGAGAAGCTCTTCCAGATCGTGCCTGGCCACAGTCCCTATGAGTACCGGGACCCTACCGTCTGCCGCCGCTGCGCTGTCGTGGGCAACTCTGGCAATCTGAGAGGCTCTGGCTATGGGAAGGACATCAACCGGCATGACTTCATCATGAGGTGAGCAGGGCTGGGGCTTCAATCATTTGATTGGTGGTCAAGTCACCTCGTGATATCTCTGGGGAGCGGGACATATTGTTAATTATGTGGTTATAGAACACCTCTCATGAACTGGACTGGTGATTTCTTCATGATGGGGATGATTGGAAATCCCTTAGTGATGTGGATACAGGAGCTTCTCATCAATTTGGACGGAAAAGGCTCTATGTGGTTCGGATAAGGAAGGCACTTGCTGATTCAATTGTGGAATGGCACTTCATGAATATGTTAGGGAAGTCGCTTCACGATTAGAATGGGAGTACCGAGTCCTCATCTTGACAAACTTAGTAGCGTTTTGAGAATTTGAAGGATACTGGGAAGGTGCTCTAATGATAAGAGGAAGAGAGAATTTTACAGGGTCCGCGGAGGGAAGAGCCCTCCTCTGTTGTTGAGTGAGGGAAACAGGACCTCTTGAAAGTGCAACTGAGCTGGGATGACTGGGTGATGGTGAGAGGTTTTCAGCAGTGAGCATGGGGAAAAACATTGCCGCCAGAGTGCAGGAAGTGATGTAGTACTGCTTGAATCTTATTGAAAATGCAAAGAAGCACTGTGGTGTGTACATTTTGGCAAATATATGACGTTACTTCGCATGCGTTTACAACGCATGCCTTTATAACGCGGTCAGTACAACGACCGCGTTGTTACCACACGTACAATTACAACGCAAGTCATTACAACGACTTGCTGTAGGGGGCGCTGGAGTTTGGATTAGTATAATTTACTATTCCAACTCCAGTCTGCAACAGTGGGGAAGGTGTTGGATTTAAAATCCAACACCTAAAGCCCCCTACAGCAAGTCGTTGTAATGACTTGCGTTATAATGGTATGCGTGGTAACAACGCAGTCGTTGTACTGACCGCGTTGTAATGGCACAGCGTTGTACCGATAGCATTGTGAACGCTGTTTCCCGTTTTGGCTCTATACCATCTTGGGTTAGACTTATGAAACAGTTTAGTGCTCGAGAATGCAACCCTGGTTTTTCATTTGTTTGAAAATCAGTGTTACTGGGAGCACAAACTCTTACATTGTCTCTATGCCATGCGGGATCTTGGACATAGCTCTTGGCCTTACTAGAAATTGCTACTAGCATTCAATAATGAGTTTATGCTCCTGGACCCCATAGCCACGTGCCATCTGTGCCTCACCCACAGTCTGCTGTGTTCCTACAGATAGTACATGTACTGGTATCCTGCTCTGTTCTCATCTGTGGTATTTTAAACTGTGCAATCTCCACCCCCCTCCTCTATGCTTTTTTCATCCTTCCTCTTTGTAGGGTCTTTCGGTGTTGAACCCTTCTTGCGCCACTTCTGTAAGGCATTGGGGCATGAACACTCGGATGATACTGAATTAAAGACAGGGTGGCTCCACACAATATACCTCTGGCTGCAGTGTCCCTTTCCTAAAACTGCTTAATAGGAAACTTCAGTGGCAAAGTTGAGATCAAAAATAGATTTGTTAAACAATTTAAATTAGTTTTGGGTATAAATAGATTGTATTTATTCTTTTCATCATATAGTGCTCTTTTTTTAAATCCTAGGATAATTTCAAGATTGAAACATTCTTTTATGTATTGATACCCAAGTCAGTGTCTCATAAAGAGAAGAACCACTCGTGTTTTGCTTCCGTAAGGTTACTTTGTTGCTTCCTAAGGCCTTTTGGTATGGCACATCAGGAAGTTTATATTGAGAAATCCATAGCCACAAATAATCTGTAGCACGAGCTTTGCTATATCTCCTGTGTTTCCAATTAATGGAGCGGTTTGTATACAATAATCCTTTATTTGGCAAACTTATCTGTAGCTGTTAAAATTGATGCCTGAACTGAATGTAATCATTAAGGTGGTGTAATGGAACACTCCCGGGTAGCAGCACCTTATACATTATTGGAAGTTTCTTCTCTTAAAATGATCCCAGGATTTTAAAAATGTTTGAATTTTATGACAAAAAGAATAAAATCAGAGTATTTATACTCCAAGTTGATTCAATTGTTTAACCCTTTTTTTACCTCTGGATTCTCTTTGAACCTCAGCTGATATGTATGTTCCCCTGAGCCTCTCAAGGCTGATGCTGTAGGTCAGTCAAGTCCTCAGCTGGGTAGTTCCTGCCCTCTCTTTTGTGAGTGCACACAGCAGCCCATGTTGACTTGCTCTGACTAATGCAGGGTGTGTGCACTGTGACCATGCAGCCCACTGGTTTAATGCTAAAGTGGTTTTAATTAGGCCTGTATGAATGAGGTCCGTGCTATCCAGCATGGTACTAAATTTGACAGTGCCTTTTGAGATCGGTCAAAGCCATATCCTCTGTTAATGAAACGCTGTCTGCATGGTCAAAGATGAAAGGCCTTGTCCCATGTAGGTGCGAGTAGCTTCTATAGATGCCAAATGCCTGGTCATACAACTGCACGTCCCTTGGTACTGGACGAATGTTTCCTACTAGTGCTGGTTTGTTCATTGCTATGGAGTGGGGCCAGTGCCTCAAACGTCTACAGCTGCACAAAGTTTGGTCAGTGCATGGCAACTTCCATGTAAAAGGACCAATCGGACAGTAGGAAAATCCCATTGTCAGATTCTTTACTTGTTGAGTTGGATCGGAGGGTTGTGGCCTGCTCCTTCCATGGTCCCGGCTCCCACTTGGCACCGGTTTCTCCTGGAGATGCGGCTTGTACCAAACCTTTGAAACAGGCTTCCTTTTGTTCTGTTCCTCAAAGAAAAGAGAAGAAGCACAAAAGGAACGACTTCGTGAATATGGACTGCTTTTGCAGTTTTGCTTCAAAGCTCTTTCTGTTCACTGCTCCCCTCCTAGCTCCAGTCAGCCATAGTCCGAGTCCTCTCAGCGGAAAAGAGATGGAAGGACAGGCTTGAGACCTGCACTCAACCCGAGTCTGGTACCTCAAACTTTCTGCACTGGTTACTCATAGCTTCTGTGCTGTGGATGAGGACATCTCCATATAGTCTCGCTGACTCGATCGCTCGCAGTACCAGCCCTCCTATCCGCATGAGGATAGCCTCAACCAGGAAGTATGCTTACTGTATTTTTCCTACGAATCCCTCTTCGTTTTCAGCGGAGTAGCAGAGACCTCTTCCTGACAACAAGGGAGAGTCTCCTGCAGAACTCGTTGCTACAAATGACTGTGCTGCTCTCTTTCAGGAGGAGGCTGTCTGCACACAGGAAGAAGAGCAGCTGTGGTGGGATTCTGCTCAAACAACATTTGAATGAAATTTGGATACAACTTGTTTGCTGGGAGTGTATGAAAATAACATGGAAGGGCTTTTCTCGTCGTTGTTTGGAATTACCTTAGTTTGTGTCTCTCTCCACCTGTCGGTCTTGTGCTTTGGATGGAGATTCCGAATGTATTTGTCTTGAAAACTTGATTTGGTTAAATCTTGGCTGCTCAATGCAAATTGTCCATCCGGGGATCTGGTTCCCGTAAGTTGGGTACTGGAGAAGGCAGTACCAACAAGAAGGCTAGTTACCTTTATTTGCATTCTGTACTCTGTCACCAACGCTCAGGCTCCAGGGCTCCCATCATTGGCTGTGTCTGCTCCTTGGACCGCCTTCTGAAGGGATCTAAGGTCAGTGAGCAGCTGTAGTTTTCATTCCTGCCAGGTTCCCACACGTTGTCGCTGGCAGAAAACTGTACTGCCGGATTGCCCATAACAGTACCTCCATTTATTTCTTGGTTTAAAGAGGTTCAGAGCTTATAATAATTGGGACGTGGTATTTCGAAGCGCTGCGATGCAGAGGGAGGGGCATGTACCAGTGACACCTACTTTAAAAGCATGGACTGGCTTGTGGGTGTCTGCCATTGCTCCCTGAAGGTGGCCGATGTTCCTTCACTTTTACTTCGGTTGGGACTGAGACAAAATTGCAGGGAAACACAGGTAACTAGGAAAAGATGCGAGCACCAAGAGACCTTTTCTTGTAGATTTTCTATTCATGTCTCCATTATTAGGTCTGACATTAGCGAAGACCTTTTGACTTTGCTACATTTCGGCCAGCCCTCTTTGTCCAGCAGTCTTTTATTGTGTCATCACATTTTTAGGTCTCGCCTAGGCAGCGGCGCGGCCACGTTAATTACAAACATATGGCTGCTGCTCGCTCCCGCAAGGTGGATGCCGCCACAAGCACGAGTGCAGTGCTTCAAAAGTGAAGACCGCCGTTCGCGATCGGGCCGCGCTTGTCTTTCAGCGCTTGTTCGATTTCCTCGTTGCCTGTGGCCGCGCGCACTTTCCCGGGTAGGCACGTACCTCAATACCAAGTACTCGGCCAAAGCCCGCGAGGCGCGTGATAACCATCACGTAAAGCACCTGATCGCATGCATCCTCGCAGTTACAGGCTGGCATTTAAAAGCGCAATACATATTTCGGGGTTAATAATTAGCTGCGAAGTGAGCGCTGCGATGGTTCTGCTTTAGGGGCATTGGATTGCCTGCTCTTCATGTTTATTTTCATTGTCCATGTATTATAATCGTAGGCAGTGTTCCTTTTATTCCTTATTCGAGAATCTGGTCCATTCTTGTTTTCTTAGTGCACCCACACACATCACATCCTAGTGCCTTCTTTCTTTGTATGCCTTAATCTTTTTTCTTTCATTCTTTCACCCATTCCCCTCACGCCTTATTTTGCCTAGTTCCCACTCAGTTTTATTTTCAATCTGTTGGTTCCTTTATTTTACGTCTCTTATTGTGTCCTTTAAGTCTGTTTCTAACCTCTCATTATCCGTCACGAGCAAAGAGCTTCCGTTTTCTTTCTTTTCCTCCCAAAACATTGCCACTTTATAGCCACCATTCTAATGACGAGTCCCTCCTCCAAAGTACTCTCTGTGCATATCATTTTGGTGATGCGCACAGAGTGCCCACGACGTAAATGATGGATTCCAATGCAGAGCTCCGGTCCTAGGCTTCTATGAAATAACCTAATGCATCCTGATTGCTATGGTCTTGATTACCAATAAAAAAAAATCAATCTAGCTAAATCGTCAGAATACCGTGGTTTGAAAACATTGTCCCCGTTGTCAATTTGGTTTTTCTAAAGCATTGGCATAGCCAATTGGTCTCGCCTTTGGGACCTTGTAAGTAAAAAAAAAAAAACTGAAGTGTAAGACTTCACGTTTACATTTACTGCATCCTAAATACGAAGTAAATGTAAACGTGAAGTCTTATACTTCAGTTTTTTTTTTTACTTACAAGGTCCCGAAGGCGAGACCTATTGGCTATGCCAATGCTTGTTCTTCATCCCATTACAGCATGGGATAGTGGGTCAGCCCACTTCAGCCATTGCCTAAATTCACTGTGAGTAGATGCATTCCGCCCTTTCACAAGTACCACAAACACAGAAATGAGTGCTTTTGGAGACTGATAAATATTTTTAGGTCTCGCCTACGCAGCGCGCATGCGTTGCATAGGAGGAGACCTCTTGTAATAGATTCGGTTTTGAGGCCAAAAACGTGCACGCATTGCATTGCTTTAAATGGCAACGCGTGCACGTTTGGCGATTCCCTTGCGGGAGCGAGCGGCGCCATCTGTTAGCAATTATCGTGCTTGCTCCCGCAAGGTAAACGCTGCGCGTCCCTGCTCTCGGCCGCACTCCCCCCCCACCCCTCCCACTTGTTTTCATTGCTGCTTGTTTTTATTTTTAGCTGGATGGGTCCAGGGCACTCCAGAGTCAGGATCCTGGGCTGCCAAGGCTCTGCCTCCGTGTTCCTGTCCTTTGAAGGGTAGTTTGTGGGTCTAGGGATTGCCACACATTCCACTGACACCGACGTCAGTCAGCATTATTTCGACAATCTCGTGAGAAGGGAGATGTTGGGGTTGTGGGAATTGCCGAGCGGTCGCTCCGGTGACATTATGCAAATACTTGTATTTGTTTTGTGACCGTCTACCTTTATTGCTCTGAGTAACTAGACAGACAACTCTCTGTACGGATAAGGCCAAAGGCCGCTAACTTCAGTAGACAGGCGCTCACACGTCTTCTGGGCGCACACTCGGCAAGCTGCTTCTTGGCGCACAGTCCTGCTCCTTGCAGGCTGACTCTGGCAGCAGCGTAGGGTGAGTGTTTACCTGTCGTGTTGGAGTTGTGCTGTTTTTGCTCAGGGCAGGTACATGAATTGCCATGATGAAGCGCTTTGCGATGCTGAGTTGACAATCCACCGCGCCCAGAGACGGCCTTTGCTAGGAGAGCGCCCTGGGCTGAGAGAAACTTGCGCCCATGCTGATGCAGGTGAATACAGTGAGGCAGAAGGGGGGGCCCTGAGTGTTCACTGGTCGGTCCCTGGCTGAACAGGGACTGGTCCCTGAACAAGACTGTCTCCGGACCGCCCCCAGCTCACTTAAATCACCCACAGCTTTGCTGCCTCGGGGTGAGAGGGTGGAGGGAGGACAAGGAAGGGAGCTAGCGAGGTGTTAAAAACCTAGTCTATGGCGTGATAATGAAGGATTAAAACGACTTTCAAATGGCAAACCTGTCAGAAACGAGCGCGCAGAGACCCAGACAAGGTTGGAGCAACATGAGAGGGGCACTGCTGTCTGCAAAACCTTAATCACACAGCTCTGGGCGCCCCTCTGAAGTTTTCCGCCGTGGGCCTGCGCCCAGCTCGTCCACGCAAAAAGTCGGCCCTGGCCTCACCAGTGCCTGACTGGGAAACTGTTCAGTTTAGATAATATTTTAAGACGCTGCGTGAGTGAGCGTAATGAGTGATCTACAGAGAGTTCAGTGTAGGATTATCCCGCCAATGTAAATTTAGGTACTAATAAGGCCAAATTTACTTTTCGGAACACACAATCCCGATGAATTGCCTTGAAAGGATCAGAGGCTTGTTTGGAACTTGGCGCTACAGTCACCCAAACGTCTGGGATTGCAGAGGCAAGGACTGCTGGGCCCGGTGGTGGCTGGTCCACCATACACAGAGAGAACCGCTGGGCGGGTGGTTGTTTTGTGTGTGTTTTGTTTGCCAGCTGGCATGGCTGGGGTGGTTTTGTACAAAAGAAACCGAGCATAGTGGGAGTGAGGGTGTTTCTGGAAAACAAACATCAATGTCCTTCCTGTGCTGGAAATGTTCTCACGGCGCGTGGTTGTCGTTTATTTGTTCTCTACAACCATGATCCGCTCTGCACTATTGCTGGCCAGTTTCCACCTTAGCCTTACATGCTGTCTCAACACTTGTAACTTAACCTGGTATTTTATTGCTCATTTGTCATTTTTAATAGCGTGACTGTGAAATTTCCGCTTTACTAAGTTTTCTGTAGTTATTCTGTTGGCCGCCTGTTAGTTTGTAAAGTTCCTTTTTGCCCCTTTGTGCTAGTTTTATGAATTGTCTTTTTCAATATGTGTACTCAGATTATGCCACTCAGATGTGCTATTCTTGGTGGCCAACTGTAAGAAATTGTGCTGTTGGTTGACTGGGGTGTGAGCCCTGGTCAAGCAGCAACCACAACTCACAACACAAAATACCATTCCACATATTTACACTCCATGACACACAATACCACTCCACATAATTCCAATACCCTCAAAACCACATAATTACTATGCACATAATTCCTCTACACAAATCCACTCCACCCACTCAAATCTACGCCAGACAACCCCACAACTAACCATTCCAATCCAAACCACATAATTCCACTACACACCATACATCCACTCCACTCCATACGATAACATATAGGTAAAAGACATTTACATTTACAAGACCAATAGCTCCAACTCTCGTTTTACTTTCTTTTGTAAAGTACATACTTTTGCCTTAGGGCATCTATGCCAATTACAAATTGTGCGTTAAATCCTGTTTCGGGGGTCACTTTGTAGGCCTTATCTGTTCGTTTTTCTAAACTTAATATATTTTGTTGTTTGGTAAAACTTTAAAAGGTTTAAATGAACATAGCTCACAAAAACGATATTTAAAAATTTGTAGCTACTACTGGTGTGTGGGAGGGGGGGTTAGTGCATTTCTAAACTTTATTATAACTTTTCAACATGCTGCACAGCAGGCACGCTGCTGCACAACACAGCTTAAAGACATTGGCAAAGCCAATAGCTCGGGCTAAACACTTACAAGGTCCCAAAGGCGAGACCTATTGGCTATGCCAAAGCTTGTTTATTTTAGCCATTTAAAAAAAAAATGTTAAGGTTGCCAAGGGCCTGGCACCTTTTCCAACAATAAAGGTTTGCAAAAACCATGACACAACAAGCATTAACAAAACCAAAAGGCTGACAGTCAACTCCAGACATATTGGCTTTGCCAGTGCTTATTTCTTTCTGTGCTTGACCTACTGAAACTTGCGGAGAGAAACCACGCATTGAAGCAACGGGGCATGTGAAAGAAAGGAGGAAGGTCTACAGCCATGGGGTGGGATCCTCAGCAACAAATGCGACATAGACTGGCAAGATGGCTGCTGTGGGCACCTGAGCAAGGAAGCGTACTCTGCCCTTCCATCCCAAGGGCACGAGGATGGTGTATAATCATTTACGTGGGAGCTCAAGGAGTGCGCTACCAGATAAGGTCATGTATTTATGCGCAAGGGGAGCGAAGATCGAGAGCAGCGGCAGGCACCGCGTATTTGGAAACTTTACTTTTATAAGCATTCTAGAGATTCAAATATTAAAAGTGAGTGTGGTTCACATTATGTTTTTGTTATATTTGGCTAACAGTGAGAAATATGAATATTTCTGGCGTTTCACATTACGTCCATTGGCTAGCTGGCCTTGGCGATAGCCAGGGGGCGGGGCTGTGCGGGTCAGGCCAGGCCATGTTTCTCCCCAACCCACCCCTCCTGGGAGCAGGCATAGCTGGCAGGCCCTGCGGCGGTGCCTTTTACATGAATTAACCAGCTCCCATCTGAGCACCTGCATAGCACTATAGCATGCACCTAAAACACAAGGCTTATTGTGCACACTTTCCATCTCCCCTGTGCATGTTTAAAGATCAGTAACCCTGCTCCTACAAGTGGGACCTTTTCAACATCCGAGAGAGCCGCAGATCTGAGCATGGTAAGACAATATAATATAAACATAACACCAAGTTGCAGCTCCTGGACACTGGGACAGTGGAACAGGGCCCTGACTCTGGATAGGAACAAGAGGCACTTACACTCGGTGATCAAAGAATTAAAAAAAAAAGGATGCAAACCTAGATCCTGAGTACGGTGCGGGCGAGTTCACACGTGGCTAAAAAGAGCGAAATATTCTGCAACGACTTATACAATATAATGCACCTCAAATGAAAAATGTATGCAAGCTAAAATAATCTGTGAGAAATGCATTGTTCTGGTAGGAAGGCTCAGTTCGTTGATGCAATCACTTCAGATGCCTGTGGTTGGTCACTGATTTGAATCCTGGTGGTGCACTGCGGAATAGTGTCCTTTGTATTTGTATTGTATTGTATTGTAATTGCATTTGTATAGCGCTTACTACCCCTGACGAGGCGTCGAAGCGCTTTTTCGGCGAGTAGCACGCTACTCCGGGACCCATAGAGGATTAGTGTTGAATTAGTATAGTGAAACATGCAAGTAAATTTTAAGTGGTGGATATGTTAGTCAGTTATTTGGATTCAGAAGGATAGCGGAGGGATAGAAGAGGGAAAAAAGGTTTGCATATATATAGCGCTTCTAACCCCTGATGGGGTGTTGAATTGCTTTTTTTTTTTTTTTGGGGCGAGTAGCACGCTACTCCGGAAACCCATAAAGGATTAGTGGTGAATTAGTATGTTTATAGTGCTGCGAGGTTCCAGCTTGTGACAGAAAGCACTGTGAATCAGCGGCGACCAGCAGCAAATGAAACTGGTGGGGCGACACACACGGATTAAGAACAAAGCCAAAAAAAGCACCAGCCGTGCAGGTAGGAGAAGCAGCACTCCCGTCAATGAGTAGCACTCACAGTAGCAGGAAGCATTGTGCCTGCATACATGCCAACATTTAAGAACCGGAAAGTGGGAGATTAAAAAATAATAATTGGGGGAATGTATTGCTCCCATTGACTTCTATTGAGGCCTGAATGGGGTCTATTATCATGTGTGGGACTTGTAAGTGTGCTGCTGCAGGATCGGATATCAGAAATGCAAATATACTTGTTTTGCTTTACCTGTCAGGAGCACAGAAGAGAACGCTATGGCAGGCAGAGAGAGCGTGGCAAAAATGTTAGGTTACTAGCAGTGCATACTCCGAATCACACGACACCAGTCCCTATCGACTGAAGCCAGCAGAGGAATCGGGTTTTTGCGTGCAGGAATCTGGAGACGGGAGACTAGCCTTGAAATCGGAAGTCTCCCTCCTAATTCGGGAGGGTTGGCATATGTATGCTTGTGACTGTGGCATTCACATATGAAAGCCATTCTGCCAGCTCTCTGGGTCTTATAGCATCTTTTAATTCCTCCAATAAAGCCGAGCGCTGCACCGATCATCGGTGGGTCTGTTGGCATACTTTCGCAAATGTTTGAATAGCCTCATGTTAAGGCGGCAAGCTGCTAGAATCCATTTGGGTCTTGCTGCACTTGTTTCCAGCTCAGTTTCATTTCATTTCAAAACGACATGCACGACACCGAAGCCCCTCAGGACTTACCAGGATGTCTAAATACATAAAAACATTTGCGGAATGATGAGGATGTTTTTGCAGTTATTCTCAACAAATCGCCTGGTGCCTGACTCAATTCAGGACTTACCACTGCTGCTTATAGATTTCTGAGAAGCATAGGACAAAGTGCTGGTCGACTCAGTGCCTGAAATGTTTCAGAGCCCCTTATAACATTTAAAAGATGTAGATATTCAGTTTCCTCACTCCTGATTCACATGCTGGGCCTCAGTCCCCACCCACATCCCTCCTCACATGGACTTGATTTCAGTGCTCGGGCCCAAGCTGGCTCCCAGTCACAGGCATTACTCCAAGTGACTGAGTGAGTTAAATTAACTTAAAAAAATAAAGAGTCACTTACATACTGCCTGCTCGTGTTCGGTGCTCCTGTTCTTCCTCTCTGCAGTTGGTGGCTCGAGCACAGGCTCCCATAGCCTCATCCAAGTCCCTGTACGAATCCTGGCTCTGCTCTCATGCTGCTCAGGCAGCATGAGAGAAGCACCAGGATTGGCTGGAGCGTGCTGGTTCGATGCTCCTTCAAGCACTGGGGGCCTGTGCTTGCTCTCCACCCAGCTGTCTAAGACAGCTCGGGCTGGAGTGTTTAAAGTGCACATTTCAGGCTGGACGTCGCAAGACAGCCGGCCAAAGTGACATGCGCACTTTAAACTGAAGTGCACACTTCCTCCCTGCTGATATCCCCGCCCTATACTCGGCTGCTGCCAGCATAAAAAATAAAATGGTAATACGTTTGTTTTATTACCATTTTATTTTTCATATTTCCCGGACTGACCGCAAGGGGGCGGTGCTCCTCAGCGATTATGGAGGCACCGCCTCTGCTGTGAAAATCATTTAAAAACCAGCATTGGCATAACCAATAGGTCTCGCCTTTGGGGCCTTATAAGTGTTTAGCCAGAGCTATTGACTTTGCCAATGTCTTCAAGCTGTGCTGTAGAGAAGTGTGGCTGCTGTGCGGCATGCTGAAAAGTTATAATAAAAAAGTGTCAGAAGCATTTTTGTTACTTTATATATGACCAAGAAGGCATTATGTAAAACTGAACGACCATATTAAAAAAGTATTTACAATAAAAAATTTCCTCAGTTTTCTTTTGTTCTTGCAATGCTGGCAATGGTTGTTTGTTAAAGCTTTTTTTTTTTTGAGGGGGCATAAACAATCGGAGGGTGAAGGTTGGGAACTAGTACCTGTATTATAACACTAGCAGCGGCCAGACGCTAGGGGAGAATCAACAGATGCCAGATTCCGAGAGCAGGCTGAGGTGGTGCTGAGTGATGCTGAGGTGGTAGTGGTGGTGGTGGTGACTGTTGCGGAGACGATGCTGAGGTGATGCTGAATGATACTCAGGTGTTGCTGAGTGATACTGCTGTGGTGCTGAGTGATGCTGTGGTGGTGCTGAGTGATATTGTCTTGCCGCTGAGTGATGCTGTGGTGGTGCTGAGTGATATTGTCTTGGCGCTGAGTGATGCTGTGGCGGCGCTGAGTGATGCTGTGGCGGCGCTGAGTGATGCTGTGGCGGCGCTGAGTGATGCTGTGGCGGCGCTGAGTGATGCTGTGGCGGCGCTGAGTGATGCTGTGGCGGCGCTGAGTGATGCTGTGGCGGCGCTGAGTGATGCTGTGGCGGCGCTGAGTGATGCTGTGGCGGCGCTGAGTGATGCTGTGGCGGCGCTGAGTGATGCTGTGGCGGCGCTGAGTGATGCTGTGGCGGCGCTGAGTGATGCTGTGGCGGCGCTGAGTGATGCTGTGGCGGCGCTGAGTGATGCTGTGGCGGCGCTGAGTGATGCTGTGGCGGCGCTGAGTGATGCTGTGGCGGCGCTGAGTGATGCTGTGGCGGCGCTGAGTGATGCTGTGGCGGCGCTGAGTGATGCTGTGGCGGCGCTGAGTGATGCTGTGGCGGCGCTGAGTGATGCTGTGGCGGCGCTGAGAGATGCTGTGGCGGCGCTGAGAGATTCTGTGGCGGCGCTGAGCGATGCAGTGGCGGCGCTGAGCGATGCAGTGGCGGCGCTGAGCGATGCAGTGGCGGCGCTGAGCGATGCAGTGGCGGCGCTGAGCGATGCAGTGGCGGCGCTGAGCGATGCAGTGGCGGCGCTGAGCGATGCAGTGGCGGCGCTGAGCGATGCAGTGGCGGCGCTGAGCGATGCAGTGGCGGCGCTGAGCGATGCAGTGGCGGCGCTGAGCGATGCAGTGGCGGCGCTGAGCGATGCTGTGGCGGCGCTGAGCGATGCTGTGGCGGCGCTGAGTCATCCTGTGGTGGTGCTGAGTGATGCAGTGTTGGCCCTGAGTGATGCAGTGTTGGCCCTGAGTGATATTGCTGTGGCGGCGCTGAGTGATGCTGTGGCGGCGCTGAGTGATGCTGTGGCGGCGCTGAGTGATGCTGTGGCGGCGCTGAGTGATGCTGTGGCGGCGCTGAGTGATGCTGTGGCGGCGCTGAGTGATGCTGTGGCGGCGCTGAGTGATGCTGTGGCGGCGCTGAGTGATGCTGTGGTGGCGCTGAGTGATGCTGTGGTGGCGCTGAGTGATGCTGTGGTGGCGCTGAGTGATGCTGTGGTGGCGCTGAGTGATGCTGTGGTGGCGCTGAGTGATGCTGTGGTGGCGCTGAGTGATGCTGTGGTGGCGCTGAGTGATGCTGTGGTGGCGCTGAGTGATGCTGTGGTGGCGCTGAGTGATGCTGTGGTGGCGCTGAGTGATGCTGTGGTTGTGCTGAGTGATGCTGTGATGGCTCTGATTGATGCTGTGCTGGCTCTGAGTGATGCTGTGGTGTTGCCGAGTGAGAGATAGAGTGAAGATATAATGCCCAATTAGAGAGGGTGGTGAGAGAAAGAGAGAGAAAGGGTGTACATAGAATAAAGAGTGGAGCGGGATAGAGAGAGAGAAAGAAGGGGAGAGAGAGTGAATGAAGGAGTTTGAAAGAGAAACAGATAAAGGGGTGAGAGAGAATGAAAGGCTAAAAAAGATAGAGAGGGGAGAGTTAATTAAGTAGAGAGAGAATTAGAGAGGGGAGAGAGAGAGAAGGAGAGAGACAATAAGAGTGGGGGTGTAGAGTTTAAATAGAGTGAAGAAGTGACGCGGAAAAAGTAACCTTAAATATAGCTTTGTGCTTTGCGCGAATAAATATTTTTAAAAAAACAGTGAGAGACAAAAATACTGGTAATTAGGCTGTGACTCCCAATATAAAACAAATAGCGATATAAGGTGAAATCAACCCACCGAAGCAATATTTCTAACTAGACAAAAAAAGCTTGCATTTCAATGCTAATCGCTGTTGTTTTTCATGTGACTGTAGTCCAGGGCCCTCAGTTGGTAATGTGAGCTGCTGCTGCGATTGAAACATCAGAGTCCAGAGAGTTAATGAGCCATGACGAGGAAATGAGGAAGAGATAGGAAACCCAGATGCCACCTGCGCGTGCACGCCATCGTGAACTCAAGCTGGTCGCCAGCCGAAAGCCAGTGTTTGCACTTCCAAAACCCACTTACTAAAACTCTCGGCCAGACCAGCGCAAGCGCTGGTGCAGGCCGAGACCTAAAAATGTATCGCACACAGAATTAAGTTAGGCTGCTGCAGTGTAAAAAATGTGTTAGACATAAGATAGGCTGCAGAGTAAGAGTTAGGCTGTCGTAAAATGTGCAGAAAAAATTCAGAAAAGATTCAGTGTTTAAGTACTTACAACAGTGCTTTACAAAAAGTCATTTTTTAATATTAATAGTCACGTAATCAGTCTGTACCGAGTGCAAACCTTTTTATACTGGTTTACATTGAAAGGACGCATTCCAGAACTGGTAACACCCTTATGGAACCTCTAAGAAAGAATAAGTGTCTCCGTGACAAAATCAGCCACTTTTTGGGATCAGTCGCGCATGAAAGGTAAGGGGGTGTTTGTAAACCACGACTTCTGCTCTCGGTGCAGATTCTTGGCGCCGAAGAATGTCGAACAACATTATTGATTAACATGGGGCCATAACCTAGCTCGTACGGATGTCCATGTCTGTACCCCCGAATGTAAAAACAACAGTTAATGGACAGAATGCAGAACAATGTCATACATTCACCCCAGTACAGAGATCTGGGCCTAAATCCATCGTTTTTTTGCTCACCATGCCATTCCAGTTTGAACCCAGCCATATGCAAATCAGTCTTGAACCTGTGCCTCATGGGAACAGTCCAGCCCGAACTGCCAAGCCAGGTCCTCCCTGGACTGGAAACAAGCATCCTAGGACCGGTTTCGGGGTTTCACCCCTTTTCAGCCAGGATAGCTTGATTCCAGTGGCATGGAGAGCACGGGACCCACGTCTGGGCATACCCGTCCCACTCAGGGTGACAAATGCAAAAACAACAGTTGATGGACAGAATGCAGAACAATGTCATACATTCACCCCAGTACAGAGATCTGGGCCTAAATCCATCGTTTTTTTGCTCACCATGCCATTCCAGTTTGAACCCAGCCATATGCAAATCAGTCTTGAACCTGTGCTTCATGGGAACAGTCCAGCCCGAACTGCCAAGCCAGGTCGTCGCTTTGTACCCCCGAATGTCCCTGGGCCTGTCTTCATGCCCTGTGCTTCACATCCCTGGGTCAGCCTCACATTGCTGAGGTCAGTGTTTTGCTGTCAGTGTCACAGTTTTTGTCAATGTCCCCGTGTCACTTTGTCTTGATGACCAAGGGCCTTTGTTAGTATCACCATGTCCTAGTGTCAATATCTCTGTGCAAATGTTCTGAAGACAATGTCCATGTGTCAATGTATCAGTGTCACCCTGTCAGCGTCCATAACACTGTATAAGTAGGTCGAAGTTCGCGTGATCTACTGGAAAGGATGTTCAGGCTTTTTATTTTTTTTATTTTACCAAAACAATTCCCATTTGTTAAAAAGCAATCTTTCCACAACAGTTATCGCCGACCTTGAATTGCCTCAAACTGAGGGAAGCAGGGGGTCTGCTGTCGTGTAACGGGACAGACCGATAAAGAAGAAACAAGTCTTTCTCCAGGGTGCCCCCTATCTGAAGGAAATGTAAACACGGGCAACTAGATAATCAGTAAATGTAGAAAGCGCTTTGAGACAGCGCAGCCCCGAACTGACAATCATTTCAAGCTTCATAAAGGCCTTTCTATAAAAACCCCCATCCCCTTGGTCTGCTTGTAGAGTGCCCCACCCAGGGCACAAGTCCCCAAAAAAAAGAAGTGGGGGCACTAACCTAATTAATCAGTATGCAAGTGGCATCACGGCGCGTGACCTCACAGCGCGTGACATCACAGCGCGTGACATCACAGGAAGTGGCGTCACAAGAAGTGACATCAGATCTTAAGCCCTCACATATATGCTTAGCAGGTCTATCATGAGTACATTTGAGCACATTTCGAGTACACTTGCAAACCCTCCTGATTTAGGCAGAAGATTCACACTTTTGTTAGCTTCACATAAACCAATGTTGCCTTTTGTCAGCGTAAAGCTTCCTCTACCCATAGTGCTTTAAAAGAAAAAATAGTGATATTTAAATTATTACAACGCCTCCTCGGGGGTAGTATGCGCTATATAAATGTTATTTATTTTGTGCAAATACTGGGAAAGACCAACACATCTGACATTCTTACAGTGACATTGTTCCAAGATGGCCGCCGGGTGAGGAGCTCCGGCCGGGAGCTCCTCCAACAGGGAACTGCCTCTGGCATTTGGCCCGGGTTTCTCTCTCCCCTTCTGCCACCTAGTAGCGCCTACACCTACGGGGATCTTCTGACCGTACTCCGGCGTCTTCCTTTCTCCCAGGAATGATCTGCGTGGCCTGCTGCTCACCTTCCGAGTTTCCCGAGGGAACGCTTGCGGAGCCTATGCCATCATGGCCGCTGGTTCAGTGGGGATGCCTCACTGCTGAAGGAATGTGAGCTAGCGGCTCTCCCCCGCCGACTGCCACCTACTCTCAGGACTCGACTTTCTGCTATGTATACTGCGGACCCCTCCCGGAACATCCTGCGACGCCTTCCGGATTCGCCGACCGCCACCTACCTTCAGGACTCGACTTTTTGCTTCATATACTGCGGACCCCTCCCGGAACATCCCGCGACGCCTTCCTGATCTGCCGTTGAGACATGCCAGTAGCGGTTTGATTTCTACTTTCAATCTTCCGGCGCTGACACGCTCTCGTTGAGCGCAGGATGGCGGAGTCCCGGGCGTGTCCGACTGCGGTGCTTGCAGCCTGACTGAGCTCCGGATACCATCCCGAGCGGCTGCTCCCCTAAAGGATGGCCTCTCAATCGACTCTCAGGCCAATTTCTACTCAAGGTACCCATTTATTTCCTACCTTTTAATAGCCCAATATGATCTGCTGGGCGATCGATCCCTCAACGCTGCCTGACCCTAAATTGGCGACCGCGCTAGTAGCTCTCGCACATTACCAGTTCTTTTTCAATTGTGCACACGTCTAGGGGAGTTAACGCTGTGCCTCACTCGTGCCATATCCATAACTCATCGCTTGCCAGCTGCCCATTTGTTGTCTGGGTACAAAAACGATCGCAACTGACCTCAACATTATTGACTCTGTTCTCCCTGCATATAAGATGACGCCCGCCTAGTGGAAGCCTGACTTTCCACATCATTTGTGATTTTACACTCCACAGCCACGCTCTTCAGACCCGATAGTGCAGAAGCCTGCCAAACATCTCCCCATCGCATTGATGGATCGCTCTGGAGTACAGGAACTATTGAGGGAGGCATGGAACGCGATGCTGCATGGTACCCCCACATTGCCAAGATGACCTAACGCGGTGACTGAATTTGGCACTGGACTTAATGACTATGTGACCCCCATCTGGCTTTGGACCCGCTTACTCTAACTTTTTGGGCCCCCACGAGGTACTTCTCTCCCACTGCCGATCTGCCAGAACTGATCCGCCTCCCTGCGCCCTGTTTCCACACCCCTCCCCCATTCCCTGTCTATTCCTCTATTGGGGACTTGTTCTTCTGTGTTTGACTATGCAACTGTAACTAATGCAACCATGAAAAACTGTTTTTCTTGTTATCCCTGACCGCTGAGACCTGAGCAACATGGCTGATGCCCGGTGGAGCTGCTAGACAGCTATAGAGGAGATCGGCCCTGGTTCACCCCCTCGGCCGTCACCTACCCAGCCAGACATTGGGCACAGTTCTCCCCGTCTCCCCGCCGTGTCTCCTTCCTCCCCCTCCCGTCGACAAATCACCGTAACATTGTTTTTCGCCTATATTTTACTATGCTCTGGTAACGGATGTAATTTGTAACTTGTAACGCAACGATCCTCATGTAAAGCGCTCTGATACCTACGGGTCTAGCCAACGCTATATAAAACTCTTCAAATAAATAAAGTGCATGCATATCTCCTAAACAGAGCCTGAACAAAGTGCAAAGCTGCCTCTCAAGTATGTGTGAAGTGCTAACAAGGTGTGAGCCTTTGTTTCCCCTCTGCTGCATTTGCTTCTAGGTGTGAGGCTCCTGACTGCTGCCAGCCAGGAGACTCGAACAAAAGGAGGCCTGATGACCCCTCAAATTCGGCCTTTGTTATGGGCCCAGCAGGAGTCCGAAATAAGAGCCCCCTCCCCGCCTGCACGTTGTTGCGGATTGAAAGCAGATAACAACTTGCAGGCGCTGCTGAATGTGTCCCGGTGTTTGGAAATTACACCGGGACGAATTCAGCATCTTTTTCAGTGGGGTCCAACTAGTTGGCAGGGTGGACGGCATCCACCCTGTAAAAAAAAGTGGGTGGATGCCGTCCACCCGCATGTACCCCCGACTCGTGCCCTGCCCCCCCCTCCCCATACCCCTCTCCAGTTCTTGAAATGGAAAAATAGAAGTGCAGGTACTCCGTACTAGAGTACCTGCTTGTTTCTGAGAAGTGCCGGTACTCTCCCTCTCAAAATAAACAAGCATTGGCATAGCCAATAGGTCTCGCTTTTGGGACCTTATAAGTATTTAGTTATGCAGCACAATATCCTTGGTGCAACAACATCAACGGTTGCGTGGCTAAACACTTATAAGGTCCCAAAGGCGAGACCTATTGGCTATGCCAATGCTTGTCATTAGCTTACCATTTGATATTTAACCTGTGGTGCTGTGGTCAGTGAATAAATGGACCCTGCAGACACGCAGACAATGGACGTCTCACAAAACATAGAATGACGTTTAAAAAGTGGGTTCTGGATATGCACAAGTAGCATCGATGCCTTTAGCAGCATGGCAAAGTGCTTCGGCGTGCACTGTGGCGCTATGCCTACACGCGGTACATGCTGTCTGTAGTGCAATCTCGTGCACCCAGGCATGCCATGGAGTGTTAAAATAAGAACTGCTATGTTCAACGTGACGAGGTGGGTAAATTGTAGTGTTAAAAGCGATGGGTGGCTGTTACATCTGAAAAGATAGACCTCAAACTCTTGGCTGTGTTACATTTATTAGCAGCAATATCTTTGATTGGAGTTGTGGTCGAGTGAGTAAATTAATTGTCGGTTTTGGAGACAGAAGACTAGAGCTTTAGTTCTGTTCCGTTTTTTATTCGCTAAACAGTGTGATCCTGTGCAAATTATTTTTATCCCGTTTGTATTGCCTGCGAAACTGGGGTACTTGGAAGAAGTCTTTTGCTGAATTTAGATTTATAATCTAGGCAGTAGCCTATTCGAGCCCGTATCGATGTTGAAAAACAAACCTTGCTTTAACTTTTGGAGAAGTGAGTCTATAGAATGCGAACTGACTGGGTGCCCAGGACTGCACGCGCACACTCTGGGTTGTGCATTTGCCGTGTCCTTTTGCATGTGGTGTTTAAGAGACAGACTTTGTATATAAAGACTGATAATTGCGTCTGCTCTTAGGGGTCCTTTTAAACAAAACGATCTGTGGCGATTAGGAACCTCCTTGGGGCAAACATATGGCTGCACTTCCTCCTGTTTGAAGTCATTTGACACTTTGGAAGGACGCTGGTTGTCTTGAAATAAAACCCTCCCGTTAAAGGGAAGCATTTGAAGTCTCACGGGCTCGGACAGCCACGGAGTGGGGCTTCTCATTGTTTGTTGGCAGAATGTTTGTGCAGTTGCTTTTCATGCCTGCTCGCTGTTTCCGGGTGTTTGTTCCTTTCTGCCTTCTTGGCAGACAAATCTGGGGAAGAGAACTCAGAGGGTTAGTGCAACTGCTGCAGGTGGCAATTTGGAGTGGGTTTACCGAATCTAGCCTTTAATCCTACCGAAGTCTATAAAATAATTATTATTTAGTTACGGCAACCTAAAACCTGTTGTGTACTGCGGTTTGAAGCCAAAGCAAGCGCTAAACCGGAATGCGTTATTTTATAGTCCATTTCCACCGGAGTAGCAATGGGGTTTGCGCGGAACGTGGTCTGTCTCTGGGCAGTGTCCATTAGGTTGGGGTTAGGAAACGCAGACCCTTCGCTCGGCTTTGCAGGACATAGCAGACTTGGTCTTAATTGGCTTTCTTGGAGGGAGAGAATAGGAGATTTGCAGCCCTGTAGTAGGAAGCTGGGGTGCCGCCTCCAAAAATGTCTGGTACTCATTTCAGAGCAGCCCACCTGTGGGCACTGACCCAAATATGTGTGGGGTGACGAGAAGTTGGAGGGCAAGAATCGCACGGGGGCAGTCACAGTGTCTCCAGCACATAATGTTGCACTCTTTATTTGCCTGGGAGGACACTGTGTGCAAGCCCATCTCTCAGCGGAGGTGCCAACGTGATGTTTGCAGTGCACTGTCCCGCCGTACATTTACATCTCTCTGATATGATACTATGGTCCTGATGACTTTCCAGGAGCTCTTGAGTTTTACAGCGTGCGGCTGCTTATGCTCACGATGTTCGCAGTGCAGAAGTTAGGGCGCTGGCCTTTCTTTTATCTTAATGCCCATGGGCATTAACGTTTAATTTTACACTCCACTCGTGAACCAGGACAGCCTACACAAATGCTTTGCAGTGTAAACATTAACCAAACACTTTCAATTCTAATGAAATTGGGTAGGCCTTTCAAAACATCGAGGTGTTACCCCAGGGACATTAATTACTTCCGGTTCATGTGTTAAATACTTCCTCTATTGTTCTGTGAGACCTTTAGTGGAAGACATCAGTGGAGTGTTATTAGTCTGTAACAGGGTTACAAAACGCATCTACACACACACACACACACACGTTTTAAGTAAAATCGGCATCATTAAACACGAGTGGAAGCTGTTAAATTAACATTTGTCTAGGTGCATTTGCTGTTGATGCCGAACATTCACACTCATTCCATTGGTTTGCCAGTACAATATGTTCGTTGAACTTATGAGGTGATTTCTTTTGTAGTAATCTAATTCATCTCATTAATGTTGTTTAGTACCCCTAGATAAAGTGTTCCTTGATAAATGTGTTATTGCTGATTAGGAGTAGGATTATAGAAAAAAGTTTATCATCCGTGTAATATTGTGGTTTGCAGGTTAATGCTTTGTCAGTCACAAGCTGCCTACGAGTAGAATGCAGAAGGGATGGGGAGACAGACATATGGGAAGTCCAACCTCTTCAGTTTAAAAACGTATTTTTTGGGCTACGTTTGAGAAGAAAAAAATGTTCTTAAGATTAATTTGTAAACCCTCAAAATAGTTACATCCCAGAAAGAAGGAACTTCTTATACGCAGAATTGTAAATTGTGTTTCTGTTGCCGGTTTGTTGTCCATGACCATGTAAAACAAGCATTAGCCGTGCGCGAAAGTGAAAGCAGCGCGGCGGGGGAGGGGAGGGGAAGGGCGGAGGAGCGCTTGTCCGAGCGAGAGGAAAGCCACATGGCGCCTCTGAGAAGGGAGGGGGTATAGTGCGCAGAGGAGCCATTAGAGAACAGCTGCGCGCGTGCCCGCCATCGTGAACGCAAGCTGGGAGCCTCTCTGGTAGCACTTCCAAAAGCCCCTTACTAAATGTCTCGCAGAGCAGCGCATGGGCGCTGGCTCAGCGAGACCTAAAAAGTGTTGGTACTCAGTACCAGACAGTACCGGCCCATTTAAAGCACTGCCCCTCTCATAGTGTGTGCACTTGCATCATATTGTGGCGCCTTCTTACGCATAGAAAGTGACCACGCCGCATGGACCATACTGCGGAATCTCTCTGCCCTGGCACAGCAGCTTGGGGTTTTTGTGCTCTGCTCAGGCAGTGTGTACATCCTGTAGAAGAGAAGGACCGCAGAGCCCGCGCTTGCAGTATGGTTTTGCAGCGTGAATCCTTTTCTGGATTCACATGGTGTGCATTATTCCGCCATCTAGTGGTTGGCTCCGGAATTGTCTTTTTTTTTTTTTCTTGTTTTGGTCGCCGTCGACCACCATTTGGTGCCAGGTATGTCCCCTGAGTGACGTCAGACGGAATCCTGGAGGTCGACGTGCGTGGTGGCCATCTTCAGATTCTTTTTTCCGCCGTTGGGTCTGGAAGCAACACGAGAAGCTCCGAAGAAAGTTTTTCGTTTTTCCCAGAAAAGACTTAAAAGAAGACTAGCATCGAAGGATCATCGAAGAGAAACCAAACGATCAACGCCGCACCCGAAGACCGGAGCAGGGCATCCGTTTAAACACCAAAGGACCAATCCGGTCCACAAATGTCGAGGTAGGGGTCATGGAGAATACCCCTTTCAAATTCTGCCCCGAGTGCCACCACAAGTATGCACAGCGCAACCCACACAAAGTGTGCAATCTGTGCCTGCCGAAGGACCTTCAAGACATGGATTGCGAGGCCTGCGCAGCGTTCCAGCCTAAAACGCTCAGGACACGTCAAAACCAAAGACAGGCCCACTACGCCACAATGTCGCAGCCGTCGAAGAAACCTTACATGAGGGACATGGGTTTCTCCAGCGATGAAGAGGAGCATGGGGCTCCAGCAGAATCGACACACGAAGGATCGGACGTCGAAATACTGGAAAAGGACTCCGAAAAAATCCACGCCGAAAAGAGGGCGAAGGAGTTGAAAAAAGACGGAGAAGGTAAGAACCAAAGATCCGTCGGAACTGAAGGGCCACGAACATAAAACGCCCAAGGCAGCCCCGACACCGAGCAAGAAGGCGATCGAGGGTCAGCCACGATCAAAGGAATCCCACGGAACCCATCCAAGGGTTACCGAAGAGGAAAGATCGCAAAAGGCACCGAAGCCAAGGGTCGACACCGAACCCACAAAGAAGGGCTCAACATAGCCGAAAAGTAACGTCGATGCCGAAAAGAAGAGAAAGTCCCCGGCCTCCGACGCCGAGAGGGCCCTCGAGGTCAAAAAGAAGAGGAGAAAGCTCGAGGAGGAAATGGCTCTGCTCCTACAAAAGAAAAAAGAATTTGACGCATCATTAAGGGATTTTCGAATCCCGAAAGCACCTGCCATCGAACCAGAGCCGGAAAACCGTCGACGCCGATGAAGCGGAAGACGCCGAGGGTGAGGAAGAAGGGATCTTCGACTCACCACCAATGCCGGAACCTCGAGGCGAAGACCCCGAGGAATACGGAGAGGTCCTGGAGGAAGAGGAAAACTCAGAAAACTTTGAGGACACATGGAATGATCTCGACACAGAGAGCCCAGAAGAAGAGATCTGCAGCTACCCTTCGAAAGTATCACCCCCAGATGACATTGCTTTCTACAATGAGGTAGTAAAAAGGGCAGCAAACCAATTCGGGGTTCCCCTGGAAGAGGAAAAAGGGGACACATGTTTCCTGCTGGAAACACTAGCATCTGCTACTAAAGGGACACAATACCTACCCATGTTACCAAGTATCCTGGATCAGGGCAAAGAAGCCTTTAAAGAGCCAGCCTCAAACAAGGGAGTAACTCTCAGAGTGGAGAAAAAATATAAGCCCTCTTCAAAGGACCCAAAATACATACAAGGAAGTACTATACCTGACTTCATCATTGTAACCACGGCCAGAAGGAGAGCAAACGCAGTCTCCAACACAGGGCCTCCACCAGAGAAGGAAAGTAAAAGGATGGATATGGTGGGGAGAAGGATGGAAAAAGAAGCTGCAACCCAGTGGCGCATTGCCAACTCAAACGCCCTGTTAAACAGATATGGCCACCAACAGTGGGATGAAATTGAAGAGCTCCTAAACAAACTCCCAGAAGAGGACAGAAAGAGAGCAAAATCTATCGTCCAGGAAGGAAAAAATGTGGCTAACACATGTCTAAAGTCAGCCCTAGATGCAGCAGACACTGCAAGCAGGCAAATGTGCACTGGAACAATCCTCAGACTGCATGCCTGGCTCAGAATATCTGGTTTTAAACAAGAGGTCCAAACAGCAATCATCAACAGACCTTTTAACGGAGAAGCTCTATTTGGGAAGGAAGTAGACGAATCCCTTCAACAAATTAAAATGGACAATGAAACAGCAAGGGCAATGGGGGCCCTACAACAAAGAGGTTCTTTTAAAAGAGGAGGCTTCTCTAACAGGAAAACCACAGGTAGAGGGGGCTTTGGTCAAGGACAACAAATGCCACAGCAATCGCAAGGACAAAATCAAAACCAGCTGTTGGGACAACAGTCTAGCTACCAAGGGTGGCAGCAACAGCAGAAGCAGCCCTTTCGAGGGAGAGGGAATGGCAGAGGAAGAGGCCACTCCTCTAGAGGCAGAGGAAATGGCACAAACTGACTTAATCACAGGAAAGACCCACACAAAACACCAGTGGGGGGAGATTATCCTTTTTCCACAGAGAATGGGAAAGGATTACAACAAACAATTGGATTTTAAGTTTAGTAAAATAAGGATATTGCATGGAACTCACAAGAACCCCACCTGCAAATCCACCAAAGAAGAGAAAATTAACCAAATCCGAACAAACACTACTAAACGCAGAAATCAAGGATCTATACCTCAAACATGCAATAGAAAAGGTACCAACACATCAGTGTTACAAAGGAAACTACTCCCCTTACTTTCTAGTTCCAAAACAGGATCTAACCCTAAGGCCAATCTTGGACTTAAGATTCATAAACAAGTTCATACTAACACAACACTTCATAATGTGTACACTTCAAGAAATACTCCCGCAAATCCAAAAGGGGGATTATTTGGCAACAATAGATCTAAAGGACGCCTATTTACATATCCCTATGAACAAAAAGCACAGAAAATACCTGCGGTTCTTGCATAACAAGACACACCACCAATTCAAGGTACTTCCGT
Source organism: Calotriton arnoldi (assembly GCA_963921515.1). Classification (NCBI taxonomy): domain Eukaryota; kingdom Metazoa; phylum Chordata; class Amphibia; order Caudata; family Salamandridae; genus Calotriton; species Calotriton arnoldi. The sequence goes on along the minus strand of CAWUFW010008135.1, from coordinate 825,078 downwards.
TCGGCATAAAGTCAGCCCCACAGGTGTTCACAAAGTGTCTAGCCGCAGTGGCGGCACATCTGAGAAGAAGCAAGATCCACGTCTACCCCTACCTAGACGATTGGCTAATAAGGGTACGCACAAGGCAAACCTGTCTCAATCATGTTCAAAAGACAATCCAAACTCTACAAAGACTGGGGTTTTCAATAAACCACAAAAAATCGTCAACACCAGAAAGAGAGAAGACCTTCCTGGGAGCAAGACTAAACACATTGAACGCCAGGGCTTATCCCACACAAGCCAGGATACAAACTATCCATCACGAAACAGCCCTCTACCAGAGGGGACAGTCTCTGATAGTTAGGAGGGTTATGAAACTAATGGGCATGATGGCATCATCTATCCCTCACGCACGCCTAGACATGCGCCCGTTTCAGGAATGGCTCAACAACAGCTGGTCACAGGCCACAGGAAGTTGGGAGGATCTAGTGGTTGTTACACAAGGGGTGCAAGCAGAGACACAATGGTGGGCATCCAACAACATAGCACATGGGAGACCTTTCAGGGACCCAACTCCATCTGTGACAGTCACTACAGATGCATCCCTCAACGGATGGGGAGCACATCTCAACCAGCTAAAAGTACATGGCCAATGGAGCGAACAGGACTCCACCAAACACATCAATTTCCTAGAGATGAAAACAGTTTTTCTGGCACTCTAGGCATTCCAGAAACGTATTCAGAGGAAGACAATTCTAATACAAACAGACAATACAACCACAATGTTCTACCTCAACAAACACGGTGGAACAAGGTCTTTTCCACTGAGCAAACTGGCACAGGAAATTTGGCATTGGGCAATAGCCCAAAAGATCCATCTACAGGCAGTACATCTACCAGGAGTAGACAACATCACAGCAGACCAACTGAGCAGACAGAACAATTGCTCTCACGAATGGGAGCTGAAACAGACAATAATTCAGTACCTATTCCCATTTTCTCTGCTTTTTGGTGTATGGTGTTGGCTGCAATTACCTCCTGTGCCCGTGGACTTCAGACTCCAGCATTCTCAGCGGCAGGAGCCGCTGTCATCACTCTGAAGCGCCTGGAGGCGCCTTGAAAATCGGCGCGGGACGCGCGCGGGCGTGCCCGGGCCAAGGGCGGGCCCGTCTGCGCCCGTCTTAGACCGATTGAGACCGGGCTGGGCCAACTCTCTAAAATCTCCGCACCCGGGACAATCTACAATTTTGTGGTGAAGTACTTTTTCCAATTTGCTTTTCTCCCGGTTATTGTTCCTGTGCTGTTGTCATGAGTAAGCGTAAATTAGGTGCAGGTCAGGGCGTCGCTGGGACTCTTGACGCTTTCTTATTGAGGGTTGAGGCTGCACTTATCCATGAGATAAAACTTACGGAACGCAGACTATCCTTAGAGCCCTTGCCCTCACAGTCCAGACTTGCCCATGCTGAGCCGCTTGCACCAAATAATCATGAAACGTCCTCTCCCCGAATTAGCCTGACACATCACTCAGAGTCGGAAACAGAAATAGTCTCTTCTACACCCCCTAACTTGGAACACGGACATGACAGGCTTTACGTAATTACTAGAAGCCAGAAAGCTACATTGAGCCCTGAAACCATCAATGAACCTCAATCCAAAAAAAGGAAGGGTCGAGGGCCACAGAAACAGCCCAAACCCAGCCCGTAATCAACTGGGAGGAATGCTCGATCCCCCACTAATGAAAGGGCTCTTGAGAAAGGGCCCTCCACATCTGCTGCACATACTGCAACGGGGAGGACATCTGAATGTGGACATGACGAAATTACTGGGGCAGATTAGAGACTTTGATGTCAGTATTATTAGACCCGATACTGCAAAAAATAACTTTGGTGGAATCTAGACTAACAAAATTGGAGGAACTTGTTATTAGTAAAACCACACTTTACTCAGTCTCTTGCCAAAGCACAGGACTGGATAGTACATGCAACAGGGGGATGGATAAGAGGGTGGATCAAGCTGGGAGTAGCTCTACTAACGGGCAGGTTCCAAATTTAACCACTAATTTAACTACTCTAACCAACCTTAATTCTATTCCCAGTATAGTTAATCCTCCCACTCGGACTGGGCATCCACCCCTTAAAGCAGGACCCCCCCAGTAGCCCCTCATGGCCACTTACAAAGCAGAGCTGACCCTAACGTGCCAGCTATCACAGGAGCAGATGGTCCATCAGGTCCTATAAAGAATACTATATATGGGGACGGAGGGAGCGGGTCTAATATTCTAGAGCACCAGAAATCCACTCATGGTAATCTCATTAGTCCAACACGAAATCTACACCTGCCACCAGAGGCAACCCCTTATACGGTTGTCCTGGCAAACGCTCCATCTCTCTCTCACATAACGCCTTTGAGCTTTGGTCCACCTTAAGGAACAAGTCGTTGCACTTCCTAAGCTCAAGGACTGGAATAAATAATATTCTTTTTTCAGAATTCAAGATGGTTAGGAGAATAGGGTGGGTGGGCAATTCAGAAAAAACACTAGGGGGGGGACTGTGTAGTGTTAACCTTTAGTTCACCCTTTTTAGTGCAGACAATCCTTGAGAAGGGAGGTAACCGGTTTGTCAATGCTCAGGATATAAACATCCTACCACTAGGCTTTTTCTATCAACCCCCCAGACCTCGCTGGTACTCACCTGTGGAGGTGAATCACTTAGAGAACAGGCTGCCTAGATATTTGGTCCCAGTGAGTAATCGATTTGACATTTTGAACCCACTTGAAGCGATAGACTGACTGACCACGGGGTCTGTCGGCCACACCTCTCTTAATTCAGGCTTCTATGGCGAAAGGAGTAATCATCCCAGTTCACAGAACAGTAACTCTGGCCTGGCCCACATAGAGAGAGGTAAATGCCTCCCCCGCCCCCTGTCTCAATGAAGCTGAAGGAAACAGATTTAAGCAGTATTAACCTGAACCTGGATGCCCCAACTGAATTTCTTGTACAGTCACACATAGAATACACAAGCAATAATATGGACGGGGTGCCAGGTAAGAATGTAGCCACAATTAATGCTGTACCTACTAGCAATACAACATTCTGTAATATCGTTTCATGGAACATCTCTGGCATACACCCTAAGTTGATTGACTCCACATGGTGGGATTTTATATTGAAATTTAAGATAATATGCTTCCAGGAAACATGGTCTAAGGAAGTGCATCATTTGAATGGGTTTAGGACTTATCATACATCTGCTGTAGGTGGGGTGAGTTGAAGGGCCAAGGGTGGGCTATGTACGTATGTATCAAGTAGTTTAAATGTAAAAAAGATAACAATGCCTATAAATGAAGTTTATTATCAAATGATTGTTATTTATGCAGGTGGGAAACATTGTATAGCTATAGTTAATTTTTACAATAATATTCCCCCAGAAAAAGTTGTGGCCACAGTTAAAAAAAAAAAAACTAACTAGAGATTTGAAATCTGTTAGTAATAATAAGTCCAAAGATACTGTGCTAGTGCTGGCAGGGGATTTTAATTGTGCACTGTGCCCCAATGAAGGTGATAACTCATGTGGTCTCTTAAACGATGAAGGGACAAATGATACTCATTTCCGGCACTCTGTACTGGGAGAGCTGTTTAATGAATTAATCTATAGTTTCGATTTGGGTTTTGTGAATGAACTATGCCCATTGCCTCCGCGGGGGCGTCCGCGGTGGGGTTGGGGGCGTGCGCGCCGAACCGCGGGGCCTGGTCATACCTCCCTTACGGCAGGAACCCGCCATCTCCAGCCCTTCCTCGCTGGCCCCGCGACGTGGACGGCGCGCCTCCTGTGTCCCCCTGCCGCCTCAGCCCCCGCGGGCTCATCATCTCCCGCTGCGCACATCGTGGGGGCCGGAGTCTGCGTGGCTGTTTCTCGCCTCACTGCAGCCGGCTTCACGGACACCTCTAGCCGCCACCCTCCTCCACGCCGGGGTCTGCGGCCTGCCGGGCGCTTCGCATTGCCCCTCTCCACAAGCGGCATCATTTGAAGACTCTCCCGGCCTCGTCCTTCAGCCCCATACACTGCTGACCCGGTGGGTGCCCCGGCCCTCGGTTTGACTCTGGCTGCCCGTCCAACTCGTCACCATTGCCGTGTGCACCCCTCTTCTTGTGGACCTGCAGGCCGGGCGGCACCGCCATTTTAAAAAGCGGACTCTCCCTGAAGTATGTGCCTTTCCTGGTAGCAGTGCCTCACCTCCTCGCCACCTCTCCCGGGATTGCTGCTCGCAGAGGGCCCTGACTTGCTGCAATTTCCCTACGGGGCCCCAAACCTGCGGGCCTGCACAACGGCCCGGACGTCTATCCTCTTCTGCTTTACCCCCCGGAACCTGCTCTTGGCGCTTTGCTACACTCATCCTCCACGGAATAGCACCTCCCCTCCTCGTCCACTCTGCTCGACGCTGCCACCTTGTCCCTCCCGATCATTTGAGATATTCTCACGAGACTCTGCTTGGCCATGGGGAAAGCTGATCCCAGACAGCCTAAGATTGCATTTGACCAACGCCGGCAGACCCGTCAGGACGGCGCGGTCAATGATGTGGGCGACTCAGCCTCCCAGGCTGACGCTGCCCTGACACGAGAAGACGATTTGAAGGCCATCATGCTGGACGTTAAATCAACAGTCACTGGCATCGCTGCCCAACTCGACCAACTGTCGACCCGACTGGACACTGTCAAAGCCCGAGTCGACACGCACGACACACGCTTGCTGCAGGTTGAGGCTAGGGTTTCTGATGCTGAGGACGCCGCCACTCTGGATCACCACAAGCTTCTCCAAATGGACAAGGTCCTCGAGGTGATTAGGAACAAGAATGAGGATTTGGAGGCGCGTTCCCGCAGAACTAACCTCCGCATTACAGGCGTGCCTGAATCCTCCAACATCTCCAAAATGGAGGACTTTGTGGAACAGCTTATTCGCGAGCTCTTTGGCGACGTCCTCTCCTCCGTGTTCATTGTCGAGCGAGCCCACCGCTCCCTCGGCCCCCGCCCGGCGCCTGGTCTGCCAGCTCGCCCCATCATCGCCAAGCTATTGAACTTTCAAGACAGCGATGCCATCTTACGAGCTGCCAGGGAGAAAGGTGACATCCGCCATCAGGGCAACTCTTTAGCCTTTTTTCCCTACTATACAATGGCGGTGCAGGCTGCTCGCCGTGAATTCCTCCCGGCTAAGCGGATTCTTCAAAAGCACGACGTCTCCTACTTCCTGGCATACCCTGCTAAATTGCATGTCCGGCAGGGCTCCAAGGTGCATGTCTTTCTGGAACCAAAAGCTGCGCTGGCTTACGCGAAGAAACTTGATCAGGCTCCGCGCTCTCCTCCTGCTGGCTCCCAGTCCACTGCCGATGGCAACCTGAGCGACAATGACTGAATCCTATTGTTATTTTTGTGTTGTTCTCCACAGAGTTCTCAGGTGTAAAGCCACCTATCATGGACATCTCTGACTTTGTTTCATTAGTTATATACAGCCCTCCTCTCCTCAAATGTGTTCTTGCCTGTTGCTCTCCGCTATCTGGGGCTTGTCATGGCCGCGAGGCTATTCGCCTCTCCGATATGGTTGATTCTTGCCTTCCCTCCTGTTCCCTGTGGTCCCCGACCATCACCTCGCCAGATATCTCAGTCCCTCTGGCGCCCCGTCGCTCTCTTTAAAGTAAACTGATGTCTGCGACAACTCCTGGCTTGGCCACCCTGTCCCTTCGGGCAGGGGTGTTCGCTGCGCAGAGCCTTGCCTCCACGGGATAATTCCCTCCATCTTAGACTCTGCTCTTCCCCTTCCCAGTTGGGGTTTCCCTGAGTGGGTGGGTTTGGTCTCTCAACCTGATTGGGGGGTTGGTGTGGGTGGTGGGGGGGGGGTGGGTATGTTGCCTCCACTCCAAGGCCTGTTGTTTCTTTTGTTCTGTGATTTGTTTTGCACCATGTTATTTGCTACACTGTCATCTGCACTGCACATCCCTTCTCAATCACATCTGACTCCTTTCCCGCAACTGTTCACATCCGTCACTCACCTTCATGGCACAGCGATATGACGGCCACCACACTCTGGACCTGGAATGTTCGCGGTCTTAATGACCATCGGAAGGCCCGCCTAGTACATGCCCACCTTATCCGACATAAGGTTGACATCTGTTTCCTCCAGGAAACCCACCTATTACCCGCCACTGCCGTTAGGCTCCAATCTAGGCATTGGGGCGAAATTCACTCCTCCTTCTATTCCTGCTATTCTCGTGGGGTGTCCATCCTCATGCGCAAGGGGCTCCCCTGGCACACATCCCAGGTTATTGCTGATCCTGATGGGCGCTTCATCATCCGACACGGTACCCTCCTGGCCCAACCCCTAATTCTGACAGCGGTATATGGCCCCAACTCCGATGACCCTGACTTCTTTGCGCAAGTTTGGCGACACATCTCTTCCATGGGCCCTGCTGCGCTGCTATGGGGGGGCGACTTCAACATCACGCCTTCAGCCACCCTGGATCGCTCTGAGCCTCGCGTTCTGCACCCGCGCGCCACATCTCTCCTGCATTCCATACTATCTGACAACTCATTGCTTGATGCGTGGCGGCACACTCACCCTGAAGCTCGCGAAGGCACATGCGTCTCGGGCTCTTCGGGCTGCTGGTCCCGCCTGGACTTCTGGATCACTACTCAGGACGCTTTCGCGTGGGTAACCTCTGTAGAGCACATGGCGCGCACCCTTTCTGACCATGCTCCCGTCCGCCTTAGCTTGCTCCCCCCGCACTCCCCGCGGCGCGCGGTCGCCTGGCGGCTGCCCCCCAATGCGCTCCGCGATTCGGTTTTCTGCGATGAAATTCAAACCGCAATCGCGAACTACTTTGACCTTAACGCCGGCTCTGTGGACTCTCCTTCCACACTTTGGGAGGGTTTCAAGGTGGTGATTCGAGGCGAATGTATTTCCAAGCAGGCTGGCGTCCTGCGCTCCATTCACGGCACCCTGGAATGACTGGAGGTAGAAATTAAGTCTCTTGACTCTTCACACTCGCTTAGCCCCTCTCCCGACACTCTTGCGCAGCTCCGGGGCAAGCTTTCTGAATTTAACGATTAGGCCGACAGGGAACTTTCCTTTCTAGGTTGGGAGGCGAGGGCGCGCCAATATGGTGAGGGGGACCGCCCAGGTAAGACCTTAGCCAATCTCCTACGGTAACCTCACGCCGCCTCTTATATTATTGCGCTCCAGGTCGGAGGTCCGGAATGAACCACCTCTCCTGCTGAGGTGGCGGCCAGGTTCACCACCTTCTATTCGCAACTTTACACCGCTGGGTTTGTTCCTTCTCACGATATCCTGGACCAATATTTTGACACTCTAGAGCTCCTCTGGCTGGGTAACAGCCATCGGGACTACCTCGACGAACCCTTTTCTAAGGAGGAGATCCTGGCAGCCATTAATAGTCTGCCCGGCGATAAGGCTCCGGGCTCCGATGGTCTACCTGCATCCTTCTACAAAACCTTTGCGCCCCTCCTCGTTCCACACCTTGCTGCTATGCATAATGACTCCTTCGAGTGCGGCCACTTCCCTCCGTCGCTTCGCGAGGCCCTGTTGACACTGCTCTTGAAGCCGGACAAGTCCCCCGAGCTCCTTGACTCCTACCGCCCATTATCGCTCATCAACACCAACAATAAGATTTTCGCCAAGTTACTGGCTTCCCGCCTCCTTCCTCTCATGCCCCTGATTGCCCGCCCTGACCAGTCCGGTTTCATCCCGGGTCGGGCCACGTCGCATAATCTTCGAACTATATTTGCTGTTCTCCACCAAATTAACCCCGCTCTCCCGGCCGTGGCTGCCCTCTTAGACGCTACTAAAGCCTTTGACACTCTCGAGTGGCCCTTCCTCTTTTATCTTCTCCCCCGCTTATGTTTCAGCCCGGTATTTCTGCGTAAAGTCCACCTCCTTTACTCTCTCCCTCGGACCCCATCCCCGGGACCCCATCCCCGTTTCTAGGGGCACTAGGCAGGGGTGCCCACTCTCATCCATGCTCTTTGCTGTGGCTATGGAACCCCTTGCCGCCAGGCTCAGGCAGCATCATACCCAGAGAGGCCTTGGCTTTGCGGCTCGTGCATTGGTCGTCTCCATGTATGCGGACGATGTCGCACTCTATGTCCGCAACCCCCAAGAAAATCTCGGCCCCATGGTCCGCGAGGTGGTGCGCTTCGGGGGCTTGTCTGGTATCCAGGTCAACTGGGGTAAATCTATTCTTTTCCCTCTAACAGACGCCACTGTCCCCTTTACCCCGGACTACCCGTTTGTGTGGGCTTCGGGACCCACTAGATATTTGGGTGTCTGGCTCAGCAGGAACGTGGACAAACTTTGGAGGGCAAATTTCGGCCGGGCGGTCGACTGGCTGGAGACTTAGATCCCCCTCTGGCGGCGCTTGCCTCTGTCTTTAGCGGGGCGCATAGCCATCGCCAAGATGGTGGTGCTCCCGAAGTTTCTATATCGGTTTCTCAATATCCCCATCCCACTTACGGCTCATTTTTTTCGCACACTTCGCTCCCTCATCATCTCTCTCGTCTGGGCTGGGCGTCAGCCTAGAATCGCATATGACATTCTTACACTCCCCTTAACGTGTTGCGGGCTTGGTGCCCCAGATTTCAAATTATATGCCCTTAGTGCCCAAGCCAGCTTCCTTCACTTCTGGCTGCATCCGATGCCCTTTCAGCCCCACGTGGCGGTGGAAGCAGACCTTGCGGCCCCCTTGCCACTCCGAACAGCTATCTTTGCCCCCGCAAAACCTCCGCGCGGAGAGATTGATACGGTTGAGACTCTGCGCTGGGCCTGGGACGGTCTTCGGAGATTCTCCGGCTCTAGCTTGCTCTCTGCCAATGCCATGCCCATCACATACAATCCAGTATTCCCTTCACTGCAAACAGCTGGGATATTAAAACGTGCGACTTGCCTGGGGCTCTCCACGCTATCTGACCTCTACCCTGCCGGCGACTTCTTTTCTCTTCCAGCCGAATCGGCCCCATGGACACCCTGCTCTACTACCAACTTAGAGCTACCTGTCGGGAGCTGCACCCCGCATTTCTACAGCCCCCTCCTTCGATGGCTGCCCTCGACCTTGCATACACTTCCGCCTCCCCCCGTAAGCTGGTCTCCAGACTTTATGCCCTTACACTGGCAGCATCTTCGATATCCGCTGACCGGGCCCGCATTGCCTGGAGTGAGGACCTGGGCACCGAGCTCTCTCAGGAGACCTGGCTGTATTGTTGCAAGCAGACTAAACGGCTGTCTCCTAACTACCGCCTGCGCCTCATACATTTTAAATATTTGCATCGACTGTACCGCTCCCCTGCCCAGCTGTATAGAATGGGCCTCGCTCCCAGCGATAGATGTCTCCGCTGCTCTGCTCCCGCTGCCGACTTTTCTCATCTCGCATGGCTGTGCCCCAGGGTCTCTGCATATTGGCGTGATGTGTGCACCGCCATCACTGAGATTACTTCCACGCCTGTCTTACCTGATTCGTTGATATGCCTTTTAGGCTTTGTGAAACACTGTCCCGACGCCTCCCGTCGGCTCACCGCTATGCTGCTTGTTCTCGCACGACTCAGGGTCGCCATGCATTGGGGTCGAAGACCCGCGCCCAAGGTTGGCGCTTGGCTTGAGGATGCGGTGCGTTGTCAGACGCTTCTGTCCGAATTCTGGGACTTGACGCCGGCAACTAGCCGGCCGCTTGACATCTGGGGTCCCCTTGTCTCATACCTCCAATGCCAGAGCGCCCCGCCCTCTGCAACCTCTCCCGCGCTCCCTGCCGGCTCCTCGCCCGCGGCGGCCGCCGGTGCTGGCTCGTAGAGGATTGCTTCCCCTCCTCTGCTCACTACTGGTTCTCTGTGGCCTCTCCTGCCTGCACTTTGCCTCTCCTTGGCGCTCCACCTGGTCCCTCCTGTTCCATCCCCCGCTGTTTCCTCTCGTGCACTGATGTGGGCTACCAATGTACAATTGCTCTTATGATGAATGTATCAGATGTGTCTCTCCTTCCTAATTTGCGGAATCCCCGCCTGTATACCTTGTAACTAGATGTGCAAGTTTCTCAATAAAGCTCTTTTAAAATTTTTTAAAAAACTTTGCCCATTGCCTGCCCCCATGCCATGGACTTTCAATGGCAGAGGTTTATACTCTACAATAGATTTCATTCTAATATCGAACAGTTACGCGCATACTGTTCACTCATTCGCCGTTGATGATATCGCTCTGAGTGAACATTTCCCCCTTTGTCTATCCGCTCTGTTAATACCAAGTGAACACATCAGCCAAGATAAAGAAGACCAGTTGTTAGAAAATATAGCCATTGGGAAAACAAATGGATATTCTTTGTGTTGGTCGATGGTAGACCAAGACGCAATTACCAAGGCTGTGGTCACTAAATGCACCTCTGCCTTTAACATATGCCTGAGTGAATCAGCTGCCCCAATACTATCTTATCCTCTTTTAAGAAGATAACTGATGCAGTAAGAGAATCTTTGTTAAGGCGAAAACGCAACAAGGGCCAATTACGGGGCTGGTTTGATTCAGGGTGTACCTCAGCATATTCTAGCCTAAAAGAAGCCCTACATGAGTCCCCGAGAAATCTGGACAGAGTAAGACAGGCTAGAACAGACTATAGGCGAGCTATCAGAAATAGGAAAACTATTTTGAAGAATGAGGCCTGGGAGGCCCTACACAAAGCATCCTTACAGAAAGATGGCACGGCATTCTGGAAGGCGGTTAAAGCACCTTTCTTGACTAATGAGGGAGGACCGTCCATTGAAATCGCCATTACTGAAGAACAATGTATTAAACATTTTTCCAAACTATATAATTGTGTGGTTAATTTCGATGTGGCGGGTAGTAACAGTGAAGAGGATCACATTCTTGTATCATCGACTTCCCACTTAGACCTGCAGTTTACCTTGGACGAGGTGAACCGGGCACTTTCTGCAAGTCAGGGTGGCAAGGCCCCGACGGGGTACCTGTTGATTTATACAAGTCAAACACCTCCCTGTGGGGCCCAATAATCGTCCAGGTAATTACTGCTAACTGTCGTACCCCATTTTTATCTAGTTGAGTGGAATCCACTATAGTCTCGATTTTTTAAAAAAGGGGACCAGCAGGATCCAGGTTGTTACAGACCTATATCCCTGTTGGATGCTATGACAAAAATAGTAGGACGTATATTATTAGATCGCCTACAGGATTGGGCAGAGGACAATTTGGTTTTGTCCGACTTACAATATGGTTTCCGTGCAGGCATGGGGACGGTAGAGCAGAGCTTAAACCTCTCAATTTTAGTGGGGAAATACACTAGAGCGAAGCAGGGAAAGTTGTTCTTAGCGTTTGTGGACCTCACAGCAGCCTTCGACTGTGTGATCCATAGTAAACTCTGGTCTACATTAGAAGACATGAGGGTTGATGTACAGATTATTTATTTCTTGAAGCGTTTTTACACTGATGCAAAGGCTTGTGTACGCTGTGGATTACAGGGCGAGTGCTCGGCCCCATTTCCAATAAGGAGAGGGGTCAGGCAAGGATGTGTCCTGGCCCCTTTTCTTTTTAATCTTTACATCAATGGGCTGGGCGAGGCACTCCTGAAAGGTAATCAAGACTTTCCCCAAGTAGCTGGATGTCCAATACCAGCACTTTTATACGCAGATGATGCGGTATTGATGTCCCGTACACAAGTAGGCCTTCAGAGGATTTTAGATACTTTTTCTAGTTTTATGGAAGATCTTGGATTAAGCGTGAACACCTCGAAAACCTTCATTATGCGATGTGGCCACGGTATTAAGAAGTCCAAGGATATGTTTGTGGCAGGACAGAAGATCGGGGTCACTAGGAGATTTTCGTATCTCGGAATTCTCTTTGACCAAAACGATACTTGGGTACAAGCAGTCTCAGCAAAAAAACTAGTGTTATTAAGATCAATAAACGCCCTGACTAATTTTGCTAAAAAATTAGGTAGGAGACCACCAGTTGAACTGATCAAGATTTATAAAGCAAAGTGTGTCTCCTCTGCGGTTTATGGGGCAGGGGTTTGGGGATTTGCTGACCTGCTTCCAATTCAAAGGGCAGAAAACTCCTTTTTAAGATACATTCTATCTGTCCGAACAGTACATCATCAACTATCTGCCACGCAGAGTTGGGTCGCCCCTTTATTTCTGATCTAATAAAAGTAGAGCCAGTTCTCTTATGGCACAGGCTTTGGACTAGAGAAGAAACAAAGTTAAATCAAGATATCCTGATAGATGCTTTAAAACTAGAAGGGGCCCTAAAGATTCCATGGCTGAGATGTCAGGAATTTCCTACAAGATTTAGGTCACTTAGAATATTTTACTAATCCAAGAACTATTGACATAACGAGGAAGGACCTAAAAAAGGAGGCTCTGAGGCTCCTGGATACTATTAGAATATCCTCAGAGATCACAAAGCCGACCGTTATGTACAATCAGTTGATTTTAACTACTTTTAACATTCAACCCTATTTAACTTTTGTACCAGGTGTTTATGACAGATTTTTATTGACTAGATTCAGGCTGGGGGTTTTTCACAGACTCGTCACTATTCCTAAAATGAATGATTGGGCACAAGATCTTGATATATGTACCTGTGACAACCACTCCGTTCAGTCCACGATACAAGTCGTACTTTTTTGTAAATTTTATCTTGATGCGCGGAAAGTTTGTTTATTACCGATCTTGAATTCACTGGGGCTGCGGCAATGCCGACCGGCTTTTCTTGTATTACAACTCCTGGACAATGTGCACAATGTTTGTAGGATTTTAACTTTTTTAAAACGAGTCTTGAGCCAAAGGAAATGTATGTCTATTTAATCTCTTTTTATATGTAATTTGAAATATGATGATCCCATTATGTACATTATTTGCCATTATTTATGGGTGAATATTTTTTTACTTGTATGATATTTTATTTTATGAAATAATTGTTGTCTTTTTATGTGCTTTTATGATTGTTTCATATGGCAATCGAATAAAGCTTTCTTTGACTTGACTTGACAGTACCTATTCAACATCTGGGTAACACCAGTGTTGGACCTGTTTGCGACAATACAGAACAAGAAATGCCAATACTTTGCCTCCAGGTTTCCACACCACCTGTCAAGGGGAAATGCACTTTCACTGAATTGGTCTCAGACATTTGTTTACGCCTTTCCACCAATACCCCTGATGCAAAGGGTGCTTCAAAAGGCAAAGGAGCCAGGAACAAATATGATTCTCATTGCCCCTCATTGGCCAAGGCAAACATGGTTCTCCACTCTCCTAGAACTATCCAGGGGAGAAATGATCAGGATCAAAACAGAAAAAGACCTGCTGACAATGCCACAGGGCCAAATCTTTCACCCAGAACCAGCAACACTGCAACTGGCAGCTTGGCGCCTGAATACATAGAATTTGGTCATCTCAATCTACCGTTAAGAACCATGGATATACTGAGAGAGGCAAGGAAAAAAATCCACAAGGAAATGCTATACAGCAAAATGGAAACGATACACCACATGGTGCATCAAACAACAGGACCAGTTCCATAAAGACACAAAAATCTGTTATCACATATCTTACTTACCTCTTGGACAGCAACATCAATTTTTCAAGCCTTAAGGTGCACCTTGCTGCCATAGTGGCATACACAAGAGGAAAATCATGCAAAAGCTTTTTTACTAGACAAGTCATAAAATGATTCCTAGAAGGAGCCAAAAGAATAGCTCCACCAAGAGCTGCACCTGTACCAACATGGAGCTTAAATACAGTACTCTCACAAATGATGAAGAAACCCTTTGAGCCCATGCATGCAGCAGACATCAAACATATCACCCTAAAGACAGCCTTTCTCATTGCTATCACATCACTACGCAGAGTAAGTGAATTACAGGCTTTAACAATACAAGAACCCTATTTACAGATCCACAAGGATAAAGTGATCTTGAAAACTAACCCACAATTCTTGCCAAAGGTGGTATCTACGTATCACTTAAATCAAAACATCCTGCTACCGGTTTTCTTTCAAAACCCAGAAACTAAAGCAGAAAGAAGCCTCCATACCCTGGATGTTAGGAGAGCTTTACTATATTACTTGCAAAAAACAGAAAAAATAAGAAAAACAATTGTTTGTTACACACTCGCATACCAACACAGGATCTGCGGTCACAAAGGCAACTATTGCAAGATGGATAGTACAAGCTATCCAGGTATGTTATGACCAGGCCAAAAAGGAACTAACAATGCAACCAACAGCACACTCCACTAGAAAGAAAGGAGCAACGCTTGCATTTAGGGCCAATGTACCCATTGATTCCATCTGCACAGCAGCAACATGGGCATCACCACACACCTTCACAAAACATTACTGTGTGGATTTACAGATGAATAAGGAAGCTCAAATTGGACAGAGGGTGCTTCAACACCTGTTTGCAAAGTCTTCCTTTCACCACAGCCTCCCCAAGACGGGAGAAACCGCTACATAATCTAATGCACAGCATGTGAATCCAGAAAAGGATTCACGCTGCAAAATGAAATGGTTACTTACCAGTAGGAGTAGTTTTGCAGCTTGAAGAATTTTCTGGATTCACATGCGACCCACCCGGCCTCCCCTACAAGGACAACAAACAGGTGGGGAAGTAAAGGACTACATCACTGTTTATTAAAACCATCTCAAGGATTACAAACCAAAGAAAGAAACAGAAAAAAGAATCCGAAGATGGCCACCACGCACATCGACCTCCAGGATACCGTCTGACGTCACTCAGGGGACGTACCTGGCACCAAATGGTGGTCGACAGCGACCAAAATAAGAAAAAGAAAAAAAAAACAAAGACCATTCCGGACCCAACCACTAGATGGCGGAATAATGCACAGCATGTGAATCCAGAAAATTCTTCAAGCTGCAAAACTACTCCTACTGGTAAGTAACCATTTCGTTTCTGCTGATCTGTAGCACATAATGCAGCTTCCTTATTTCGGTCTCCTGCTCCCACAGCTGTCTACTGACCACAGGGCTTGAGGCTCGATATCCAGTGCAATTCTTTTTTTAAAGCAATAACACTCAAAAGGCGGGGAGATAATGTAAAAAGTGAAACTAGAAATTCCCTGAATCCAAATGTTGCCTACAAAGCCAACTAGCTGAACGGTCACTGTCCTGCCAAGGGGTCATCTTGCAGCCCTGCATGCTTCCTCTCAGTAAAGGCAAGAGGGCCAATAAAAACATATCGCTGCTGAGAAGTTTGGTTCTGCGAGAGGGCGAGCCTACAAATTAACAGGGAGAATTGAGCCAGGTCTCTGGCTTGGCCCTAAGAGCCCGGGCACAAGTCAAGTGTCAAATGTTTGCATGTAAATTGTGGCACAAACCTCATGTAAAA
The DNA here is from genome assembly GCA_963921515.1 of Calotriton arnoldi. Taxonomy (NCBI): domain Eukaryota; kingdom Metazoa; phylum Chordata; class Amphibia; order Caudata; family Salamandridae; genus Calotriton; species Calotriton arnoldi. The sequence goes on along the minus strand of CAWUFW010008135.1, from coordinate 809,702 downwards.
ATATGATAAGGTCACTTTAGTTTTTTTAAAAGGTATATTTCTTTAACACACAGTAGCCTTTCGCATTAATAAATGTTTATATCGCTGCATTGAGAGGCATTTAATAAAAGTGATAGTTTTTAAACATAAACTTAAAAACATTAATGCCCGCGCCCTACTGACATGCCATTAGTGAACTAAAAAGCAAGTCAGTTGTCATGTGCACCTTATATGTGGCCTATAGTCTTATTACATCAACACCAAAGGAGGGGGAGGGGAAGGCGCATTTTATCAGCAGACTGACTCCGCTTCCCTTGTAACTAAAACAGAACAAAAAATGAAAGTAGTACCTAGTTAATTTGTAGTGTCTGTATCCCGTCAGAAAAGGCAGTCTTTTTTAAAAGGTCTCCCACCAACAAACACTTAGCGGCATGCTTCGTCCTTGAGGCCTTGCCCGGAATGTAAGTGCATCCAGGCGGGCTCAAGCTCTGTAATGGAGGGAGCTCTTTAGATCTTGTTCTCAAAGAGGGAATCTTCGCAGTTATAACTGCCTAATGGATTATCCTGTGTTGGAAAATTTATTTGGCGGGTCCTTTGGCAAGCGATAACAAGCGTTTGCAATGCAAGAGGTCTCTCATTTTTTAGAGTTGGAGCTATTGGCGTTGCTAATGTAAATATTTTTTACTTGTGTTTTGGCGAGTGATGGTAATTATGTGTTTTACAATGAATCTAAAAGGAAGCGCATTGATCGTGGGATCTGTTGTATGGGACATGTGACTGGGATACAGCCTAAAGCAATCTTCGATTTCCTTTTGCAAATCCATGCTATGCAGTCTCTTCAAGGACACGACAATAATGCTCTATTATATAAAGGGAAATGCCAGGTATAAACATATTGAGTCCAAGAGAACAGGAGTCACCTGATCATTTTACTCATTGGTATTTTATAACGTTAAGCAGCATGATGGTGCTAATCTCACCTGGTTTCTAATACCACGTTCGGCAGTTGCCATGAATCTGGTGGGGTACCCGCCATGGACCCACAACGTGCAGAAGAACAGAGAAAACCACCGCTTGTAGCCAGTAGGTATGTTGTTGGTGCCAAGAGTGCAAGCAAAAAACTTCCAGGTTGCTGTAAGTGCCCATATGTATGGTGGTCCCTCCTAATGAAGATTTAGCAAGTGTGAAGGCATAAGTTCCTGAATGTAAGACAGTCCAGCCTAATAAAGATGCACCAAGTTAGTTTGAGGGGGTAAAAGTGCACAGATGTAAGATGGCCCACCGTAATAGTAATGTATCAAGTGTGAGTATGTAAGTACCAGGATGTAAGCAGGTCCATCCTAATGGAGATGTAGACGGTGTCAGGGTGTAAGTGCCCGGATGGAAGGCTGTTCATCCTAACGAAAGATTACAATAATGAATTAACTGTTTGCCGCTGCCCGGGGTGCAGGCAATTATGGCAGCCCTGGTCCCGGGTGCCCTTGGAGAGCCTGGCTGTGGGTCACTGAGCTGGCAGCCAGAGATGGGAATACTGCAAATTACGGGCCACTGCTGAGAGCGGGCGAGGGAAGAATAAAGGCTGAACAATGAGATCTGAGCTTCGCGTCACAGGGAGGAGCGAGACATGCGACTGTGAGGGGGGAGGTGGAGAAGGGTAGAGGGGAGGCAACAGTAGGAAAAAGAGAGAGTGAAAGAACGATCGGACGATAATGATGGAGGCAGCGTTAAAGAGAGGAAAGCTGGAGAAACAGTAGAAGAATAACAGGAGTGAGGAAAACATTGGGCTTAAGAGAGGGAGCCTACCCATCTCCAGACGGAGAGCGAGGGAACGAGAGAACGTTCGAGAAGGAGATGGTGAAAGAGAGAGAGTAGAAGGGGCAAAACAGGAGATCAAAGAGAGAAAGATGGAGAAAGAGCGAGGCAGAAGATACGGCATGCGATATAAAGAGAGAAAGTTAGAGACCGAGAGAAGGAGAGAGGGAGAGAGAAGGTGGGGAGAGAGAGAGAGAGAATAAGAAAACTAAGGAGGATACAAAGAAAAACAAGGCAGTGTACTGCATGTTACACACAGTCACCACAGCAGGTTCATTCACCCACTAAATTAGCGCTCCAGTCCCATGTTGGAGCAATGCTTTGTCGCGCTGCCCGTAATTGTTATGCAACGTATGGATATAACCCTCGGCGTCAACTGGTTAGATAGACGGTATGGGACGTAACGGCCACAGCTGCGGGCTTTGTTGCCGGGGAACCGGGTTCGAGTCTCTGCGTCAGCTCCACATCCTGTGATTCTGGCCAAATCACTTAATCACCCAGTGCCTACCAAAACGAATGTGTCCTTGTGTAACGTAGCTGGTGCTTATGTAAAGCGCTCCAGTACCTTTGGTCGAGTTTGCGCTGTATACATAACTGCAAAAAAAAACAAGAGAGGCGAGAAAACATAAGTAGCGCTTAATTTTTTTTTTCTTCAGATTTATATAGCGCAAGCTCGACCCGAAGGTATTGTCTTAGGGATTCTGCACACACACAGAGCTATGCACAGGATGATAGGACCTCGGAATATAGTGGTGAGCCTACCATAAGCCGTATCACCTAAAACCCCAACCCAACTAGCCTTAGCGTCCCATTAGCAACAATGTACCAATGATTAGACAACCCAGAACACGGTATCTCTCTCTCTCTCTCAGGACTCGCATTAGCAAGAACACCCTTTCGTCACTCACTCATGCTTGTCCACAACGGGCGTAAGAAGAGACACAGTATAGGTTAAAATGTTTATTTCAACATACGTGCTCTAAGATACAGTACACGTGTCAGTACTATCAGCATAATGCATAAGAATAATATAATCAGCATAGTTACAACTCCATAGAATACTAACGGGGAAAGCATTTCATAAAGCAGTGGATATAGGGCTAAATGACCTTACCACCCTCCCCGTTCTAGTAGCTAGTGTATTATAAAAATAGAAGACCTCTGGGCTTTGACTAGCGAACCCCCAGACCTCAGTCTCTAGATGCAAAGACTACATCAGCAGATTATCACAGCTCTTCTCCCTGGAAAGGTTTTTCTCCAAGTCCCTCTCAAGAGGGAAAAACGCAATACTAAAAGCCCACCAATTTCCCCATGGCTGCTGTACATAGTGTTATGTCTAGGTGCGAGGGACTGGCCATATCAGCAAGAACCAGGGACGTTGTTTTTCGACCTTGTAACTGTTGTTCAGACTGAGCCCAAAGGGAACAGGAGAAAAGGTGAGAAACAGAAAATGCAGACAGTTGCAAAATAACTTGGCAGGAGCAGAGGGCGACAGAACAACGGCTAAGAGTAACGTGTGCAAAAGTCATCATGGCAGCCAGGCCTATGCCAACGTATCCAGGCAGGCCAGGAGGCCACAAACCACAAGACAGTATTGGAGCCATTTACATGAGCACCAGTTACGTTACACAAGGACACATTCATTTTTGGTAGGCACGGGGATTTTAAGTGATTTATCCAGAATCACAGGATGCTGGGGGGGTGCGTCTATGAGCGAGGAGGCACAGGACTATTCAAAGCTAGACCACAGTGAAGTGGGAACACCGGAACCAACATAACCATAGAGAATGCATTAATGAAAGCACTGCAAAGAAAACCAGGAAGGACTGGCAGCAATAACTGGAGGGAGGGGGGGTGTCTGAGAGTGTGGAGGCAACAGATGGCCTGAGATGGCGAACCAAAAGAAACAATCGGTGATGTCCAGTGGGAGGGAGCCAAGCGCCCAAAGGCAGGACAAATGAACACTATTGACCAACCACAGTAAAGAAATTTCCAAAAGGCAGGCCAACCAACCAACCAGAAGCGCTGGGCGGAGCTTAAAGCCCATATTCTGAATACATGTCTTGAAGAGACGGCGCACGAGCTGCCTAGGCAAGACCTAAAAACAATGTTCGATGCCAGTGGAGTCTATTCGCTCTCCCGCATCAATCAAATGTCTCCATGTCTTCACTGGCTACTTGCCCATACAGGTCACACAGCTGTCCTCAGGATCAAAAAAGAGATTCCTGAATTGTGTAATATGATCTATGGGAAAATGTTCGTTTGGCCAGCAACCACTCTGTAGCATCACTTGCAGAAATTGAGTGTGCTTCAAAATGCCCCATTTGCTACACATTTCCTGAAAGCCTGTTTGTGTTGGCAACCCTAAACCCACTGAAACCTTTAGTTAGTCTGTGCAGTTTGCTCAACATTTCTGTCCAAATACGATTTTAAATACGCTACGTAACACTTATTTTTTATTCTGTCCATTTCGCCCCAAAGTTACTGGCCGCAATTGCTTTAAAACGTGCAGGTTTTCATCAATTTCCTTTTTTGATGACCCTCCTCCCACACTCCCTTATTAAATGTATATTTTTAATCAATGTCCTAATTTCTATAAAAGTACAATTTCCACAATTTTTTTTCAAATATTTATTGATTTAGAGTAATAAAATAATTTTAAAAAAACATTCTAGTAAATGTATCCTTCAAACCTTTAAAATCGCTCCATATCTCAGCATTTTTTCCAACAATATTCTGCTGGAAAACTTTTGGTTGTTGTTGTTTTGGGGGTGGGTATTATCCCCAAACATGTATTTCACTGGCCTAATCATGATTGGTTTGGTTTCTATTCTTTGTGAAGCAAGATTTCTGTTATGTACTTAGGTGCTGCCGAGTCTCTTTTAGACTTTCATGTTGTGTTGCTGCCATCTGGTGGCTGCTTACGCAAACTGCACCTGCAAACTTTAGATTTTGATCGAAGCTTTATTCCATTCCAGATTTCCGTCACTCTTCATAAGTTTGAGAGATTGTAATTTGGTCTGACGCCCGCCTGAGGCTTTAGCCTCGCCCTTACTGCGCCTCCTCATGTCCTAAACCTTTCATGGTGCTGTAGCGTCTTCCCCAGCCCTGGAGCATGCAAATGAAATAAGCTACACAGGAGCTGCAGTCAGTACTTCTTTAGTCCTCAGCATACACTCACACACTGCGCATTATCTCATACTCCCCCTTAACCACACCCTAACACCTCCCCACATATCATGTGTTTCCTCTCCAGAGTCCGCCCAGAACCACAAGAGTCCTAGAGCACATAACATCAATATGCTACATCTCCTCCTTTGTTAAAAAAAAGTGGTAGACATCATTAAAAATCCCGTTCCCTCGATTAGTTGACGAGGCTCTCGCACTTCTCTGCCGGCTCGGGTGATCCAAGATGATCGAGGTCCACCCTGATCGGACAACGGCAACATAGGCTCAGGCGCTTGAGCAGAACCTGCTGGCAGGGTCACCTCACACATGGTTTCAGGACAGTGGCGTAACACAGGCCTCTGCAGCCCCTGCAGTGTGGGGGGCCCCCAAGATCCAGGGCGGCCGGAGAGCTCCTGATTTAGTCCAGAGGGGGCCCCTCCACGTACCTTGCAAGGGGGCCCCCCTCAAGTATCATTACACCAGTGTTTCAGGGCTCAACAAGTGTTGCGATAGGTATTTAAAATGTGATGTCCCCCGAGTGATAAATTGTCCAGGACGATGCGCTGTCACCATATGCTACTTGCACGCTACAACCTGTAACAGATCAGCAGCAAAAGGAGTGTCCGTTTTGCATCTTCGTCTCTGCTTAACCAGTACCCAGTATCCTTTGTCAAATGCTGTCTCCTGGGCATGGCGCTGTCGATCTGCATACGCTCTCATTTTCTTTTTCCGATTTGCGTCGGTGTCTCGAACCTTGTCAGTATTCACTGATCAATCAGGGGTCCATTGAGGTAGTTTTGTTCTGATGGCTCTCTCAAATACTAAGGTGGCTGGACTCTAACCAGTCGATAGGCCCGGAGGGCCTCGCATAGGGCTTGGTTTAGATCAATCCTGTCCTTGGGCGATCTTTGAATGACCCTCTTGAAGGGGCCCATCAATCGTTCAAATACACCATTGGCCTGGGGCCAGAGGAGTGTGCTCTTTCGGTGTTTGACATTGAGTCAGACAAGAAATTCTTTGAACTCTTTGCTGTTAAAGGGCGGGTCGTTATCAGATTTGAGGATTTCGGGGATGCCCCACGTTACAAAGATGTCATGCAGCCATTCGATGACTTTATCATGGGTTGTCAAAGATAGGTCTTTCACCAAAGGAAAACGTGAATTCTCATCTATGACTACCATGAGATGATGTCCATTTCCTAAAGGCCCAAAAAAGTCAACTGCAACCCTCTCCCAAGCATGGGTAGGAAGATCAGACATTGTCACTGGGTGCTGCATCACTTTGGTAGAAAAACAATCGCAAATGTGGTATGTCTTCAATTCCTTCTCAACTCGCTCATCTAGCCGAGGGAACCATACTCTATCTCTTAAGGCTCTCTTGGTGGCTATGATACAATGGGGTCCTTCATGAGCTAGCACGATGACCTGCTGTCTTATGTTTTTTTTCCCCCCCGGTGTTTTATATAGTGCGAACTTGACCCGAAGGTATCTGGTATCAGAGCGTCTTATATGAGCACCAGTTGTGTTACAGAAGGACACATTCAATTTTTTGTTTGGTACAGGGAGATTAAGTGATTTGCCCAGAATCACAGGATGTTGAGCGTCGTTGCCAAGACTCTAACCCGGTTCCCCAGATTTGATGTCGACTGCCCTAGCCGTTAGGCTACATCCTCTCCCCATGTTTCCCGGTATGAAGTTTCTTGAGCCTCACAGTAGTACGCCTTTCTTGGGTGACTAACTTATTCTGTACGTTTTGAACTTTTGGAATTCAACATCAGCAAGGGGCCGGGTACTTCTCCTCCATGATTGTGTGGTAATAAGTTCTTTGATTCTGGTCAGGTCTTTATCTGCATTGGGCGCAGCAATGATTTGTTCCATATGCAGAGCTGCTGGTGTGCTGGATCTCACAACAAAGTTGAGATAGGCTTCAGCTGTCTTGGATGTCGAACTGTGACCATGTAGTGACACTCGTGAAAAGTAACTGCTGGATTTGAGTCCTTCCCTGGTTTGTGCACGATCTCATAGTTGTACTCTTGCAGTCTCAACCCTCACCTCTCGATGTGAGGAGGCATCTTAGCCTTTGGGTTTCCAAAGATTGGAAGCAACGCCTGGCAATCTGTGTTGACAGTGAATAGTTTTCCGAAGAGGAATACATGAAAATGTTCACAGACCCATATCACACCAGACTCTCCTTCTCCGGCTCAGAGTAGGAACGTTCTGTCTCAGACGGGGTTCGCCTGGCATAGACCACAATGTGTCTCTGAGCAGTCAGATGGCATTGTGTTGAGCAAGGATTGCCCCTAGCTCTACTGAGCTTGCATCAGCCATTATTTCAGTCAGTATGTAACTTGGGGTCAAAGTAGTCTATTTCAGTGCATTCTCAATCGCATGATTAAATGTCTTTGAAACTCTGGTCGCAATCCAGAGACCACTGAAATGGTACATTTCACTTTGTCAAGTCTCTCAATGGGGCACTCACAGTAGCAAAACTGCGAATGTATCTTGAGCAATAACTGGCCACACCGAGAAAGGATCGCAGCATGGTAATTTCTATGGGGGTGTGGGGGTGCAAGTGGATGACAGTGCTTGCACCTTGTCTGAGTCTGGAGTCATTCCCCAATCAGTGAATATGTGCCCAAAAAATGGGAGTTTGGTTTTGTTAAACTCACACTTCGCAGCGTTTAGAGCGTGATCTGCATCAGCAAGTAGCTGGCATACTTGGTTAAGAGCTTTGTCGTGTTCTTCGTGTGATCTCCCAAAAACCATTATGTCATCACTGTAATTGAAAGCATGAGTAACAGGTTTGATTACTCGGTGAATAACGTCCTGCAATATCACAGCAGCCGAAGATACTCCACAACTCAGTGTTTCATATCTGAACAACCAGCATGAGTCGAAAAGGTGGTAATGTAACTGCAGTTATCCTCCAGCTCAAGTTGATGGTATCCTTTGTTAAGGTCAAGACAGGAAAACACTGACTCCGTTCAATTGCATGATCATGTCCGCAATGTGTGGATCAGGGAGAATCTCTCCCTCTCAATGGCTTTATTTTCCTGGTGCATATCTATGCAAATGCACACTGCTCCACAACTATCCTTTTTTTTGGTACTACTACTATGGGCGAAACCCATGGCGTGGGGCCTGTGGAACGTTCAGTGATGTCATGCTTTAAAAGCACTTCCAACTCTTTCTTTACAGCTTCTTGTAAATGGAAAGCAGCTCTACGGTGTCGCTGAGCCATAGGGCGAACGTCTTCATTGATGTGAAGCTATACTTTAATTTTCTTGAGTTTTCCCAGGCCATGAAACAATGATGGGAAGCAGCTCATGATCTCAGACTGAGCAAAGAAGTTGTTGTTGAGGGATATCAACCGCATGTCCGCTGCGGTAGCAAAACTGAGCAAGCTGGCACTCGATAAAGTTCCTTGTAGAACATGAATCATGGCTCGTACCGATGTCTTTTGGTCTTTCAATGTCGCTGTGAATGATCCTTGGCTTTGTAGTGGCTCAGAAGCAGCCCAAGTATATACCTGCATGCCTGATGGAGTGAGGCGAGGCACAGAGGATAGGCTGTTAAATTTTTCCACTGATATGATATTTATTGAAGCACCGCTGTCTATGATAAAAGGTATGGGGTGATTGTTCACTTCCAGTGTGATTTTGGGACAGTGCCCAAATGACGTTTGTTGCTTTATTTGAGAAGCTGTCTTTGAGCTGTGATTTACTTTACAGGCCACTAACCCCACATGTGCTCGCCATTCTTTGGTAGATATAATCAGCGCACACCCATCTTCTTTGCTGATACTCAACAATGACGTCGAAGAGCCTTTGTACAGTGAGCTTGATGATAATTGATCTTGCCTGGTTTCTACTTGTCATAGCTGATGTTGCTTTTTGGTTTTGTGGGCATGGGGAAAGTGCTTCTGGAACGTTCTCGCATCCATCTTTTCTCTCCATCGTGACACACTTGTTTTTTCTTTGGCTCGACACACAGTGATGAAATGATTCTTTTTCCCACAACCTTTGCAGACCTGCCCGATGGGTGAACATTCACTTTCATGGGGAAACAAATCCACATCGGAAGCATAGCTTTGATTTCTTCGAAGACGTCAACTTTACATGCATCTTTTATTTACCTGGACTTGCTTTTCATAAGCCTAGGCCTATTCACTGTGGGCTGTTCCTGCTTCTATTTCAGCAGCTTGTTGGTGTGCTCGTTCTTCTGCTCTTGCAGCCATCAGTATTTTTTCCAAACTGTAAGTTTCTCTCAACATGCACATTCTAAAGTAATCTGAAAGGCAGCCATGAATGACTCTGAGGCACATGGCTTCTTTGTCAGTGAGTGCATCAAGTCTTTCAACAAATTCATCTATTGTTTCTCTAACCTGTTGTTGTGCTTGGTTGAAGGTATACCTTTCATAGTTGGCATTCGAAATTGGGTTGAACTTGGCCTCCAACGCTTCTTTTACCTTTGGATATTATTTTGCATCAGTCTGTGAAACTTTCTTTAGCACTTCTTTCACTCCATCTTCTGCAAGGTTTTTCAAGTGTTTGAAGATCTTCTTTTCGTCTTCTTCTAGTGCATCTATGAAGTAATCGAATGTTTTGACCCACGCAGCCCACCTGGCACCAATGTCCTGCTTCTTATAAATGTCAAGTGCGGTGGTGGCTTTAGGAACATGGCTGCATTGTATTTTGCGCTCTTTTTCTGCGATTGAGAGCACGTGCTGTTCAGGCAGCTTTCGCTGTGCCTGGCATCTTCTTCAAGCACAACCCTTGTGCTTGAACTTGTGTCACCATGCTTGATCTGAGGTCGTACAATGCTTCACTTTTCTTTGAGGTGAGTAAATTCTTGGTTTTTCGTACCTGGTTGTCGCTGCTGTTATCTTTCTGCTTCATTTGAGTAATTGCAGAGCGCATTCAGGGCGTAGCGCTGCGTTTCCGTTGACTGCTTCACTGGCGTTTTTGGCGGGTGTTTTGAGTTTGCTCCTCTGTAGGGCCTTCACTTTCTACTTTTGCCGTGTATGGGCTGGAGCAGGGCTTTGACTCCACATATACCAGTCGCAGACTGTTTTGACGCGATTTACGACACATGTGGCATGCACGAGCAGTTTGCTGGACCGTTGTAAACTCTCAGGGCTAGCAGCCTTCTTTTCTTCAGGGCATGTACCCCCTACTCGTCGCCAGATGTATCTTCCCTAGCCCTGGAGCATGCGAATGAAATATGCCACACGGGAGCTGCAGTCAAATACTACTTTATTCCACAGCATACACTCACACACTGCCCATTATCTTATACTCCACCTTAACCACACCCTAACATCTCCCCGCATTTGACGTTTTTCCTCTCCAGAGTCTGCCAAGAACCACAAGGGTCCTAAAGCACATAACATTCCTATGCTACAGGTGCATTGCCACACATGCCTTCGTAGGTACTTTTTGAACCAGCTTTTTGCTCACTGTGTCACATAGCAGGTGATTAGACCCAACACTGTACTCGTTTGAACAGCGCCTGGGTTCCCTTCCAAAGGATAACTCCTTTTCTACCAGTGTTCTAGAGATGGAAATAATCTGCTGCTGCAAATCACTCTGCCCTGAACCCACCTTCGCCCAACAGTTCCTTTGTCATTCAACCTAGCTCATCAAGTAACATATTTCAGCTATTGCATGATGTAAACGATGTGGCACCAAGATTGATGCCCGAATGAAGCAAAAATTCCCTGAGATGCTCCATCCAAGAATGTTAAAACGGATAACTTAGTGGGTTACTCTCCAGGTCGTGCAGAGAGACTGCTCAAAATGTAAAAAATATAGAGGCTCCATCGTTGATGGGCTGGGGGAGAGGGTTGGACATTGTATGGGAATGGAATTCCTGATTTAAAATGCCAGGGGGTGCCCCCACAAACTCCCCCAAAATATGGGGAGTCCAATACAGAGGTATCCAGATCGATCTGTACTGCCAAACTCAGTGGTCATTGAAGTCTGAGATCCGCTCCTATTCTGCTATTTCATAATAAGTATCAGGTAAGGGAACAAATATGTTGATTTCCTATTAACCATGAATCAAAAAGAGGGGGACTAGGAGCCAGATTAAGGTCCAGAACCCATCCTCCTCACTTTAATTGACACGTCTAATCAGTGTGACAAAGAGCCCTTTCGTTGGGCCCATGGGGCATTGCAGCGCCAGCCCCACAAGGAGCAAAATGCCTGATAATGAAGCATGACACCGACAAGGCTGTGTGAGGGCAACACTTCTAAATAAGGAAGATCGCCCTGGAACCATATATTCCAACCACACCATTTCTTTAACGTTTTCTATACCCTCTTCACATAGGAACAAGTACACACACTGATTAGACGATTTCCCATTAACATCTAGCCCAGTGTTGTGTCGACAAAATATAAATGTATTTTTCGATAAGAAAGAGTATAATAAAAATATTTTTAATTTAAAAAAAAAAAAGCTGATAACTCGGAATGCAGAAAGAGCTTGAAGGTGCAGCCCATTGGAACATTGCGTTGACCCACTTGTACATACAGGAGCAGTAGAAACGAGTTGTTGCACAAAATCAATCCATGTTTATCCTTCCAAGCTTGAGTCCCTGGCTAGGAGAGTTCTACTGTCATCCAAGGTCTGCCAAAGCTGCACCTCGTCCAAGGCCAACATTCGCTGAAACATGGCACTCGTATTCTATTAGTTATTTGCAGAGCGCCCATTCAAAGAGTGGCTCCTAGGCACTAAAGTCATAAGTAAGTGTGTTTCATTGGCGTTTCTGAAGGTCAGAGTGCATGTATATCTGCCTGGGGAGTGTGTTCTACTAATTGAGGGCTAGACGCAATTGTCTCTTTGAGGGCTTGGCTCTTAGCTCTGAGATTAAGCTTTGATTACTGTCGTCCATTTTGCTCCTATGACCTAAGTTCTAATGAAGGTGGTGAAAAGCAATCTCCTGCATGTTGGTCCTTGATTCCCTCCCCCCCCCCCCCCCATATCTAGTTTAAGCCTCCATCTGTGCCCATGCACCACCAATCTCTGCAGTGTTAAAGTCAGCTCTCTAACTGTTCAGTCCATGCATCCCTCAAACATGCACTGGCCCTCTAATTAAAGACTGTTCCTTGACTTCCTTTTGGTTAGGGAAATTTATTCTGTCACTCCTGGGGAGGATTCTGGAGCAGGCAATGCCCCAGCCACCCAAATAACATGAACATGTTTGCTTTTTGTCAGTATATCTGATGTGTTTTGGCCCCCTCCGCAGCACTTTGATGGTTCCCCAGATGTTCATTACACACTAGGCACTTCCTTGGTTTTCCAGTGACTTCAGTATCCCTTTCTTATACCATTGCATCCTTTCAAAGTTCTTAGAAAGTCGCCGATCTGCCTAAAAGTCAAGGCCTTTACTATGGTCAATTGCTCGTGCCAGTCAGATCTTTCAGCCATCCCAAAGGTTGCTGGGAGTTGTAGTTCGTCTTTTCACGTTGAATATTTGTGCCTACAAGTGCCGGAATACTTAGCGCTGAAGCTTGAAAAATACGGGACTGGCTGAAATTCTCCCCCATGAAATGGGGTTTACAAATCTAAAAGTAATTCTAATCCCAATGTACACTGTATACTGTATGCCCGCGGTCCTAAGCATAGTGTCAGAGAACCTTTAGAGTTTAGAGGGAATCGCAAAGAATCATAATAAAAATAAGGAGATTGAAAGCTTGAACTTTTACTTGATCTAGAAGTGCAAAATGGATTCCACAGGTGGCAGAGAGGCATTCAGGATTGAGTGGACAAACTTGAATTTGTTCAGGCATGAAAAAGAACAAACCAATATGGAGACTCAAGGCTTGCACAAGTGCGTTTTGTTTCCCGCTCCTAAAGCTGTGTGGAGATGCAGCTTTGAGCTTTGGCTGCTGCACTCTTGAAGCAGCCCATGCAGAGTCCGTCTGCCAGTGTCGCGAGTCACTGTGATGTAGATAAGGTATGCTTTGGAACAACAATGTATTGCCAAAACCACCTTGGGCTGTATTACAGAAGGTGACCCCGGGCGCAGCAGGAGTTTGTGTTCTCTTTGCGCACCTCTGGGGCACTTTGGTATTACAGAAGGAGCTGCGGGAAATTGTGCCGACCCTTCTGTAATACCGATAGCACTGGCGCACTTAAAGCGCCAGCGCTGCCTTCAGAGGGCGTTCCCTCATTTAGGGAATCCCTTTGCCTCTGCTCCCACGCCCTATTACAGACGCAGAGGCAAAAAAAGCTGTCAGGAGGCTCACTGACAGTGCTCCACCTAACAGGCCTCTGGAGGGGGGGGAAAGGGGGTCCCATGGACCCCCTTGACATCCCCTTGCAGGTGGGGGCAGTCACTCACTGCAGCTGCCCGCAAGGGATCACTAATCCCCCTTAAAAGTGCAGGCGGCACCCGCCTGCACTGTGAAAACACGGAGCAGCTGCTTCAAAGCCGCTCTGTATTTTACTTGAATGCGCTGCCCCAAGGGCAGCACGAGTTGGCAGCTGCCCTGGGGGCAGCGCATTCTATGTAATAGGGCGCACTTTCCCAGTTTGCGTCTGGTGCACCTGTTTTTAAGGTGCGCCAGGTGCAACCAGGGAGTTTACGCACTCATACATAATCTGGCCCCCGGTCTCTCGTTTGGACCTATTGGCGTTGCCAATTTTGTTTGCCGATGCTGTCCACTGATTTGTGGGGATAAAATACTAGTGCCAGGAGTGTGGTGAGGAAGGGCAAAGCAACACACGAGGGAGAGAGCACCACGGAATGCCTGGAGTGCAGCACGCGAGGGAGAGAGCACCACGGAATGCCTGGAGTGCAGCACGCCAGGAAGAGAGCACCACGGAATGCCTGGAGTGCAGCACGCGAGGGAGAGAGCACCTCAGAATGCCTGGAGAGCACCACGCGAGGGGGAGAGCACCTCAGAATGCCTGGAGAGCACCACGCGAGGGGGAGAGCACCACGGAATGCCTGGAGTGCAGCACGCGAGGGAGAGAACACCTCGGAATGCCTGGAGTGCAGCACGCGAGGGAGTGAGCACCTCGGAATGCCTGGAGTGCAGCACGCGAGGGAGTGAGCACCACAGAATGCCTGGAGTGCAGCACGCGAGGGAGAGAGCACCACGGAATGCCTGGAGTGCAGCACGCCAGGAAGAGAGCACCACGGAATGCCTGGAGTGCAGCACGCAAGGGAGAGAGCACCACGGAATGCCTGGAGTGCAGCACGCGAGGGAGAGAGCACCATGGAATGCCTGGAGTGCAGCACAAGAGGGAGAGAGCACCACGGAATGCCTGTAGTGCAGCACACGAGGGAGAGAGCACCACGGTGCACATGCAGGGGGTGGCGGGTGTTTAGTAACGAGAAGCTGCATCGGAGGTAGAGAGCTAGTAAATGCATGCACTCTCATGGAGTGTGAAAAGAAAAAAGTAGTCCCTTGGAAGGATACAAGCCATCCAGTTAAAATCATGCTAATGAGGCTATGTTCAAGGGGAGAGACCAACAAAAGGCAAGCCATTGAGTAAGAAGCAAGCAGAGGAGAGCAGCAGTGGGCGGCTGTGAGCCCACTGTCCGTTTCTGTAAGCCCACAGTAGGCCTTTCACTACCAGACCGCTTGTGCTCTCTGGTAGGTGAGACCTAAAAACTGCTTCAACGCACTAGAAACTATTTCGTGCACAAAATCTGCCTTCTCTTATGAGGCTTACTAGAAGTAAAAAGGTGTTGCAAAGTAATGAAAACTAGATCATCTTTGAAACCTCTTGACAGCACAGAGTTCCTGTGATTCTCGACACTCTTTAGCTCACAAGTAATGCCCGGTTACTCACCGGTAATATTCATTACTCCGAGTCCTGGTCTTCCCGTCCCATTCCTTAACAGTGAGCAGCTAGTCTGCTCCACAGAAACCTACTACCTAGCAGAGCTTTTCGCACTTCCCCCAACATGGCGCCACCATCAGGTGAGGATAAAAGGGGGAAGTGCGTCACAGAACATCCTGAGAATACCAAAGAAAACCCAGAAAGGAAACAATCACCAAACACAAAACTCAGGGAGGGAGGGAAGGGCTCAGGAATGGGACGGGAAGACCAGGACTCGGAGTAATGAATATTACCGGTGAGTAACCGGGCATTACCTCCTCGTCCTGTCTTCCCGTCCCATTCCTTAACAGTGAGCCCATACCCAAGCACACGGTGATTGTAAGAAAACAGACCAAAAAAGCGAAAAGCAGGTCCATTTAATCAACACAAAGCAGTACAAAACATAAACCATGTACAGCAGACAAAACATGGGTGCCAAAGGCAGCCGAGCCCGCCATCCCCAACCGAAGGCGATAACGGGAAACAAAAGGATGGGGAGAAGCCCATGTGGCAGCAATACAAATGTCCCCCAAGGAGGCCCCATTGAACATGGCCCAGGAGGAGGAGACACCCCTGGTAGACCGACCCCGAACCGAAGAAGGGAGAGGACAGCGGGCGGACTCGTAGGCCGAAACAACAGCACCCTTGACCCAACGAGACAAGGTAGACAAGGAAGGAGGAAGACCCCTCCCAGAGAGGCCGCAGGTGACAAACAAGGAATCAACCTTCCGGAAACCACCGGTCCGATCCAAAGAGATGCGGAGAGCCCACAGCACATCCAAAGAACAGAGGACCAACACCTCCAGGGAGGCAGGGTCCGGAAGAAAAACAGGGAGAACAAAAACCCCCGACAGGGAAAAGAGGACAAAAACCAGGGCAGAAAAATTTGACTGGGACGGAGAATGACCTCGGCAGCGTAGAAACGCAAAAGGGGGGCGAAGTAATCAAAGCACCAAGCACACCCAACTCCGCCCAGAAGCAAGGGCCACCAGGAAAAGAACCTTAGCAGAAAGGAACGTAAGGTCCACCGAAACCAAAGGCTCGAAAGGTGGCCCGTCAAGGCCTGGAGAACCAGGGTAAGACCCCAGGCCGGCACAGGCGAGAGACAGGTCGCTGAATCAAGAAACCCCGCAAAAGGCGAGCCACTAACGGGGAGACAGAAGACACAGAGGAACCCCGAAAAGCAAGAACGGCAGCCCAAAGCGTACGGAGCGAAGAGACAGCGAGTCCCAGGACGAACCCATCCCGCAAGAAGTCCAGCACCCTCACAGCCTCACAGGAGGAAGAAGAGAGACCCTACCCAAGACACCAGGAGGAGAAGGTCGTCCAATGACGGTCGTAGGACTTCAAGGAGGAAGGGCGCCGAGACAACTGGATGCACTGGGCAACCCCAGCAGAGCAACCCTGACCCAACAAACTCAATCCCACAAGCGCCAAACCCCCAGCCGGAGGCGGCGTAGGGAGGCAACCCTGAGAAGAGGAGCCCGCAGAGGGGAGGGACACAGTGCGGACCGCCAAAGGGGGCATACTGACAAGGACAGAAGCAGGGGAAAACAAAGGATCGACGGGACCACTGCGGCACAACCAGAAGAACCTCCGCCCGGTCCAACCGAAACCACCGGAGGACCCGGGGAATCAAAGCAAACGGAGGGAAGGCAAACAGGAGCCCCAGCGACCACGGAACAGAGTATGCGTCGATCGCCCAGGCCAACCGGGAGGGAACGAGGCCGCAAACCCTAGGCAGAAGGGCAGAGTCCTCCGAGGCAAAAAGATCCAGCCAGGGAAGGCGGAACCGGAGGACAATCAGATCGAACAGAGCCGGGGACAGACACAGCCACAGAGGAAGGGAACACTCCTCTCGGAGAGTCTGCAGGCCCAATCTCCGTCCCCGGAAGAGACACAGCCGCCAGAGATACCGGTCGACCCAAAGACCGAACACCCTGGAAAAGAGAAACAAAGACCAGCACATGCCCCCAAGGCGATTGACAGAAGCCCGAACAACCTGGCAGTCGGTCCGAACCGAGACAGCATGGCCCAGAAGGAGAGGCGCAAACCACTGAAGAGCCAACCAAACCACCCGTAACTCCTTCCAGGTCGAGGACAGGAGAGACCCGAAACAGGACCACCGACCCGAGCCTCGGAAGCACCCAGGACCGCACTCCATGGACAACACAACCACATTCCGAGGAGGAATAAGGTGGAACCCCCGGGAAAGAGACGGAGGGGACAACCACCACTGGAGAGCATCCCGAATCCCCGGAGTGACGGGAACCAGGGCACCTTAGACCAGAGAGGCAGGATCCCATTGCGACAGGACATGAAGCAGGAGGGGATACAAATGCAGCCGGGCCCAAGGGAGGAGAGGCAGAGTGGAAGCCAACACCCCTGACTCCGCAACCAGAGACGGGCAGACACCCGGGACTGGGACAGAACCCAAGAGAGGTGACGGAACAAAGTCAACTGGCGCTCCTGGGAGAGGAACACCATCCCCAGAACCATGCGGAACAGAGCACCCAGGAACCCCAGAGTCTGGGAGGGCAGCAGGGAGGACTCCCGGTGAAAGACGAGGAACCCATAGGACCCCAGAAGACGACACACCCGGTCCACATCCGACAGACGCAGACCTCTGGAATGGAGAACACCCACCAGAGGGGCCAAGAGCTGCGCGAAAACCCATGGCGCCGAGGAAAGGCCGAAAGGAAGCACCTGGAACCGGAAGTGCCAGGAACCAACCGTAAACCGGAGAAACCGCCGATCCGCAGGACGGATCGGGACGTGCAGATAAGTAGCCATCAGGACCAGGGACGCCAGGAAGCCCCAGGAAGCACCCGAGGCAGGATGGACAACAAAGCCACCACCATGAACGCACGGCGGGGGACGAAGAGAACGACCCACACCAGATCCAAGACAGGGCGCAGATCCGAAGCATCGTACCCGGAGACCAGGAAGAGAATCGAAGAACAACCCATGCCCCTCCCCAGAAGAGGAATCTCCATGATAGCCGCCTACTCCAACAGGAGGCGCACACCGACCAGCAAAAGCCTCCCGCCGTAGAGGAGGACGGGGCAGGGGGACACCCGGAAGACCAGGGGGGGGAGGAGAGGAGAACACGATCCGACAACCCCCGGACACAGTCTGCACCGCCCAGGCATCCGGAACCGCTAACCACTGGGGCAGGAAACAACGATGGCGACCCCCAACCGGAAAAAGCAGACAGTCACTGCGCAGAGGCAGGAGCGGGGGCAGCACCACCGGCAGGGGCACGGGACTAGGCACCTACAGGGGCCCCCCGGCCACGACCCCTGCCACGAAAGGGCAGCAAAGCACCCCGAGCAGAAGGCCCCAAGGCACGGCAGGAGCCAAACCCACGCCCCCGAGAAGGAGGGTGGACAGGAGCCACAATCTCGCGGCTCCCTGCCGACAGCACGATCATGTCCACCAGTGGAGGCCCGAACACCCGGGACAAAGGGCAATTTAAGCAGGACCGACTACTGAGAAGACCCAGCCTTCCAGGAACGCATCCAGATAGGACGCCTCGCAGCAAATGAAGCACCAGAAGCAGCCGCAGCGGCACACAGTGTCAAACGAAATGCCAGACAAGCAGCGCACCTGCAACTCCAGGAGGGCCAAGAGAGAGGAGGCATCCTCTCCATCCCGCAAAATAATAGCCAGGGCCTGGAAATCTGACAGAAGGGAACGGACCATGTAAGTGGAACAGGCCGTCGCCGGAAAGAAAAGTGGGAAGCAGCATAGGAACGCTTCACCGCCCCCTCAACATGCGTATCCACAGTGCCAGAAGGAAGGGTGTTGTCAGACAAAACCAAACCCTGCGAGGAAAAGTCAGCCATCAAAACGCCAACCAGGACGGATAGGGGGAACTCAGCAGCAAACCCCTCCAGAGGAGAACGCTTAGACAAAAAGCGAGGAAAGGCAGACTTGTCCACCTCCCACCAATCACGAACCAGCTGCGTACACCCCAAAGCATCCCACACATGGATGAACAAGTCAGAGAGCTCCGCACCCTGAACAAAGCTGCCATACACACACCCCTCACCATCTACAGATCCTTGGCAGGAGGGCCAACAGCCTCCCGAGCCCGGAAGGCAGCAGCAACCGCTACATTAAGAAGCAGGCGCAAGGAATCCAGAGGAGGTGCGGAAGAAGAGGCACCCTGTGCCATGGCAGCAACGCAAGAGAGGATGAAACAAAACGGCCACAGAGGACGGGAACCAAGAAAAAGAGACCCGCCTCGAAAGGCACGAAGTCCCGAGGCCCCGTCCTCACACGGGACCAGGAAAAGGGGAGGACGCTAAAAAGCGGCCGGCCGCCCAAAGAAATCCCCAGGGAGCTGCGCACGCTGCAGGAAACACCGCCGAAGAATCCCCGCCCGCTAAAGCAGGGCGCATCGGGACCGGCGTGGAGAGCAACGGCCGCTAGAGCAGGCCGAGGAGGCACAGGTGAGCAGCGGTAAAAAGATGCACAAGCGGCCGCTAGAGCGGACCGCGCAAGTGATAGGCCCCCCCCCACATAAAAGTACACAAAGGCGGAGCCACAAAGTGCAGGGATCGAACCTCCGGTAGTCACACATGCAACAAAAAAGAAAAAGGCGGCCGCTAAAGCAGGCCGCGCCAAAAACAAAAAAAAAAAATGGAGAGAAAACTTACCCCCAACAGCTCCTGCTAGGACATCAGGAGACTGCGAAGGCAGAAAAAAAAGAACAGGATGTTCTGTGACGCACTTCCCCCTTTTATCCTCACCTGATGGTGGCGCCATGTTGGGGGAAGTGCGAAAAGCTCTGCTAGGTAGTAGGTTTCTGTGGAGCAGACTAGCTGCTCACTGTTAAGGAATGGGACGGGAAGACAGGACGAGGAGGTAATGGTGGACCGCCTGTCCCTGTGCACTCCGGGGTGCAGGGTGGCTCTGGGCTCGATGCTTCCCAGCTACCACTATTCTGAGGCATAGAGTTTTGTGGCTGGGTTTTCAGCAGTAGTTGGGGCACTTGGTGCTAATTGTGAAGCTTCAATTGATTGAACAGTGAGTTTTCTTTTATCTGGGAATCATAAAGTGGGAATCATATAGTTCCTTCTGCTGTTTGGTACATAGGGTGACCAACCGTCCGTAAATTTCACGGACAGTCTGTAATTTTCACCTCCTGTCCATTGTCCGTGATAATATCTTTAACGGACGCCATTTGTCCGTAATTTTGATGATTTTAG
Source organism: Calotriton arnoldi (assembly GCA_963921515.1). NCBI lineage: Eukaryota > Metazoa > Chordata > Amphibia > Caudata > Salamandridae > Calotriton > Calotriton arnoldi. Next base: position 789,688 of record CAWUFW010008135.1, on the reverse strand, counting down.
GTGACCGCCATAGAAGTTGTGCCTTCCAGCCATTGATGTGCCTTTCACTCTCCGAAGCTACCTAGGATTGTCTTGAACGCCATAAGCCAATCCTAGTGCTCGCTGCTCCATTGCAGAACCAATGAGAACAACTTTAGGGTGCCCAGGACCTGCAGAGCTCACTTTCGGTCGTTCGTTTCCTGTTTATACTTCAGGGTCTGACTCCTGCATTTTTGGGAGAACAACGTCGTGTGCGAGGCCAGCAGACTGTCAGACCTTGAAGAACCGGAGCACAGAGTCAGCCACGGTCTACATTACCCCCTACAAACAACTTCTCGAACGCTCGATGAGTTGAAAAAATGTGCTTTTCATGTATTTGTAGGTCTGAAAATTATATCTGTCTGTTTTGTATATTTCTCTCGGTCTCTGTTCACTTGTGAGTGCCCTGTCTGCCTTCTACCAAGTGGTTTTCCTCTCTATTTGTCTTTACCTGTTTTTCTGTCTGTCTTCTAATTGTCTGTCCACCATTACGGACGGTTGGTCACCCTCGTCCATAGCTGCCAAGGTTTCAGATTGCCATGTGTGACATTTTCATAATTTCAGTGAAATTATGAGTGACATTTCAACGATTATGAGTGACACCTTCTCGCGAGCAATATAAATATTAGAAATAACACCGGAGAGTGAGGCTGAGGCACGCATAGGTCACAGCCAGGCTGTATGTTATGATTGAAGACTAGTACAGCAGCTTCAACCCTAATAACAATCCTTAATCCGAGCTGAGCAGTCCGCCCCAGTCGGAGAGCCGCGCTGCTACCTGCCCAGCCCTGCAGCAAGCACCAGAACACACCAGCCGGAGGCAGCCTGTCTCAGAGCTAAAGCCTCTGTTGACAGTGACGCTGCAGATCAGCCTTTAAAGTAAAGTAGTTGCTGTTGGTCCGAGGCCGGCAGGCACATTACTGAAGGAAAAGATGAGGGTGAGGGTTCGAGCTGCTTCCGACAGCTCTCGGTAGCCATAAGCACTGCTTCTGTGACTGCAGGTTACCAGATCCATGCTCCTACCTGTGCAGCATTCCTGTCTGCGTGGATGCCTCAGTGCTGAGGAGTGCTGCCTACTTGCTCCTGGAAGGCATAATAGTTTGAGGTACAACGCCATTCGGTATACAGAGAAGAGATACCATAATCTAGTTACAGACAAGAGAAAACGGGGACTCAATGACACTTTAGCACGGTGACTAGATAACCCCATGTCACCAAGGACACCTTGCTCCTGCTGTAGGTTTTCATTCAACAACGAATATACTTCATTCTGAGAATTGCAGTCCTGGCTCGCTTCATTTAAACCAACAGAAAGGCCCAGGACTAGAGCATTGTGTCCCTGCTTACATGTACATGGAGTCATCTGAGTACCTTAGGCATCAAAAGTAACAGGAAGGTTCTGTTACTCAGTAGAGGCCTTAAAACACACCAAGACCACAGGAGGCAGCAGGCCTGGTGCATGGCAGAGGGTAAGAAAGTGGTATATCATCAGACAATGTTCTTTTAGGGAGAAAAGCAGCTAACACGACCCTAGACAAAGGAGTGTTGAGTGCAGGCAAAGCCCCTCCCGCACAAACACATAGCTGTCTGTGCTGCATGTCTCTTGTCATGGAAACTTTCAATTGAGTCTATTTGCACTGTTTAGGAAAGCAGTATTTACATGAGTGAAGAATCGCTTAAAGCAGCATTAGTATGAGCAAACTACAAAGACTGATGCAGCTCACTGCTTGTCATATTTATGTGCCCAGCACAGCTTTTTACATTTGCAGCGTACATTACAGATAAAAGCATTTTTTTAAACATATTTCTCTGAAGTGTACAATTAATTGAGGCGAACTAATCAAATGTGTACATATCACAGCAATGTGCAGGCTGCCTCACTCAGACAGATTCAAACACGAGCGTTATGGTTACAGCTTCTACTAGTACTTACTGTGGTGTCTTTAAGTTGTCAACTTGTTCTAGCCACGGGCGGCGGTGAGCCCGGGCCAGGGGCGCTCCGCTGAGCCACACACGTCGGCAGTGGTCGTCCGGACGGCGGCCGGCGCCGCACACATCCATGCCATTATAATTGCCTGCAGCAGTGTGCACAGCAGCGCCGAGTCCCCGCGCACACGCAGCGCGCCCGATCATCAGCCACAGGCCTCTCTCATGCCGCGCTGCCGTGATGGACATGGTGTGAGTCGAGAGACAGACTCCGACTCAGAGAGTCACTCAGTCTCCCGCCGCCGCTTCTTCTCCAGTCAGAGACGAGCCTCACAGACACTACTTCCGCTTCCTGTTAACTAGGACGTGAGGTGAAGTGCGCCAGGCGCCGCACAGAGCCAGTTAGCACACGACTTTCTCTCTGAGAGGGCAGGCCCCGGCCATCCAGGTAATTTTATTGGGCAGCCAGGTCAGAGGCACCACCGTGACCAGCCAGGCTGAGGCAGCCGGCGCCAGCGCGCGCCGCGCTGCAGCAGTGCCTGCGTTATACCTTGCGCGCCAGTTTCAGCGCGTCAGAGTAGACTGGGCAAAATGCGTGACAATGCATTTCAGTGCGGTGATGCGGAACACCACACTGAAATGCGTTAGCGTCACGCATGATGCGTGACACTTGGCAGGACTGCTCGTCTGGTGGGTAATGTGCATCGTCTCAGAACCCTCTGTGCACAGGGGCTAAACCCCCGCCCTCTGTCTGTTTGGGAGGAGGAAGCGCCTTCACTGCTACAAAAAGGCGCTTCTTTATCGATTCGTTATGTTAACAGCTCTGTTCACATTCTTTCCCTGCCTAACTGCTCGGACAGCAGCACAGAAGGTCACTCACTGCATGGACACGCCTGTCTCACTGTATGCCGGCCACTGGGTCACTAATTTAATGGCAACCCACGAAAAGGAACAGGGCAACCGAATACACCAATTAGCACCTGTTTAGATAATTAAAACAGACAACACGTTCTCATATGCACTAATTTCATCAAACATTTTACTATTTCTAGCGACTAGCTACATAAAGTAATAACAAAGCTGTTTTTGCAATTTTAAATACTCTGTAAATTCAGCCAAAGCTCGTAAGGTTCCATTACCCCCTGCAAAGAACTTCTTGAGTGCCACCATTTTGCCTTTGTCTGCCTAGCTTGCTGTCTACCTACCTACCTTCCTTTACAGAGCTAATTAAGCAGTATTAGCTATGAGATCTTGAAAGTAAATACCAAGGAGCATGAAACTGCCATAGTAATGCTATTCATATCATCCCTCGTTATACTGTCTGGATTACGTTGGGCTGTACATCACAGTGTGATTCCATGCACTTTCTGCTTCTCGGTGGTAATATGTCTGATAGTTGCTGCTTACGTGATTCAATTTCTGTTGCAGCATTAAAACTTATATAATCAGTAAAGCACAAGCCGTGTCTGCTCCCACAACATACTGCCTATTTGTTGGGGTTGTACTCTAACAGGAATACAAAGCGATGAACGGCCACTCGCCTCCTTTGTAAGGGTTTCTAGGAATCTGTAAATATTAAATGGCCTTGTTACTCGCTAGGAATAAACACAGCTCCTGTTATGGTGCTTTCACGCGAAGTTCTTTAAATGGAAATGGCTCACACATATGTATAACATAGTCCCAGCAGTGGTCAGAGGAACCTGTTTCCTAGCATGTTAGGGAAATACTCAATAGTTTCTGCAAATATTCCTGCACTGTTTTCTGGCACAGGTTTGAATTTCCACAAACATAAAGTTTGGGAAAGTGAGAGGAGTTTTGCAGAGAGAAATCCATAACATCCTTTCTTACAGTGGAATCCAACATAGAATTCGCTTTCATGAACCCACATGGGGTGTACGTTTCTTTACCTTGAGAATATTCCATGGCTTTATGTTGGTGGTGATGATGCCAAGTCAGGTAGATTGTGGCACTGCCCTAGCGGATTGTCTACCGGCCTTTCCTACTGTTTCGCTAGTACTGGATATCTCTCCATCTGCTGGGTCTGCAGCCCATGACATTACCTATACCAGTGCATGCTTACATAGTTGTTGTATTACGCAATGGATGTAAAAGTACATTTTTTTTTATAAGGTTAAACATGAAGGAGGCTATTAATTTACCTTTCCTGAATCCTGAACTGCACAATAATGAGCTCTCCATTATATCCACTGTATGTTAATGTTGCTTTTTCATGGCTTCCCATGCCACCAGTTTTATGTTGCCTCATATGGTTGGTGGGGTGACTATGCTGATGTCCAAAGGTTTACTCTGTCTAGCATGCTGTCTCATTCTCACTGTGGGGCTTATTTATGGGGAATTGGCATAGGGCTGCGCTGCCCTACACAAATGTGAAGGGGCAGGAATGCACTGTATTTGTGCAATATGTTGCATTCCTGTCATTTTCCACTTATGCTGGTGCACAATGGGCTGGATAAGGCCAATGCAGGCACCCTTGCACCATGGTGCAAGGGTGCCTACGTTGCATACAGGATTGTTTTTGTGCAGGAAGGGGCACCTTCCTGCTCAAAAGCCATCCCGAGAGGCGTTTTTCTCTTTCTATTTGTTCAGGACACATGGGAAAAGGAAAAAAGGAGAAATAAAAATATTTCTCCTTGTTACGCTTGCTCTAGGGAGGCGTAAGGTGTTGGCGCTTTCCCAGGTTTGTGTGATGAAGTAAATCTGGGGTAGCGTCAAAACCCTTAGCTGTTGCTTGGGAAAACCCACCGCAAAGCCCATGGAACTCTTCCCTGACGCAGAGTAAGGCAATGCAGCGACTTGCACTGCTTTCTTACTCCATATCTATGAGGCAGACTATCCCACATACATCACGGCCTTATGAGTTTCAGTTGAGAAGGTGAATGGGCAATATAGATGCCTTTACATTTTGTTTTCAGCTTGTCACAAGTGCTATGTGTTCAAGAATAGAGGACAAATGTCAGGCCATGTCTTCTGACAAATGTCTGCTTATTTCTTTAACATGTGGATTGGTGTTTACAAAATTCTCTCACTTTGTAGTCATCAGACATAATAGAAAAGTGGACTAGTTGACAATCTTGTTGTGGTGGTAAAGGACATGTGAAAACAAAGGATGTAAGCTGTCAATTTTTTTGTAACACACAGAAACTTTTAAATGCCTGTAAATGAACTTTTCAACCTAATATAAACTTATTTTGACTTGTATTTGTTTGTCTATTTACTTACTTATATACTTTTGTGCGACCTCCTTTGTAATGTCTGTTAAATGTACCCTTTGTCCCGAATTTTTGTCCTGAATTTTGACCCTTTGTCCTGAATTTTTACACTCACCATCCTGAATTTTCACCCATGCCAGTTGGTCACCCTATGGGTACACCCAGGTTAGGAAGTGTGCAAAAAAAAGGATCCCTTTAATTGGTCCGATGCTGTGACGTCCGCTTCTTGCCGAGGGCCCACCCAGGAGGACCTGAGTGAAGTGGAGAGGCGCTTGGACAGAGCTGGTGTAGTAAAGAGATAGTATCCTCAGAACTGCTCTGGGGCAGCGCGAAGGGCAGTTCCATCCCAGCCTTACACCTCAAGCACTCATCAACAACCCTGGGCGATGTCACAAAACACATTCAAAGTGTACAATAGAATTCTGTGCTGGGGCACAAGTCGATATAGGGAGTGCACCCACAACTGTGGGACAAGCTGCCCAAATGTTCATTCTGAAGCAGAGCTTATCAAAGCAAGGCCTAGCTACAACTTGTCGGCCTGTGATAGCAAACGTGCCACTGACACCCTTCTTCAGCGCCAGCAGCCTGCGCAGGCGCAGAGGGATGACACAGAGGCAGCTGTATCAGAACAGTTATGAAGGGTTTACAGAATGCTGCCTGATTCGCTGTCATTCACTCCCAGTATCTCCGGACTCTTGCACGTCACTCTCACGTCACTCTCGCACTGTCAGTGAGTTTCACCCATTATGTAATGAGATATTGTACTGCACGTGCACCAGGTGATGCGGCCGTTCTTTACACCGCACGGTTGTGGTTACGTGTTACCCATAGCGAGATCATAATCCCAAAATGTACCTCGAATCTTGTAATAGTTTTGTTTTATTTTCCACAAGGGAGTGTGCCCATCTGTGCTGCGCGAGTTCTTGCCCCAGTGAACGTTAATTTGCACCAACCGGTGCCTCTGCCTAGATTTTCTGAAAACCAGGCCTGACGAATGCTTTCTAATCAGACAATCTCCCTGAGAGGAGTAAAATCAATGTGTGCTGATCAGGTAGGAGGCACCCGTTTGATGCAGTGTGTCTGGAGTCGCGCGCTTTTGTCTCCCGCCCACTCCTGCGGGGGCTTTCAGTCTTTATTGGTTAAAAATCTATAGTTTTTCTAGGTTGTTTGTCATCAAGTAATTAGGGCATGGAGATTACGTACAGAAGGAATGACTATCTATGGGCCAAGCTGTGTGATCTGTGGCGCTTGCTTAGCGTCAACCCTTCCAATAGATAGTCACGGACGCGTTCCTTCCTGGTGTAGGGCACTGCCCCCCCTGCCAGTGCAAAGATGATGTTATTGTGTCAGTCTACAATGGTTTTAAAGACAGTCCCTTGCCCTCTGGTGTCACTGTACATGTTTAGGGGTCTGTGGCCATTCTGTGCCCTAATGACAGGGCACCACTGGAAAGTCCACTCAGAAGAGTGCGGATTTACAGATCTGCGTAGAATCTAGTGCGAAGCCAGACATCCAGCTTTGTCATCCTCACCTACTCTCAGGCACTACGACTGCAGTCCCTGTTATGGCAGTATTTCTGATGTCAAAGGGACGAAATTGCATCTGTACTAAGGAAAACCTTGAAACCGGGCGCCACGGAAACCAAAGGTACACCCTATAGGGCTAGGTGTAATGTAAAATGTCATACTCCAGGCATGAGTGCCCTAGTGTAGACTACAGAGCAAGGATTGTAGGGCAGCAGGCAGGACCGGTTTGTGGCATAGGTATGCTCTCCTGTTTGATCCGCAAAGCTTTTACCCTATTTTCAGAGCACTCTACAAGTCCGCAGCCAGCACGGAGGCTTCCAGTCTGAGGCCTCTGTCTGCCTGTGGGAGATCCCGAGAACCTACAAGGGTTTCGTAGATTGGATTTCAGAGATTGATTAAAGATCTTTTAGAGATGGATGCCAGGCAAGAGATGGGAGGAGAGGTGGTAGTGATACTGGGCTGAATGCCTTTGCTCTGGGGCCTCCACCCAAGTGTGCGATTGTCACCCTCTGAACCAAGGAGTGCGGCCTAGGACAACCAGCAAATCATCTCACTGTCTAGTTGATTAGAAGAGCCTGGACTTCTGCCCTTATTGGTCCACATACACTCCAATAGAAGGACGCTCGGCTTAAGTGCTGATGGGGTTCTGCATTAACTGTGGTAAGTCTGTGTGAGGATATACGTTTAGACTTCTCTTATGGTCTTGCTCAGTCCTTGCCTTTATGTTCTCATTAAAAATAATTCTTCGGTAAAGGAAGATTTGTTGGCAAAGAGAGTGGAATGAATATTCATTTAAGCAAGCTCTCCAGTTAGTTTACCTTCCTTTGTTATCGTACTTAGAGATTTTATCTTAGTCAAAGAGCTCCTCCTAATGGCATGTGTGCCACAGGTACATTGCAGTCATTAATAGGCAGGATATGCAAAGCTCCCAGAATCCTCCGATATCGTAGTAGCATAAGGATTGGAAGCTGTTTCAAGCCCACATATTGATGGGCAAGATTGAATGTAGTTTTTGCCTCAGATGCTGCAAGGAAAGATAAAAGCAACTCTTTTTTTATTGAAAAAGTAGTACATAAAGTTGGTTTATGGCCATAAGGTCTCCCATCTGATTTCACTCTTCAAATGGGACCGTCTACGCCTTCAACTTTGATAGAATTTGTTGACCATTGTCTCTGAGCCAATTTTCAAAAGACCTTGGATAGGAGGCAGCACATTCTCTGTTTGCAGCAAGATTATGGAGCCCTCAATCCCCAGTTAATTTGTCTTGTACTCAGTCTTATAAATTTTAGGAAAGCAGCAAATGCACGGATTAAATTCAGGATTGGTTGCACATTGCAAGATGTTCACGAAATTAATTTTAATGAGGAAATCCTGGAGATTCAGTAATATGTGCTAAAGTCATGGCGAAAGAAAAGGATGGCTATGAGAGAGTTGTTGCAGTAGCCAGTTGCCTGTGGTTGAGGGTGGTGTGCTTATGAGGATTAACATATTTGTGCTCCATTCCCTATGGTTGATAGTCACAGAGTGGGCATTCAAAGGCCTCATGATCATGCACAAACGAGGTATGATCATGCACAAACGAGGGGCCCCTACAGTGTGTCTGCCTTCAAACACAGCCTTGCGTCTGTGGCCAAATGCTGCCTAGCCTGACTTTCCAGTGATGAAAGCCACCGTGCCTACGAGAGACCCATATCACCAACACCGTGGACCAGAGGACCAGGACTTGAAATTGCCATTTATAGTGACTTTTTTGTAAAATATGAAACACGCAAGAGGTGATGGGAGGAATGCTTGCAATTTGTCTAACCACTGGCAATCACCCGGGGTAGCCTCCCAACCCATGTGTTTTATATATGGCTGGGTCCAAACTGAGGTGACATGGTGAGCAAAAGAACGATGGGCTGGAATGCTACCGCAAGCGATTTCCAGTGGTTAGACTAATTGCAAGCATCCCTCTGTCAACTTTGTGTGTTTCACTTTGTTAAAATAAGCCATCATTGTTTTAGATTTTTTTCTAAATGGACAGAAATCAGTTTTGTGAATCAGGTGACCACTGCCATACTGGGAGAGTTTGAGTGACTTCTGATCTGTGACTCCTCACACAACGGGGTGATATTCATATGGTAACTAAAACATTTTTGAAAACCTGCACAGGTTGTAGTGTGAGTATTTAAACAATGCAGATCAGACCATAAATAAATGGAAGAGGGCATAGTCTGCAGAGGAAGAACACACAAGGCTCGCTTACAACTAGGAGAGTTATGTTGGCATCTAGGTCGGCTAAGCAATCAAAATGGTTGCTTCTGAACAAGGCGTTTCTTCGAGAGGAGGCTCACAGATTCTTTGTGAAGCAGGTGTGTGTTTGTCGTAGTTTTGTTAGGATATGTTCTTTACATTCTGCCCTCCATTACCCATTCCTCAGTGGGTTGGTAGAATGCAACAATAGTCTTGTAGCTGGCTTCGAGAAGTTGGTTACTGTGGTTAAAAATGTAAAAGGTAATATTCCTAAAGTCCAGGCAGTGCTTCCATTTAAACATGATTCCATTTTAGTCCTCCTGTCCAGGAGGCAGACATCCAGTAACTAAACAGGTGCACGACGCGGTAGAAAAAGATACAAACATTATTCTGGGTGAGGTTAAGGAGCCCCATAAGATATCCAAGGGTTGTCCAAATTCATTCATCAAAGAAGGGAAAGCGGGCAAATAACAATGCTTTTGTTTTGTAGGTTGAGTAGCTATGGAGCATGGGTTGGTGAGGGTCTTGTTGGGTATTTATCAATGGAATGCACAGACGGTGGAAAGGTTTACCGTGGTGGGCAGTAAGAGCAAGATTTGCAAGCAGTGGTATATAAAGGCGTCGGTGACACACTGTGCAGTTATCTCCACATTGCTGCCGTGTGATGTAGCCAGGGAGAGGGTGGCCCTGGTACAGTGAATCTCATGCTTTGAGAACATGGAGCCACCAGAGACCAGGCCCTGAAGAGTGACAAATAAACTAGGTAAGAGAATGGATTATGCTGTTAGGGTCTCAAATTGCATTTGTCTTGCACTTTAGCTATTGCTCTGTTTTTGTAGGAGGGGCGTGGCTTTATGACCTATAAATAAATAAAAAAAATTCTTAGGTTTGTCTCCAATATTTAAATATAATCCTGTGCTCCTTCCGGTGTCTCAGCCCTCCCACCACGGGCAGACGGCTGTGCAGGGGGTGTGGTGATTTCAACAATTAACATGCCATGGAGATTGTTCAAAGTGTAGGGGGTCAGTTGCTGAGTAGAAACAGCCTGTACCTCTGTCAGGTGTATGTGGCCCGTGGGCTCATCATGTTAGAAACGTGTACTTGGTATCGACTACTTGCTTGAGGTTAACTGACCAGCATCTATGTTTCTCGCAATAATTGAAAGTCCGCATTTCTTGTTCTCCGCTTGTCTCCTGCCAGAATGAACCAGGCGCCTACCGCGGGCTTTGAGATGGACGTGGGCAGCAGGACTACCCACCACTTCATGTACCCGGAGAGTGCCAAGAACCTGCCTGCCAACGTTAGCTTTGTGCTGGTGCCTTTCAAAGCGCTGGACCTGCTGTGGATCGCCAGCTCGCTCTCCACCGGCCAGATCCGCTTGTAAGTAACGGAGCCAGGGGGCAGAGGTGCAGGTAGAATGAGCCTGGCATGGAGTGGGCAAGGAAGGGGGTATCGCCATGGTAAGGTTTACATGCTGTTGCTTGCTTGGAAGCAGTGACTCTGAGGTAACATGGAATGAAATCTTATCCAGACCACTTGAACCTGAACTCTTGGAATATGCATCCCCACCTCTCCCGTTGCTGACATCACATCTCAGGAAATCCATGTGTTCGAGGCATATGAGCTGTAGTTAGCATAGATCGCCATCTGGTGTTGGGCCTGGATGTTTGCACTTTGTTTTTCTTCGAAGAAGTCTTTGTAGTACGGGGTAGGTGACTCCTCCTTTTGGTGATAGTGCGCATGGGCATCGACTCCATCCTTAGATTGTTTTTTTCCGCCATCGGGTTCGGATGTGTATTGCTGCACTCCGGTTCGGTATCGTTTTCAAACCCCTTCGACGCGCAATCCTCTACCCTCGACTGTATTGTCTTTCGATCGCGGTTTCCCATTCGACACGCATCGTATAATTTGTGAAAACATTCGATCTGGAAATTCGAGTCGGGCCTACCCGTGCCGACCACGCCAGCAGTCGATGGAACGGACTCCATTTAAACTATGTCCCGGGTGTCTTGCTAAGTTCCCACGCATGACCTGCACCAGGTCTGCAACCTGTGCTTATCCCCGGAACACGACGAGAAGGACAGCAAAGCGTGTCGATCGAAGAAGACTCTTTGTGACCGTCGGGTCTCGATGCCATGAAATGCAACAAGACAGCGGCTCCGTACCGGACATCTTCGGCGAAGAATCAGAGGTTCCCCGTACAGACGTAGAGGCCGAGGAAGAAGAACCGGTCTCCGTCTCCGAAGCCGACTCCGACATGGAGGAAGACCTGAACATCACCCCGGGTCAACGTACCGTGAGTACAAATCCCCAGGTGCCCACGCAACCCAAGAAAACTAAGGCTCCGGTATCACCCTCGGGCTCGGGTCGACACCGACATAAAGTTTCTAATGCCCCGCCCTCCAGCCCGGCTACGAAACATAAGGACAAGCCTTCCGGATCGGGCTCGAGCCGGCCCCATTCCGGTACCGAAACAACACCTTCGGCACCAAAACATAAGCAGCCTCATGTGTCACCCCTAAACCGCCGGCACAGAACACACCTTCGGCACCGAAGGCCTCGGATCCGAAAAACGCTTCGGAGCCGAAATCGTCCATACCGAAATCCTCGGCACCTAAAAGCTCGGAGCCGACACACTCCACACCGAAACATTCGGAGCCGAAACATCCCGCTCCGAAACATTCTGGGTCTAAACACACCAAAAGTAAGCATTCGGATTCGGAACGTTCGGCGCTCAAAGACCCTCATAAATCTTCCACGCCGAAACCCGCTCCTAAGGAGAAAGACGCTCCTTCCAAAGAACTTCCATCCGAAGACACAGTTTTGGACCCAAAACAGAAGAGACTCAGTATTGATCCCAATACTGGACGCCTTACAGCCACTATTCTAAAGAAACGGAAGCTGGATTTCTCAGAGGACTCTCCTATTCCTCTGAAGAAGAAGGACATGGGTACTAACCCTTCTCCCCCTTACATACATACCTCCTTCTCCTCCACCTAACCCCCTAACCCAAATTTGCTAATCACACCATCAAATTCACCACCACCCACTTTTTCACCTGAACCACAGGATGATTATGGGGACAGGGATGGGGATGGGGACGAGGATCAGGACATACCGCAAGACCAGGACATTCCACATGACACTGATCCATGGGAGGATTACAATAAGGGACCAAATCACAATAATGACCCTGACCTGTATCTCTCCAGACCCTCTCCACCTGATGACAATATAGGCTTTGCACAGCTTATTAACAGGGCTGCTCAATACCATGGGGTGGAGCTACACTCAGACCCTCTAGAGGAGGATTTTCTTGTGGAGACATTCACTCATTCACAAAAGTCCACTAATACTTTGCCCATACTCAAGGGCATGATAAAACACGTAGACGAGGTATTTAAGGACCCAGTCAGAGCCAGAATACTGACCCCTAGAGTGGATAAAAAGTACAAGCCTGCTCCTACAGACCCTGTATATATTAGGGGACAGTTGCCCTTAGACTCTCTTGTCGTATCTAACGCCCGCAAGAGAGCTAATTCTCAAACTACAGGCAACGCCCCTCCTCCTGATAAGGAGTCTAAATTGTTAGATGCATCAGGCAAACGAGTGGCCTCACAGGCTGCTAACCATTGGCGAATCGCCAATGCTCAGGCCCTGTTAGCACGCTATGACAGAGCTCACTATGATGAGTTAGAAAAACTCATTCAACACTTGCCTGATGAATACAAGACAAAGGCTAACGACCTCATTCAAGAAGGGAAACTTATCACCAATACTTCCATAAAATGTGCACTGGATGCAGCAGACACAGCATCTCGTGCCATCAACACCAGCATACTATTACGCAGGCAAGCTTGGCTTCGAATCTCTGGATTCAAGCAGGAGGTCCAATCCTCCATACTCAATCAGCCCTTTGATAAAGAGCATCTTTTTGGGCCAACAGTCGACACTACACTTGAAAAGATGAATAAGGACACAGAAACTGCTAAGTCCATGGGGGCCTTACAATTACCTTCCAGTAGGGGTTCCTTTCGCCGCTCCTTTTATAGAGGTGGCTCAAAAACCGTGTCGTCGGAGACTCCCTCCTCCTCTTATAAAAACAACCAATCCACCTCCTCCAGAGGTTATTTTCATGGAGGCTACAGGGGAAATAATAAGGGAAGAGGCAGAGGTAACTCCACCCGCACTTCCCCTGCCAATAAGCAGTGACTTCCCTCCACTACCCCCAGATCATTTAACACCTGTCTGGGGACGTCTCTCAGTTCCTACCTGTCTGGAATTCAATCACCACAGACAAGTGGGTATTGCAGATTATCCAGTATGGTTATTGCCTGGAACTTACATGCACTCCTCCAACTCTCCTTCCAAAAGAGCGTGCAATGTCACCAGAACACCTCACTCTCTTAAAACAAGAGGTTCTCTCCCTGTTACAAAAACATGCAATAGAACCAGTCCCATTACACCATCGGGGGACGGGGGTGTACTCCCTATACTTTTTGATTCCAAAAAAGGACTGCTCTCTCAGGCCTATATTAGACCTCAGAAAGCTAAACCTCTATATTCAATCAGATCACTTCCACATGGTCACACTTCAACAGGTGCTCCCACTGCTTCAACAAGGCGACTTCCTTTCCACTCTAGATTTAAAGGACGCCTACTTCCATATTCCCATTCACCCAGCTCACAGGAAATATCTCCGGTTCGTGGTGGACGGACAACACTACCAATTCAAAGTTCTCCCATTCGGGGTAACTACAGCACCCAGAGTGTTCACCAAGTGTCTGGCAGTAGTCGCAGCACACGTGAGAAGACAACACATTCACGTCTTCCCTTACTTGGACGATTGGCTAATAAAAGATAAGTCACAACACAGCTGCATACAACACACTCACAAAACAGTTCAGCTGCTTCACGACTTGGGATTCACTGTAAACCTCACCAAGTCTCATCTCCAACCCACCAACACGCAAGCATACCTGGGAGCCACAATAGACACTTGCAAGGCTCTAGCATACCCCAACCCTCTCAGGATACGCAACATACAAACCCTGATATCACAATTTCATCCTCAACACTCATTACCAGCCCAAGTGTTCATGAAACTCATCGGAATTATGGCATCTTGCATTCTACTCGTTCCTTACGCAAGACTCCAAATGCGTCCCCTACAAGAATGCTTAGCACGTCAGTGGAACCAGGCTCAAGGTCAGTTAACCGATCTGGTGTTGGTAGACGGCCGCACCCATCGCTCTCTGCAGTGGTGGAATACACAAAACCTTTCCAAAGCGCGGCCATTCGTCGACCCTGTTCCACAAATAGTGCTAACAGAAGACGCATCGCTCACTGGTTGGGGAGCTGATCTTCAAAAACCTACCATTCAGGGCATATGGACACTACAACACAACAACTCCACATAAACCATCTGGAGCTGCTAGCAATTTTTCTGGCATTGAAAGCTTTTCAACTACATCTAGTAGGCAAAGCTGTCCTAGTCCGTACAGACAATATGACAGCAATGTACTACATAAAAAAACAGGGAGGAGACACACTCTACAGCTTTCACACCTAGCTCAAAGCATATGGAGATGGGCCATACCTCAAAAGATATATCTCCTTGCAGAACATCTCCCAGGAGTAAACAATCAGATCGCAGATCTGCTCAGTCGTCAAAGACAACAGATCCACGAATGGGAACTACATCCTCAAGTACTCCTCCCATTCTTCCGCATGTGGGGCTACCCAGAAATAGATCTGTTCACCACACCCCTCAACGCAAAATGCCCAAACTTCGCGTCCAGGTATCCACACCCATTGTCCAAAGCCAATGTGCTATGGATGAATTGGTCAGGAAAATTTGCTTACGCTTTTCCGCCTCTCCCGCTAATTCCATTACTGGTTCGGGAGCTCAAACAACATTCCCTCACAATGATCCTAGTTGCTCCCACATGGGCTCGACAACCCTGTTGGAACTATCCGTAGTTCCTCATCAAAAGTTACATCTCTCCCCCAAGCTTCTCACTCAGAACCATGGAGAGATAAGACATCCAGATCCCAGTCAACTCAACCTTGCGATCTGGCACCTGAAATCATAGAGTTTGGCTACCATAATTTCCCGCCAGCCTGCATGAACGTCAATAAAGAGGCTAGACGCCCTACCACAAGGGCATGCTATGCAGCAAAATGGAAACAATTTGTAATTTATTGTATTAACAATCAAATCAATCCGCTAGATGCTTCAACTCAAAACATCATTTGCCATCTGTTACACCTACAGCGTGCTAACTTAGCATATACATCTATACGATTACATCTTGCTGCAATAGCGGCTTACCTACAAAACAGGCAACACTTGTCTTTGTTTCGTGTACCCAATATCAAAGCCTTTATGGAAGGACTCAAAAGAATCATTCCTCCTAGACTTCCACCTTCTCCTGTGTGGAATCTTAATATAGTCCTTACAAGACTCATGGGCCCACCATTTGAGCCTTTGCACAAATGCGAACTACAGTTTCTCTCTTGGAAGGTAGCCTTCCTTATAGCCATCACATCTCTTAGAAGAGTTGGTGAGCTCCAGGCACTAACCATACAAGAACCATTTTTACAGATTCACCAAAATAAAGTGGTTCTTAGGACTAACCCAAACTTTTTACCCAAAGTCGTTTCTGCTTTTCATCTCAACCAGTCTGTTGAGTTACCCGTGTTCTTTCCTCAACCAGACTCGGCAGCAGAACGTGCTCTTCACACATTAGATGTGAAAAGAGCGATACTTTATTACATTGAAAGAACCAAATCTTTTAGGAAAACGAAACAACTCTTTGTTGCTTTTTCCCCACCACATAAAGGCAGTCCCATTTCAAAAGTAGATATTGCACGATGGATAGTTAAATGCATCCAAATATGCTACCTTAAAGCTAAACGCACCTTAACAATTCCCCCTAGAGCGCACTCTACACGCAAACTAGGGGCTTCTATGGCATTCTTAGGGAACATACCCTTAGATGACATCTGCAAAGCTGCAACATGGTCTACACCACACACATTCACAAAGCACTATTGTGTAGATGTGTTAGCAAAACAACAAGCTAGTGTGGGCCAGGCAGTTTTAAGAACACTATTTCAGACCACTGCAACAGATACAGGTTAACCACCGCTTCGGGAGTAACTGCTGTGTAGTCTATGTTAACGCATATGATCTACAGCTCATATGCCTCGAATGGAAAATGCTACTTACCCAGTATGCATCTGTTCTTGGCATATACAGATGTAGATTCATATGCACCCACCCGCCTCCCCGGGTACCTCTATCTGTTGCAGTAATATCTTACTTAGATACATTCTACATGGACATCTCTTTACTACTCTTCCTAACTCCATCATCACCCGTTATGGCAAAACAATCTAAGGATGGAGTCGATGCCCCGTGACTACAAAGACTTCTTCGAAGAAAAACAAAGTGCAAACATCCGGGCCCAACACCAGATGGCGATCTATGCTAACGCATATGAATCTACAGCTGTATATGCCAAGAACAGATGCATACTGGGTAAGTAGCATTTTCCCTTTCAAGTATGTTTGCACAGTCATGCAGCATGAATGATGCCAGATCCATTCAAAGCATGAGAAGGTGAAAAGTCTATGTGTGCCTAACCTTAGCCCAGGTGTCGGTGGCCTGACGCTTTCAAATCTCTGCACCTTAAAGAGTCCGCTCTGTTATTTAGCGCCTGAGAGCGGGAGATCACGACAGGTGTTCACCTGTCCATGCCCATCACAGGGATGTCCTCTGAACCAAGTGAGAAACAGTTGGGACCAGCCGCGGCCGCCTCAGGTAAGAGCGGTGGGGCCAGCTGGGGGGGATTTCGAGAGACGACCACGAGGGGAAATTAATTATTTATTTAATTTTCCCTTGTGGTCGTCTCTCAGAATCCCCCCCAAACCCCCCCCCCCCCCCCGCCGGCCCCACTGCTCTTACCTGCAGCGGCCGCAGCCGGTTGACTGTCCCGAAACCAGTATGTTGGCACTCTTTTTGCAATGGGCCCTCATAGGATGCCTAAAACTAACTGCGTTTGTGTCATCCCGGAGAGCTGGCTAAATGCTTCAGGAAACCAGAGATGGTGGATTCTTAGGAGGTGGGGCAGAGGGAGGGGTTAGGAGCTCCTTATGGTCTTGGGGGGGGGACTCTTGGATCGCAGGCTCTCGCATGGTCTCGACATTTACTGGATAAAGAGCCCCCCAGCTTAGATGCATCATGTGCCCTGTATGTCCACTGATACCTTTTTATGCCAGATTTCTTATTTAATTTATATGTGGGTTCAAAAAAACTTACAAACGATGTTTAATGCATATATCTCTGGTTACACCATTGAAACAGCATCACATACTCCTGTGAAGGCGCGTTTACTGAAAGATGACTTCACTGAAGAGATGGGAGGAAAGATTAACCTGTTGAATAAGTAGCAAGATTAACGTCATCATTTGTGGGCCAAGATCCCACTTTCAACAGGAGCATAACTAAAATCTAGACGGAGGTTAAACAGTACACTCTTAAGAAATAAAAGATGTGTGTGTACTAGTGCCAACGACCCAATCAGTTGGCAATGCTAGCTTTGGCTTACCAACATAGGCAGGCATCCGAATGAGTGATCTTCCGGTATACGGTGTACTATGTATATGGTATTTCCATAGCATGAACCTAGCCAAAAGGCAGCGGAGTGCTGTACAGAGGCAAAGACCAGCATAGGGTGCAGTGCTGGAAAAGCGCAAGTAGAATTTTAGTACAAACTGATTAACAGGGCACTCCCCTTTGGCCACTTGTCTGGGTACCTGAAGGTGTAGCCTTGACTTTTTGTTATTGTTTATTGTGGTGAGCTGGTTTATGCCTGGGTGCCACCAGTCCTCAAACATGCTGTTTTACTGTTTGTTGTGCTATCATCCAAAACCCATATATGTGAATCTAGGCACTGAATAATCGGTGAATCTAGGTCAGCCTTCTACGATGAATAGCTCTCCAGCTACCTGTAAATAGCCGACCTGTGTGCAGCCTGGAATACTAAATTAGAAGCTTTTGCTTGGTTGAATTTATACATGTATACTAAAATTTAAAATCATTTATTCATGACAAACGTGTGCATTTTTAGAACACACAAGCTAATGTTTATGCTTGACTTGTTACTAATATTATGACCTTGGTGCCAGGCACATAGCAGTTCTGGCTGCTATGTATTACCTACCGAGGGGCGCTCCACATTGACAAAGCCTTTTTACATCACTGCTGGCAGAATAGGCCACGTTACATCGCATGCGTTTACATCGCATGCGTTTACAACGCATGCCATTACAACGACCGCATTGTTACATCGCATACCATTACAGCGCAAGTCATTACAACAACTTGCTGTAGGTGGGGGGGGGCGCTGGATTTTGGAATAGTATAATTTACTATTCCAACTCCAGTCTGTGCAACAGTAGAGAAGGTGTTGGATTTTAAATCCAACACCTTCTGCCCCTTACAGCAAGTCGTCGTAACGGTATGCGATGTAACAACGCAGTCGTTGTAATGACCGCGTTGTAATGGCATACGTTGTATCGCATGCGTGGTAAATGATGTTTACCCTGCTGGCAACCGTGCCTGCTGACAGGATGTGATCACTGCTGGTAATCTTATGTATGGTGGTCGCTAATGTCATCTTGTCCGATATGTTCACTATCATATTAGTAGCTCAGGTTGATTTACATTGAACATAAGTGCTCTTAAGTAGGTTGGAGACCCCTTACCTAGGTACTGATGAGTCCATGAATCTGCTATATCTTGGACATGCTTTGCCTAGAGCAAGACTTCTCTCATGAGGCCCAGTGCAGTCTGGCCTTTGTTACTTTTGACATCTCTTGTGCCTGTGTCGTCCCTGCCCACCATCCACCTTTTTTAATATGTGAAGAGTTGCGTTGGTTGTTATGATATTTAAATCCTTGAATTCATTGTTTACTTGCATGTTTGTATGTGCCCGGCCAACTTCCTTCAGTTCTAACCTATTTATGTGCAGAGCAACAAGCGTCTCTGTGCTTTAAAGTGGTGGCGCTCAAAGCTTGCTGGCCCTTAGAAGAGTAAAGAGTGACGGTAAGGGCCCATCAGGATAGTGAATAAAGCTTCTCTGGGTCCGGAGTCTCGGGCACCCCTCGATATAGTCGTTAAAGGGGGCTCTGTGGTCTCTAGCTAGGGTGCATTTGGGAGCACTCTAGTCCTTTACAAGGGCGCATGCTAAGAGTACCGGTGCTGCCAGCATCGCCCGTGCCAGGGGTATTGTGCCCTGCGCGGTAACAGCTGATGCAACACCCCCTGCATCCAGAATGGAGCCCGGGAACGGGAATGTAAGAGCATGATTGATCATTCTGTGGCAGATGGAGGAGCCAGTGTACTCTGCAATGACCGATAGGGGTGACATTTGTGCCACTTAAAGGCAAGCATGCGCAGTACCTATGAAGGCTATTCTCACTCTTCTCTGTCTCTAATAATATTGTTTCTCCCCCTTGCAGCACGTATGCGCCTGTGAAAGCCTTCCTGCGGGTGGACAAAGAGAAGGTAACGCTTCGCATCATCTACTCATTCAACGTGTAGTGTCTGTCAAGCTTTCAGTGCCTTGGTGTGAGGAGACTTTCGTCTGTGTTTAAGGTTTTTCCTGTCGCCCTTTGGTAGAATTCAGTTCTTTCTACCCAAAGGAGGGCTGGAAGGCTCTTGTGAGAAGAAGGGAGCACCTAGAGTGTAGGTTTCACTCTTGTGGAGCACGCAGGAGTGATGTGCTCAGAAGCTGCTAGACTGCTGCTGTGCGTCGTTCATGGAAAAGGAACCGATGATGGACGGAATACTGAATCAATCAAACATTCACCCCCAGTCACAGATCTGGGTAAAATCCATAGTTTTTTGCACGCCACACCATTCCAGTTTAGGCCCAGCCAATATGTTCCCCATGGCAGTTCGGGCTGGAGTGTTCTCATGAGGAACCGGGTCAAGGCTGATTTGCATATAGCTGTATCTGAACTGGGGTGGCGAAGTGAGCTAAAGAACGAAGATGGATTCAACCAAGATCTGTGACTGGGGGTGAGAGTCTGAAAAGTTTCGGCACTCCGTCCATCATCTCCTTGTGTTTGCTTTGTTCTCCCTAGTTGGCAGGGTTTGCCCAGATGTAGGTCCCTTGCTCACTTTGCCACTGGATTCAAGCTAGCCTGGCTGATGAGGGGTTTTACCCCGAAACCGGTCCCAGGATGCTTGTTTCCGGTCCAAGGAAGACCTAGCTTGGCAGTTTGGGCTGGACTGTTCCCATGAGAAACAGGGTCAAGACTGATTTGCATATGGCTTGGTCTGAACTGGGGTGGCAAAGTGAGCTAAAGAACGATGGATTCAACTCAGATCTGTGACTGGGGGTGAGTGTCTGAAAAGTTTCAGCGCTCCGTCCATCATCTCCTTGTGTTTGCTTTGTTCGCCCTAAGTTGGCAGAATATGCCCAGAGGTGGGTCGCTTGCTCACTTTGCCGCTGGATTCAAGCTAGCCTGGCTGATGAGGGATATTACCCCAAAACCGGTCCCAGGATGCTTGTTTTCGGTCCAGGAAAGACCGGTCTTGGCAGTTCGGGCTGAACTATTCCCATGAGGAACAGGGTCAAGACTGATTTGCATATGGCTGGGTCTGAACTGGGGTGGCGAAGTGAGCTAAAGAACGATGATGGATTCATCTGTGACTGGGGGTGAGTATCTGAAATGTTTCAGCGTTCGTCCATCATCTCCTTGTGTTTGCACCGCTCATGGAGCAGCACGTGCTGATGGAAGAAGCAAGTGCGTTGTTGCACCAAAGTCCCAGGGATGTAGCGGGAGGGAGGGGACATCACACCCTCTTCCATTGCATGCTTTACGGCAACCCCATGGCATCTCAATAAGTGGTTACATTGTTTTTACCCTTGTGACGTCACTTGTGTCACAGCCACTACACAGTAGGCATGTTTTAAATACCATTCTTCTTACAAATTATCTTGCCCTCAACGAATGGCTGTTGTGTAAGGGCAAGATACTGATGTTCCCAGAAGAACTGAACAATGTGGTGTTAGTCTGTTAATTGATACTGTGACATCCTCTGGCTAAAGATGGCCTGCATTACCCGGTAATCATGAATTACCGAAACTGTTTTTCTTCTGAACAACTTAACAAGGGAGGGGTACAACTGAGAAGATGATTTTGCACGAGCACCTTTCTAGTCAGCCACACATTATAGCAAGATGTCCACCGGTGCTGCCAGAAAGATGGAAAGTTGCAGCTGCGGCAGAACCTGTATAATTGGGGAAGTGCCACATTTGCCCCCTCGTTCATAATTCTCCCCACCTCAGAACCTCCAGAACCAAACACATTTGGGCCGTTTCTGACTCAAATGCATTAGAGATTACACCAAAGTCCCCATGGAAAATCCTAATTGAGCTCCGGTCAGTCGATACAAACTTAGCTGCTTGCCTTTTATGTGTTAATTGCAGTTGTTGCGCCTTATATGGAAAAGTTGAGTGCTTTAGAATTTCCGAACCGCACACATCCAGAATGTGAGAGGGTCTGGACGATGTTTTATCCTCTCTAAACCAAAGGAACAGAGTAGTGCTTTGTGTGAAGCAGGAGGGCCACCTAAGACCAGGATGGTGGGATGCGTACCATACACTCAGGATAGACGATGATTGTATAAATAGGTTCCATTTAGGGCCCCCCCATGTCAGTCTATCTTATGTGCATATCCCTGGACACGTGTTGAAAATAAAATACAAGTACAGATCTAAACTGTAGACAGTGTAGCAAGACATAAAATGAGATCTAACTAAATACTCTAGGTCAGCTAGTCACAAGCAGCATTAGACTAATGGGAAAGTTCACTATTTTCAAAGACTGATTTTATGGATCGGCAGGAGGCTAGCATCATGCATAATACTTATATTTACCACATCTGAAAGAGACACGTTAGTGACAGATTCCTTACCTTAGAATATCCCCAGGCGTCAGGCTGGATCCGGAAAGTTTTTTGCGTAGCAGTACCCTTGCGCGTCGGTAGGCGGCGTCGTGCGGCTCCGCGTCCGTCGTCGGCGTCGTGATCGCCGGGATGACGTCGCGGGCAGTACTTAGACGCCGCCCCTGCGCGCTGACGTCAGTTCTTCTTTTTCCGCGCCAGTAAGCGCAGATCCGGGAAGAGCAGTGCCCTAGTCACTTTTTGACTATCCTTTTTTGTGAATTTTTTCACTGTTTCTTCAACGAGTCTTCACGACTCCTAAGGTGTCGTAGGGATGCCCGGCTTTAAGCCCTGTGAGGAATGTGGTCGCATGATGTCGCTCACGGACCCGCATCTCGAGTGTCTCTTCTGTCTCGGCCGAGACCACGACACGAAGTCGTGCCCGGACTGCCGGAAACTTAATCCAAAGGCTTTGCGAGAGCGGTCTCGAAAGCTCCTCGAGGTCCGGCAGTCGGCTCCGCGCCGCACCAAGCCCCGGTCCCGGGAGAGGTCGAGGGGCCGGACGCGGAGTCCCCACCGTTCGTCGGAATCCAAGTCCTCGCGCTCCTCCGGTAAGTCGAAGCACAAGAAGTCTAAGCGGCATCATCGCTCTAAGACTTCGCCTCGCCGGTCTCGCGACTCGGATGAGGTCCCTGTCGGCACCGTCCCCGCCCCCCCGGACGTGCCTGTCGAGTTACCCCCGCATTACCCGTCCTTCCCGGGTTCGGGGGCGACTCCGGCCCAAATACAGGAGTTCCTGTCGGCCATTGCCCGCCTCTTCGGGCCTCAAGGTCCCTCCGGTGCGCCTTCAGGCCCCGCGGGCCCTGATGGGGTTGCTCCGGCGTCGCCGTCGACTCCGGTCCCGGCGTCGCCTGTCCCACCAGCCTTCATCCCGGCCTCGGCTCCGGCCCCGATCCCGGCTCCGGTGGTGCCGCGACCCCCATCGACGCTGGTTGACCTAACCACGCCTCCGCCGACGCCGACGTCCCCGGTGCCGTTCCTGACGCCGTCCGGGGCTCCGGACGGCGTCGTTCCCCGGCTCTCTCCGGCTCCGGACATGGAGCCGGACCGACGTCGCCCGATGCCGGTTCCGGTGCCGATGAGACCTTGGGTCCCTAATGTCCCTCCTCCTCCATATTATGAACCTGAGGAGGACCAGGAGAGCTGGGAGGGGTCTGAGGACCCTCTCACACAACAGTGCGAGTTTGACCCGGACTGGGTTGAGGAACTTGGGGATGCCAGTGGTCTGGACACCTCCCCTGACTCTGGCATGCTGTCTCCTCCCGTGGCTACGGAGGAGGGGGCTAATTTTGCAACGCTGTTGCTTAGAGCTGCTGGAGCCTTAAATCTCCAGTTGCCTACGGTGGCCGTCAGGACTAACCTCCTGACAGAAGTGCTTCAGCCGGCGGCCTCCTCTTCGGAGACTGTGCTGCCGTTCAATGATGCACTCACTGACGTTCTTTTGGGTGCCTGGCCCAAGCCCACCACAGGGGCTCCTGTGGATAGGAACGTGGCCCGACGCCATCGCCCTGCTCCGGGCGACCCCCTGTTTCTCTCCCAACACCTCACCCCTGAGAGCTTGGTTGTCCAAGCCTCTGCCTCCCAAATCGCCTTCCCTACCGCCCCTCCAGATAGGGAATCCAAGCGCCTGGATCACTTTGGGAAGAAGGCTTTCTCTTCCTCCAGTGCTGGCTTGCGGTCCGTTAACACCGCGTGCCTCTTGGGCCGATATACCCACTCCCTGTGGGATTCGGTGGCGACTGTTTTGCCGCAGTGTTCCGAGGAGGTCCAGACACTGCTTACCCGCGCCATTGCGGAAGGGCGAGATGCGGCTAAATACACCATACGTTGTGGCCTTGATACCGCCGACTCGCTGGGCAGATCGCTTGCAACAACGGTGGCGCTGCGTCGCCACACCTGGCTGAGGACCACTGGTTTTTCGGGTGATGTCCAGAATACACTCATGGACATGCCCTTTGATGGAGTCGGTCTTTTTGGATCAAAAGCAGACCATGCGCTGGAGCGTTTCAAGGACTCGCGGGCTACTGCAAAGTCCCTGGGCCTTGCTGTCGTGCGCCCTCCGCTCACATCTGCTTTTCGCCCCTTTCGTGGCCACGGGAGGGGCGCCCAGTCACGTCAGCAGCCCGGCCAACGGCCCGCGCAGCAAGCGCCTTCGCGTGGCCGAGGATGTGGATACCGCCGTGGCGGTTCGGGCAACCAGCGTGCGGGTCAGGCCACCACCTCCAACCCGTCCGCGGCCTCCAAGCCCTCCTAGTCCCTCCTTTCAGGTGCACGGCACGCCAGTAGTGGGCAGGGTCCGCCATCACCTTCACCACTGGCGTTCCATCACCTCGGACAGGTGGGTCTTGGACATTGTCCGAAGGGGCTACTCCCTCCCCTTCGAGACCACCCCCCAGCCATGCCACCTCAATTCCACCGCATGTCAGGGGATCACTTGGTGCTTCTACAGAAGGAAGTCACGGCCCTCTTGGCCAAGAGGGCCGTCGAACATGTTCCGACCCCAGAAGTAGGACGTGGTTGCTACTCCCACTACTTTCTGGTGCCCAAAAGGACAAGGAGGACATGCGTCCTATCTTGGACCTCCGGAACATCAATCGCTTCCTCCGGAAGGAGAAGTTCAAGATGCTCACCCTAGCTCAGGTCTTGACTGCCCTCGACCCTGGAGACTGGTTGGTAGCGTTGGACTTGCAGGACGCTTATTTCCACATCCCCGTCCTGCCGGCCCACCGGCGTTACCTACGGTTCACGGTAGGCCTCGAGCATTTTCAGTTCACTGTGCTCCCCTTTGGCCTTACCAGTGCCCCTCGGGTGTTCACGAAAGTGATGGTGGTGGTCACAGCTCATCTGCGCCGAGCTGGGGTTTCAGTCTTCCCCTACCTCGACGACTGGCTGCTGAAGGCGGGCTCGTCCCAGGCAGTCGTCTCCCACCTCCAGACTACGGCCGAACTCCTGCACTCGCTGGGGTTCTCCATCAATGTGCCGAAGTCGCATCTGATTCCTTCTCCACAGCTCCTTTTCATCGGAGCAGTTCTGGACACGACGCAGTTTCGGGCCTATCCTCCCGAACGGCGAGTCCAGGATATTCAGGCTATGATTCCGATCTTTCAGCCTTTATCCTGGGTTTCGGTACGGATGACCCTGAGGCTGCTGGGCCTCATGGCCTCCTGCATCCTGCTGGTCAATCATGCCAGGTGGCATATGCGGGCTCTGCAGTGGGACCTGAAGTTCCAGTGGGCGCAGCACCAGGGCAACCTGTCCAATCACGTCCAGATCTCGGAGGGGACTGCAAAACAGTTGCAGTGGTGGCTCACGGACCGGCAATGGGTCATGGGCAGATCACTCTCCCTTCCCCAGCCAGAGCACACAGTTGTGACGGACGCGTCCCTTCTGGGATGGGGCGGTCACATGGGAGAGGCGGAGATCAGAGGCCTCTGGTCTCCGGCGGAGTCCCGGCTCCATATCAACCGTCTGGAGCTCCGGGCGATCCGACTTGCACTCAAGGCATTCCTTCCCTCTGTCAAAGGGAAGGTAGTGCAGGTGTTCACAGACAACACCACCGCCATGTGGTACTGCAACAAACAAGGCGGGGTGGGGTCGTGGACCCTTTGTCAGGAGGCTCTGCGCCTCTGGACATGGCTGGAACATCCGGGCATGTTCCTGATGGTTCAACACCTGGCAGGTTCCCTGAACGCCAGGGCGGACGAACTCCGCCGCAGGTGCATGATGGATCACGAATGGCGTCTTCACTCAGAAGTGACGCAAGGACTCTTTCTACAGTGGGGAGAGCCTTGGTTAGATCTATTCGCCACCGAAGAGAACGTGCAATGTCATCAGTTCTGCGCGTTGGAATTTCCAAGGCGGCACTCGCTCGGCGACGCTTTTCGTCGCGGGTGGAGTTGCGGTCTGTTGTACGCCTTTCCGCCTATACCACTTCTACCCAGAGTGTTGAAGAAGATTCGGCACGACCGGGCCCAAGTCATTCTTGTGGCTCCGGACTGGGCTCGAAGAGTTTGGTATCCCGAGCTACTCAGTATGAGCGTAGATCCCCCGATCCGTCTGCCTCTTCGGGAGGATCTTCTGTCGCAGCAGCAGGGGACGGTCCTCCACCCGAACCTGTCCAGCCTCCACCTGCTTGCGTGGAGATTGAGCGGCGGCAGTTGATTCCTTTCGACTTGCCTCCCGAAGTTTGTGATGTGATTCTGGCAGCCAGGCGTCCCTCCACTAAGGTGGTATACGCCTGCAGGTGGAACAAATTTGTGGCATGGTGCTTAGCAAAGGCTGTGAACCCCCTTTCTGAGGTCCTTCTGTTCCTTCTTTCTCTGGCCCAACAGGGTTCTGCCCTGGGTACCATCAAGGGTTATCTCTGTGCTATCTCGGCCTTCCTCAGGCTTCCTGATCAGCCCTCCCTTTTCAAGTCCCCTGTTGTTAACAGGTTCTTAAAAGGCATTACACACCTCTTCCCTCCTGTTCCGTTTGTGATGCCTCAGTGGGACTTGTACTTGGTTCTTACCTTCCTAATGTGCGCTCCCTTTGAGCCTCTACATAACTGTCCTCTTCGTCTTCTGACTCTGAAGACAGCCTTTCTGGTGGCCATCACCTCCGCTCGGCGGGTGAGTGAGCTCCAGGCTCTATCATGCAAACCTCCTTTTCTGTCTGTCCATCCAGACAAGGTTGTTCTTAGGACACGTCCGTCCTTCTTGCCAAAGGTGGTTACTGCCTTCCACATTGGGCAGACCATCACTTTGCCTACCTTCTTTCCGCCTCCGCATCCTTCCAGAGAGGAAGAGAGGCTCCACCGTCTGGACCCAAAACGTGCGCTCTCCTTCTATATCGACCGCACAAAACAATTCCGGGTGGATGACCAGCTCTTTGTTGGTTACGTGGGCGCCAAAAAAGGTCGGGCGGTGCACAAACGAACCATCTCCCGCTGGGTTACCTTGTGCATCAAGGCCTGCTATTCTTTGGCTAAGAAGGAGCCTCCTGTTGGGCTGCGTGCCCATTCCACCAGGGCAACGGCGGCTACCACGGCTTTGGGCCGCGGAGTTCCGCTGCAGGATATCTGTCAGGCAGCTACGTGGGCCTCGCTGCACACGTTTACAAAGCATTACTGCCTTGACAGCCAAGTCCGGAGGGACGGCTTCTTTGGCCGTTCTGTTCTCCGAGACTTCCTTGTCTGATCTTTGTTCGCAGACCCACCACCGGGGTTGGTATTGCTGGGGTATCTATTCTAAGGTAAGGAATCTGTCACTAACGTGTCTCTTTCAGATGCACAAGTTACTAACTTGTAACGATATATCTGTAAGAGACAGTAGTTAGTGACAGATTCCTACCGCCCCACCCATCCTCCCCGTTCTGCGAACTGATTTCTAGGGTTAAGGACATCCCTTTCAGGGCCCTAGTATTTTTCAGACACCTATGTCAGCTTCTTGCATGGCTCTGCGTTCCTGGCGCGGAAAGTCGTGTACAGAACTGACGTCAGCGCGCAGGGGCGGCGTCTAAGTACTGCCCGCGACGTCATCCCGGCGACCACGACGCCAACGACGGACGCGGAGCCGCACGACGCCGCCTACCGACGCGCAAGGGTACTGCTACGCAAAAAACTTTCCGGATCCAGCCTGATGCCTGGGGATATTCTAAGGTAAGGAATCTGTCACTAACTACTGTCTCTTACAGATATATCGTTACACAAGTTAGTAACTTGTGCTTCTGAGCAACAAACACTTCAAAGAATTATCAGAATAGAAATTCAACACCAAATAATTGAAAAATAACTTTAAGGTCCCATATATTCCTGCCGTCTTCTCCCTCTTTTGTTTGCTGCTTCTGAGCAGATAAGTACTTTGTGTTATGAGTAATTTTTTGAATAAGTGTATTTAGAGTGTTTGTTCTGGTAAAGTGCCCAGTTTTTTGGCCAAATGTTTTGATGATTGAGTATGTTTAATAAATATTTATGTTGTGGATTCATTTTATACTTGTAAACGAGTAATATGTTTAATATTTAGGCAGATTGTTAGTTTGAGGAATAGTATTTTTATCGAAATTAATGTTGACAAATTTGAGGTAAGTATTTAGTTATCGCGTATTTTTAATGTTAAAAGTGTAAAGTTAAAGTTTTGTGCTTACCGTTGACTGCATGTGTATTTCCGCAGCACGGTGCGCAAGGCGTACAAGCCGATATGACTGTCTGTTGTGGGGAGCTCAAGGCTTGGCTGCGAAGCGGCGGACATTTTCTATTATAATCTGAATAACCGTCATGTACGTTCTACGTAAGGTTACAAGACGCGAATGTCAGCGTCTTAAGGCTGCGAAATACATCTCAAATTGTTTGAATGTGCAACACAAGGAAATCTATCCGCTTCCGTGCGTCGGACAGCCAGGGGCCGTCTGACGTCACGGTGGGCGTGTGCGGAGGACGGCCGGGGGCCGTCCGAACCGCGCACGCGTAGAATTGTCCCGCACCGCGGGGGAATTCCGGCCGCAGCGAAGCGGCTATTATGCATACATTTTAAAATAAGAACTTTGATAATTTCAAAATTAAATAAGGAAGATTTTGTTTGTAGACGCCATTTTGGTTTGGGCTACATTCAGATTCGATGTGCCTGAGTTTTTTCTAACGATGGTTGGGCATGTTGCTTAGTTTTTAGATAGTTTCTAGGCAGCCGTTTCTGCCGTTTCAGTAACGGAAAATGAGCATTGCATTATTCGTTTTTTGGCCAGTTGTGGAGATAGTGTAGCAGGAGTTTTGAATGTAGCTTGTTGAGGAGAATAATTTTAGTCGTCTGAAAAAGGGACTAATTTTGAGGAGCAAGTATCTATGACTAAAAAATGTTAACAGAGGAAATAAGGAGCTTAGTCCAGGAAACTGTGAAAACAGCCATGTCTGGAAGGATGAGAACTCCTCTTGATCAGGAAGAAGAATATTTTTGCATTTCTGACAGTGAGGAGAGAGCACACAGGGGACCCAGAGGCAAAGATACTGGTAAAAGAAAGCATCTGGAGCCACAATACACATAAAGTGCATCTTCATTGTTTGCGTCGGGCGTACCTTTAAAAAGGTGCGCACGGCGTAAACAATGAAAAGGCATCCTATTACCATGAATGCGCTGCCCCCAGGGCAGCCGCAAACTCGCCCTGCCCCCAGGGCAGCACATTCAGGTGAAAAACAGAGCAGCTGCTTTTGAATGGGACTGGAGATCCCCTTGCAGGCGGGTGCAGTCAGTTACTGCACCCGCCTGCAAGGAGATGTCTGGGGCATCCATGGGTCTCCCCTTTCTCCCTGCCAGAGGGCTGCCATCCGGGGGCGCACTGACCGTGCGCCTCCTGAGGGCTTCTTTGCCTGTGCGCCCACGTCAGTAATACGGCGTGGCCACAGAGGCAATGGGATTCCCTCATTTGCATGGGGCACGCCCCAATGCAAATGAGGGAGCGCCCCCTGCAGATGGCACTGGCGCTTTATGTGCGCCAGCTCTATTGGAATTACAGAAGGGGCCGCACAAGCATCTGCGGCCCCTTCTGTAATATCAAAGTGCCCCAGGGCGCGCAAAGTGGGCGCAAACGCCCTTTGCGCCCCGTGGCACTTACGGCCTCTGGATTTCAGTGCTGAGGGAAGACGAGTCCCAAGCTGCTTGCTGAGAGTGGGTGTTCATAGCAACGCTGAGGGGCAGGATATACCTACAGATGATGTGGGCAATAATGACTTGGATGAGTACATATTTGATTTGAGTTATAAAGAAGATTTGGAGGATGATTTTGGTGGTGAGAATAACAGGAGCAAAGATGAAAAGATTGTGGTTGATCCTTTTGGTCAAAAGTTGTTTGACCCTAAAGAAATTTGTCATCCTAGGGGATCCGACTGGTGGCCTATGAGTCATACAGCGGACTATATTAAGCATTGGATAAGGAGGCCGCTGGTCAAAAGTGAACAGAGTGTTCACGTTCTGTGATCGGGAAGAAGGATTCGCAGACTCTGGATCCAGAGTTAATTGTATATATGTTTGTTAGGAAGAGATCCAAGGAAAGAACTAGAGAAATCGCTTAAGCAATGTGAGGACAAGCTCCTGGATACTTTAGGGCCTCTTGCAAGAATGTTTGGCATGGTGGAAGAGGCGTACCTAAATGGAACGGATTTAGATATTAATTTGCTGAGAGGCTGGTGCCAGAGGGCACTTTGCTTCTTGCTTGTGAATGCGGGGCTGATTGCCGAAAGGCGTAAGGCAGTTTTGCTGCGTATAAATCCTAAACTAGGAAATTTTGCTCGCAAAGAGTCTGGCGAAGATCCCAAAGACTTGCTTTTTGGTGAAGAGTTAGTCAAGAATTTGGGGAAGTACATGCATACATTTACTGCTTTAGACAAAGCACTTTTTAATATGCGCAAGGTGTTTGGTGGAGCTAGTGGTTTTTATGGCAGGGCTGGGAGGAGAGGGCAACCTCCCAGGCGTATCATCTATATGATCCAAAGATATAACGGGATTCTTCAGAGGATCCCAGAGTCAATATGGATTCTTTCCTCAAAGAAGAAGGGGAATCCGATCTAGAGGTGTAAGAGGTCGAGGGCAATCATCTGCACCAGTTTCAGGTGAGTACGAGTATGGGATCTGGATTGGTTTTACCCAAGGAAAGGTGGGTGGAAGGTTGAGACATTTTGTAGAAACATGGAAAAGGATAACAAACCATCCATGGGTGTTGAAGGCTGTTACGGGTTACGTAATAGAGTTCAATTCTGACCCTGTACAGGGACAGGAACCAAGAGAGTTGTGTTTCAACAAAGAGGAACAAAACATGATCATGGAAGCGATAGAGGGTATGCTACAGAAAGGAGCAATTATAGAAGTAGAGGAAAGTCAGATAGGTTTTGTGAGTATGTTATTTCTAGTAGAGAAGAAAGACAAGGGACGGAGACCTGTGATAAATTTGAGAGATCTACATTATTATGTAACATACAGACATTTCAAGATGGAAGGCATTCATCTGTTGAGAGATGTTTTACAGGATTCAAGTTAGTTGGTAAAGTTGGATCTGAAAAGTGCATACTTTACAATTCCCATGTCAGAGGGGAGTCCGAGATATCTTCAGTTCAGGTGGAAAGCTCATGTATACCAGTCTGTTTGTCTACCATTCGGGTTGTCTTCAGCCCCTTGGTGTTTCATGAAGGTGATCAGATCGGTTGGTAGTTTTTTGAGAGAAAAAGGGATTCATGTGATTGTGTACCTGGACGATCTTCTGATTATGAATCAAGATGTAACATTGTTAAGGTCACAGTTGGAGACTGTGAAGGTTCTGTTGGAATTTTGGGATTTTCTGATAAATCTGGAAAAATCAGTTTTGGAGCATTCTTAGTCTTTGGAGTTTTTGGGGTTTGTGGTGAAGACAGTCAAAGGGCATTTATTATTGCCAGAAAAGAAGATAAGGAACATTTGGCAGGAGATGAAGTCTTTACTGAGGAAACAGATGGTGACATTGAGAGATTTGGCAAGGATTATAGGTCTATTGCCTTCTTCTTTACAGTAGTGTTTCTGGGGCTTTTGCACTACAGGGCTTTGCCGCGCTTGAAGACTTCTAGTCTGACAAATGGTTTGTGGTACGGGGATTGTGTACCAATGCCAGAAGAGGTGAGAAGGGAGCTAATTTGGTGGTTGAAAAATTTGGAAGCCTGGAATCGGCGAGAAAGTTTGGTTACAAGGCCAGATTTTGTATTGGAGATAGATGCGAGCAACTCTGGTTTGGGAGCAACTTGCTCAACACAGGAAACAGGTGGAGTTTGGAGAAGGATGGAGCAGAGGGAGCATATACATTATTTAGAGGTGAAAGCAGGAAGTTTTGCTTTGCCAAGTTTCAAGTCACTATTCCAAGGGAGTTCAGTTCATCTCAGAATGGACAATATAACAGCAGTCACTTATATAAACAAGTTGAGTGGAATCATATCAAGGAAGTTGACGGAGATAGCAAAACACATTTGGGAGTTTTGTCTGGAAACCAGGATTGCTTTACAGGCTCAGTATCTGCCAGGGGAGCAGAATGTTGTAGCAGATTGGTATTTAAGGAATTTGGTAGATTTCAGCGATTGGATGCTGGACAGAGTGGTTTTTCAGGAGATTCAGAGCTCGTTGGGTCCAATGGAGGTAGATCTGTTTGCCTCCAGATTGACACATCAGTTGAAGGATTATTTCAGTTGGAGACCGAATCCAGGGGCCGTAGCTGTGGATGCATGCACTCAGAATTGGAAGGAAAAAAAGGGATGTGCGTTTCCTCCATTTACTATGATTCAGAGGGTGTTGTTGATACAGGTGCGGAGGCAGGTCTGTCAGATAGTGTTGGTGGCTCCTTTTTGGAATTCTCAGGCGTGGTTCCCTTCAGTTTTGGAGACGGTGATGGAGAAGCCTTCTTTGATAAGAGCTTACAGAGGAATGTCGGTAAGGCTTGAAGAGATAGATCATCCTTTGGTGGAGGAAGGTTCGCTCAACTTTCTAGTTTGTAAAATATCAGGGGATCCAAAAGATTCACAGAACTTTCGGGAGCGGCTTCGGCGTTACTCAGTGAGTCTTGGGCACCAGGGACTTGAAAAAAATATAGGTGTGCATGGTCAGGTTGGTTACCTTGGTGCATGGCAAGGGATTTGGCTCCCGTGGAGACTGATGAGATGGTGTCATTCTTTTGCAGATTTGTTTGAAAAGGGATTGTCATATAGAACAATTCATTGTTACAGATCGGCAATTTCTGCTGGGCAATTATTGATACAGGGTATGTCGATTGGTAGAAGTCCGGTGGTGTTTAGAGTAGTGAAGGGGATTAGGTTGAAAAGACCTCCTAAAGCAAGGTATAATTCCATTTGGGATGTTTGGCTTTTAAGTTGTTCGAGAGTTGGCCTACAAATACGTTTTTGGGGTTGAGACAATTGTCTTGGAAGTTGACAACTTTGTTATGCATGGTTTAGTTCAGGAGAGTGTCAGATGTTAGAGCATTGGATGTTAGTTCAAGGTTTTATCAACTACAGGGGGTGATGTTTGAAATCTGGAGAAGAACTAAGACTATGTCTGTGTCAGTTTTTTATCCTATGTTTGATGCTTGTCCAAAACTTTGTATTGTCAAATGTCTGAAGGAATATGAAAGCAGGGTCTTTGAGTTTAGAGGAGATGGAGTAGACCAGTTACTGATCTCTTATGTAAAACCTTATAAGGGAGTTTCTTCAACGACTATTGCTAGATGGGTAAGGTCAGTTATTAGGGAGACTGGTGTAAATTTGAAATATTTCACAGCACACTCTGTTAGGGATGCTATGGCTAATAAGGCCTATGTGAATGGTGGAAGTTTGGATGAGATGTTGAAAGCGGCTGATTGGTCTAATGCAGAGGTTTTCAGAAATTTTATTTCAAACCTATAGAGCATGTAGCAAGAAAGGTTTATTGAAGGCTTTGAACATACATAATGTTAGCCTCCTGTCTTGCCATAAAATGTCGATTCTCATATATTTATTGCATAGAAAATCGTGATTATATTAAAGACAAGGAGGCTAGCATTATCCCACTCTTCCATCCTGGCTTAGGGTTTGCATGGTTTGGGGGTGTATTATTATGGTTTACCAGAAGAGTTCTTTTTGCAGTATTATTTCATTAAGAATTATTTAATAAAGTGTTTTTCTTGGTAGAGCATGTGATAAGGAAGGCTTTACTTAAAGGATTAGTATTTTGCTTAAGTAAAGTTATTTTTTGTGACTTACAGAGAATTAGGGTTCCTTTATGGACATGAGGTGGTGCAAGTTTATAATACAGATGAGGTTACATTTATTATAAGGAGAAGAAGGAAACAAAACAGGGAGAAGATGATGGACAACAGGATTATCAGTGGTGGCTCCTCCGCTATAGCGGAGGAGCGTCGCCCCACTGCTTTTGAGCAGTGTGAAGTAGAAACATAAGATGTGGCTATTTCTTTTAGCTCCTGATACCAGTCTTGCCGCAGCATTAAGTGATGCCCTCAGCGGAGCCAGCTTGTATTTGGGGAGACCGCAAAGAGTGGTGCTTCCATAGTCTAATCTTGGTAGCACTAGGGCTTGCACTGCCATTTTTAGGTCGGCCTGTGGGAGGAAGGGTTTGAGTTTCCTTAGTATACTCAACTTGTGATTAGCTCCCTTAGTGGCATTAGTGATGTGCGTCTGCATATTCAGGTGTTTGTCTATGGTGACTCCTAGGGATTTTGCGGAGTCAATGATGAGGGGAGCACAGTCAAAGGAGGTTAGGTGTTTCAACCATAGGTCTATCTTAGGTGTGTGATTCGGTGGAGGGATGAGAATGAATTCCGTTTTTTTGGTATTCAGCATGAGGTGGTTGTTAGTGAGCCAGCTTTGCGTGTTCTGTAGAATAGCGTTGAGGGAGATGAAGTCATCTGG
The DNA here is from genome assembly GCA_963921515.1 of Calotriton arnoldi. Lineage (NCBI taxonomy): Eukaryota > Metazoa > Chordata > Amphibia > Caudata > Salamandridae > Calotriton > Calotriton arnoldi. The sequence goes on along the minus strand of CAWUFW010008135.1, from coordinate 755,350 downwards.
AGTGGAGATTTTCAAATACAGTTGGGTGTCGTCCGCATACAGGTGATATAGAATATTCGCTGATTTCAATGCGTTCGCCAGGGGTTCCATTAATAGGTTGAAAAGAATGGGTGATAAGGCTGATCCCTGTGGAACGCCCAGGGTGACCACGGAGGGTTGAGAGAGTGAATTCTTCATCTTGATTCTTTGTGTTCTGTTATTTAGGAAGGAGGAGAACCATTGTAACACTGTGCCCGAGAGGCCCATCCTTCGTTCCAATAGGGACAATAGGCTGTCATGCTTGACCGTATCGAAGGCGGAGGATAAGTCAAGAAGTATCATTAGGCATGATTCGTTGCGGTCAAGCATTTTTAGTATGTCATCCATTATGTGTGTGAGTGCAGATTCTGTGCTGTGACCTTGAGGGAAGCCAGATTGGTGACTGTCTAGGAGGTTGTAATTCTCAATATGGTTGCATAATTGAATTTGTACACATTTCTCCAGCAGTTTTGCCAAAGTGGGGATGTTGGATATAGTGCAGTAGTTGTTGAGATCAGATGGGGGGCGTCAGCTACCTGCCCTATTTTAAGACAGTCCGGTATGGAGCCTTGTCTCAGAGAGGCGTTTACAATTTTTGCCCATAGTGGTACGATAGTTGTTTTTAACATTTTGAATAGTGCAGGAGGAAGGGGGTCGGAGAAGTGATTGGAGGGGTTGATTGCTTGAAGAGTGGTCTAGATTAATTGTTGAGAGATTTGCGAGAAGGTGTGCCATGAGGCATTGTTTTTTGTGACTTCCCCTGGAGTATTAAAATGGACTTTGAGTTGTGCGCAACATTTAGTATCTTGGGCCACAGGTTGTGGGAGGGCCTTCTTAGATTGGATGATGAGCTCGGTGGCCTTAGTCTTTTCGCGGAAGAAATTGGCAAGCACATCGCAGGTAGGTGTAGCCAGGTCATTTAGTTCCCCAGAGTTAGTTGTGTTGCATGCTTGTTGCTTGACGATTTCAAAGAGTTTTTTTGGACGGTTGATTGCTTGGTTCTGAAAAAGTCTGCCTTTGCCTTAAGAATCTTCCTGTTGTATGAGTTCCTTAACCTTCTTAGGTGATCAGTGGTGGGTGCTGATTTCCATAGTCGCTCAGCAACTCTTAGCTTGCGTGGCTCCGAGTTCAGGGTCTCATTGAACCAAGGTTTGGAAATTTTGGAGGAGCCTTTTTTTTCTTGGAGGGGCGCTGTAGAGTCCATGATTTCAAGCATAGTGGAATTGTAGAAGGCTGTGAGGTCATGTACATCAGTCATGTCCGTCGTGGGGGTCAGGGCGGAGTTGCATCGGTTTACCAAGGTGATGGGGTTGATATTTTGTAAGTTGCTTTTCCATTGCTTTGTTTTTGAGGGTTGGCCCCTTTTTTGAGTTGCCTCGATATTGATGGAGAAGAGGATGCAGTGATGATCAGTCCAGTCGCATGGGGTGATGGATTCTAATAAGACAATGTTCGTTTTTGCTATGATGACTTCCAGTGTCTCTCCCTTGTTGTGAGTAGGGCTGTCACAGAATTGAGATAGCTCCTGGTCTGACAAACGCTTTAAGAAAGCCTACATCATGATAGTTTGCGTTGTTCCAGTGGAGATTAAAGTCACCCAAGAAAATTTGAGGTACTTGTGAGTTGACGTTGGATGCAATGACTTCCATTAGCTCGTCGATGAAAGTCAAGTTATCACCCGGGGGGTGGTAGAATATGTGAAGCTTGCTGGCGATGCGCTTATCAGCGATATTAATACAGAGATAATCGCAGGAGGATAGTCCGATGGAGTCTGCTTGCTTGACTGAGATTGAGTTACGATAAATGCAAGCTACCCCTCCACCGGGTTTCACGTTTCTGTCTAGGCGGATTAGGTCGTGAGTAGGAGGAACCAGTAAGTCAAGAATGGGAGAGGAGGAACTATTTAGCCATGTTTCGGTGAGGACAATAATGTCTAAATCATTCTCTAGGATGAGGTTGAATATGTCAGGAGCATGTTTGCTAGCCGATCTGCAATTAATGAGCGCACACTTCATCTTGTTAATAGAGTGGGTTAGGGTATTCTGCTCTATGTTGATATTTGTGAGGTTATCTCTATTTACGGATCTGTTGTTGTGAGTCGGTTCTCTGAATACTCCCTCGATCTGTCCTTGCAATGTGGTCCCCGTATTTATTTTTTCTTTCCATTAAGTATTTTCGTCCTAGACCTATCTCTGCTATGTAGTCAACTTTCGCTTTCCGTTGAGTGGACCTCCGTGGGTGTAGTCCTGTTCCTCTGTTTATCAGCAGTTTAGATGATAGGTCCTTTCTTTGTTATCAGTGTGGGGATTAACTAGTATTGGACTCGACACCGTTTGTTGAGAGGCTCCAATTCGCTAACTACACGAGGCAGCCTCACAGGCATCAGCCAAGCATGATCAGTGTCCTAGACTGACGCTGTGAGGAAGATGGTCTGCTCCCTCAGAACGAACAATGAGCAAATCATGAAAAGGTTGCCAATAGTGCCGAGTGAGGAACACCTCCAACATACCAACTCACAACATTCCGTGTCCAATATGTGTACCATTGATTGTTCTGGGGGCCGACAGGCCGGGTGTTGCTGCCTTCGTTTTTATGAAGCGTCTCCGCCGGGCGCCATTTTAAAGCCTTATTTTTCGAATGCTTCCACTGAGGCACTCAATAAAATGTTTAAATGATGCAACTGTGCAGAAGTGTTATTTTCTATTAACGGCTGGAAAAGTGGTGATTCCACCAGCCTCTACTAGGCCCAGTTTGCACAGCTATTTGCAGACCTGAGTGTAACTGAGGTGCTCAGATAGCAGCATTAATGAGAGCTAAATCTCATTCCTGGCTAGTGGGACTGTACCCTTGGAAATGGATTGATTTACTCACACTTAAAATTACGCCATTTTGGCTGACGTTTAACTGCGAGTAAATCTGCCCACAGGTGGGGTGTTACTGTTTCAGCATGGGGAACAACTGCACAGAAAAGTGGTGATCATCCATAGGTTTGTAGGTTTCAGGATGGTACTAAAATAATTATAGTTTCCCACACAGATATCTTGTGGAGAAGTACTGCTGTCAAGGCCTGGAATACATTTATTTTCATGGTTTGAAAATGGAGGGCACACCCCCAAAGTTGATGTGGGTGTACAAGAACGAGTTTCCCCATGGGAAAGCATAACAAGTTAAACAATGGATCATGGTTAAGGGACTCATCCCCTTTGGTCACCTTAGCAAATTGTATTACTGACCTCCCTTGGAGCACGCCCAGCTGTCCCTGCGAGTGCGTCCGCTTCCAGTTAAATATTACAATCCACATTCTGGCCGCCACTGTTTGAGAGGGAGACCACCTCAGCTGATTGAGTCCTCCCTCTCTTTTGGAATTTGATATTTGTAATCCTCGTCTAATTCCTTTCTGCTATATTTGGTTACAACCCACCCCCTGTGACCGCCATGGTTTGAGAGGCAGGCTATTATTTCCTCCTGTGCGCCTATTTTGACCTCTCTGGGAGCCCCCAGTCTTACCCCTCCTTTGGATCCTATCAACCTGAACCCGTTTAACATGGCCGCTTTGGTTTTAGAGGCAGACTGCCCGGTGGACAAGTTCTCCTTCGATTCTTTTTAGAGTGATCCCAGGTACACGGTAACCTTTGTGCAAACACAAAGTCGGATTGTGGTCAGATCATTTAATTGATTTCATCTTTATTTTTGAATGTTGCATTTGTAATTTCTTATTATGTGTCTTTTTGTTTGTCTATTTTGTTTAGCTTGATCTCGGGCCTATAATTTACTTTAGGTCCTGATGATTATCCCCCATGCTAGCGCCGGGACACCTCTGTTTGAGGTAGCTGTTGCGCTCTATAAATGTTGTGTATTGTGTATATGTGATTGAAACTCTGACAGTTGCCACACGACCCATGTTAATTTCTAATTTTGTGCATGGGTAGTGTCTAAAATTGATGACATTTGTGTTGTACACTTCACATAATTGCACTGTTGGGGCACCGAGCACCTATTGCACCTCACTAATTATTCACTGAATCTGCTATTGAGTGTTGCTGTTCTGTGGTCTGATTAATACAAAGATATTTTAATCAAGAAAAGAATCCTCTTCTTTGATATTGTTACCATAGGGCCACTGTTCTCGATAGCTCAAGTTTGCAAGGCTGGCGCGATTAGTTGCAAATGAGAAATTGGGCCTTGCCGCTGCTAGCTGTAGTGACCATAGATTAATGTGATCTCTCAGATGGCAATGCTTTGAGAATAGGAAACCTCTTTCTCCTTCAGTCCTTCAAGATACTCCAGTCCCTCTTTCTTGCAGATCCTCTCTCCTGCTGAATCATTAGCAGTGACCTCCAAGAACTCAGTTTACTGTAAAAGTATGTTCCCTTTTTTTCCTCACTGTCCTGGACCTGAAGTCTTGCAAGCCACAGCCTGTCTGCTAGTTGGCAGTGTGTTTGGCTCTTGTGTGTTGTTTTCTCTCCCTGCTGCCTCCTTTTTTTACCTCTATGGATGTGCTGATCAATCTTGCCTTAGCAGAACGCACATCCTAGAAGCCTGTGCTTAATTTGAGCTGGTGGTTGCAGGTGAGGCCCACTGGCTTTCATTCGGCGACTGCCACTAGAAAGATGGGAAAACAGTGACAAAGAAAGCAGGGATGTAAAAAATAATGAGAGTGAGATAAAGAGGCAGGGAGGGTCTGGAAGTGGACCAGAGGGGCATGAGGTGGAATCAAGACTATGTGGGTTTCGTATTTGGCGCACCCAACATCCGACCGTGACAGCCGTGGACTTCTGAGCAAACGTTTGGGCCCTGGCACTTATTCTTTTACAATTCGAGCGCTGCTGTTAGCATCACGTGGCACTGTGGCTAGTTAGCAGGACTTGACCATTGAGGAATACTGAAGGTTAGTGTGTGGCAAACACAAGGAAAGGTGACTAACACATGTTGGTAGGATAATGTGCAGAGGATAGATTCAGATATTTCTGCACAGAAGAAATCGTTTTGGTCTTTATTTTCATGACTTTAGGGACCGATGGCATGGGCACCCTGAGGTGCGTTTCAGCACTCTGGTTAGAGAAGGAAGTGAGCAGGAGAATCGGTGTAGTCCGTTTTGCTTGGTCCAGTGTGATTGCATGTTTCTGGTTGTCCTTGGATTTTTCCCATTGCCTGCTGTGTGACTGCAGCATAGGACATACATTTGTTACTGTTTTTTGTGTGTGAAGGATAAGAAAATAAGGAGGTAGGGCTGAGCCACCGTTGGTGCTTCTCTGGTTTTCAAGCAGATTGAGGAGGTACAGCTGTCCGATCTCCTCTCTCAGCACACTTCCCCTTCTGTTCTCACCTCACTAAAGTCTAGTGGCTCTATTCCTGCCTCCTAACCTTCTCTTCTGCTTTTTCTCATCCCTCAGGTGCAGATTTATAATCCTGCCTTCTTCAAGTACATCCACGACTGGTGGACGGAGCACCATGGCCGGTATCCATCCACAGGAATGCTTGTGCTCTTCTTTGCCCTCCATGTTTGTGATGAGGTGAGAGACTGTTGACAAGAAGATTTAACACGTCAAACTGCACATGTGACCGGTAAATGCAGACGCATGCTTCAGTCACTTGAGATTCTGCCCCTCTTCACCAGCGGCGGCTCCTCTGCAATGGCGGAGTAGCGTGGCCCCACTGGCTCAGAGCCAGCAGCTGAAAAGTTAAACAATATTTTACTGTTTTATATTTCAACTGCTGGCTCTGAGCCAGCGTGTGCAGGGAGGGGCGTGGCAGGGCCATGGGAGGGGGGAGTAGGAGTGCTAAATGTGCACTTCTAAGTGCACATGTCTGTTTGGCCTGCTGTTTTAGGCCGGCCAAACAGACATGCGCAGTTAGATTTCTCCAACCTGGCTGTATTGCACAGCCGGGTTGGAGAAACAGCACAGACTCCCTGTGCCTGAACGAGCATTAATCCAGCCTACTCAAGCCAATCCCCGCGCTGCTGTCATAGTATGAGAGCAGCGTGGGAATTGCACAGGGAGTCTCTGGTGCTGTCCCAGTGTCTGCTGGGATCAGGAAGCAGAGGAACCGCGAGTCGGCTAGCAGCTTAAAGTAAGTCTTTTTGAAAAAAAATATTATTAACCCCCCAGCGCTCCCCCTTGCACGCCTTCTCTCCGCAACCCCTCCACCCGCCACACCACCTTTTATTTGTGTCGGCCGCCACTGTGCTTCACAGTTTCTCACACATTCTCCAGCACACACCGCGACCCTAGCTGCACCATGACCTTGAGGCACTGTCTGCCCAAACATCTCATGCGTCAAGGGGCTCCTTATGCTTTAACTATGGTGGTGTGACGCTGGTCATGGGTTACTCTCTTGTTGCTTCACAGCATGTCTCTCTCCAAGGCGCCAAATCACACTCCCCTTGTACATTCAGTTCTCGTCTGTATTTCAGTTCACATTCTAGCTTGATTTTTGATCTTCTCTGTGTTTTTCAGGTGAATGTTTACGGCTTCGGGGCAGACAGCCGGGGGAACTGGCACCACTACTGGGAAAACAATCGCTATGCTGGCGAGTTCAGGAAGACTGGGGTCCATGACGCGGATTTTGAGGCCCAGATCATCAACCAACTGGCCATGTCAGGCAAAATCAATGTCTATCCAGGCAAATGAAACCTGCAGGACACACCACACTTGTGTGTAGCATACACACTGCACATGCTGGAGAGTCTGCTCCCCAGCAGAGGGAGCAGATAATCAGTCAACCTGAAAACCAATCAGCAGTCAGTGGTTTGGGGTCGCCGTCGCTTGCAATCAATCATTACTGGACCTGACACCCTGCTTGAGCCTTTGACCCACTCATGGAACAAATGAGTGGGCCAGAAAATACACCCACTCTGTGCAATTTTTGTTTTTTTGAGGGAGGGGAAAGCCAGACTAAGTGAGCGGACAAGTAAAGTTTGAGAAAAGAACAATATAACCACTACCCTGGTAAAGGGTTTAAGCCAAATGCTGTTTCTTGAAACATTTTTTGGGGCACCAACTTTAAAAAAAATATTTTTTACGTTCCTCTCCTCAGCCGATCGTATTCACAGGGCAACACAGGAGCTGCATGGTTTTTAAAAAAAGTTTACCGAGCAAGTGCAGTCCGAGAGCAGCTTTGCACTATTCAGAGTGCATCTTTTATTTGCACCAACACTATTGGGGGAAGATGTAGATATCTCAACCCAATCTAGCGGTGCACAGCATAGGGAGTGAAAAAGTTCTTGCTGGTTAGAAGTTTTTTGTTTGCTGTTTACAATCGCTCCCCAATTATTAAGCGCACCCTGACGTGTACAATCTCTATCAAGCTCCTTGTGGGTGCCCTGTGGTAAGCTACTCTGCACACCATCAGAGAAACCGCCCTACCTCAGTGGTGAGTTGAAGTTGGTTGCCCTATGGATCTTCTGCGACCATTGGATGTAAAGCAGACTGAGCCATACCTGCAAATAGTCATAAGCTGCTTCCTTGCAGTGGAAGAAGGGACCACCTCTGTTTTTTCCAGTGAAGCAGGAAAGTGCCCTAAACGTTAAAAAAGTTGGTTTCACAAGTATTTCTGAGCATTTACCCTTTTGCCAACTTTAGGCCCCTAGATGGTTTCTTAGAATGTTCTGTTACTCACTTCTAACCTCCGATTCCAATTTTTGGTCACTTTGGAAGAGGTGGCATTTCTTTTGATTTTTTTGTAAGTAGAGAGAAGGGTGATGCTGCTGTCTTCACCTGACTAATACCATAGTGGGGTCACTTTGTGTGGATTTTTAGTACAGCGGGCATATTCCCTTAAGAGCATATGCATCTGTGTGTCCTGACACCCTGTCGGTACAGAGGATATTGCTACTATGGACTTTCTCTGAAAATCTCTGTACCACGTCCATGAATTGCCAAAATGAAGTGATCTCTTTTTGTGTGTTTTATTTTTGTGCCAATTCCACTGTTGCGAAACCAAGCAGGCTAATAAAGCAAATGGACAATTTTCAATAGGGAAAATGTATGGGAATTGAAGCACACCTGTAAGGATTCAGAACCTTTAGTAAGGCAGGATCGGTGTCAGTGTTGGAAACCTTCTTGAATCTCCTTTTGTGACGCTGAAGTCATATGATTGCTTTAGTCGGAGGAAAACCTGAACAGTTACAGATTGTGAGTGGTTTTGGCGGATGTGCCCTTGTATCCTCAAAATATTATTTAATTGGCAATTAAGGGACTGTCCCCAAAGGGTTTTAACATGTGAAAATGCTGGAGAAATTGTTAGCATTATATATTAAACTCTGCTGAATGTAGTGGCTGTGGATTGGCAAAGCGAGCAAGCACTCTGCCCAATCTGGTCCATGGGTAACCCTATAGCGGCTTCGCCGGGTGCTTGATGTCTCTTTATTGAATGCTGGTGTCCAGGGGTATTCTGTATGAGAACGTTTTATCAGAAGTGGCCACTGTATATTTCCCCAAAGCACCAGTGTGTTCATCCTCGGAGGTGAACCAGAACTGGAGGATTGAGGAATGTGCTCCTTCCCGCCCTTTCTCGTCCAAAGGGAACCCCAGCTTGCCCAGCACAACAAGCCACCCACAGCTACCAATGAAGCAGCCAATGTGTACATGATTCCAACCGCTGGCTTCAGTTCCCTACCTCTAAGTACATGTTTGTATCCAGTTGTGCGCATGTGGAGAAAGGGGAACCCACAGCAGCATGAGTGCAGAAGCTCTGCTGCTTTAGCAAAGCGTTCAGAGCCTGTATATAATGTCTCCTCCTTTTGGAGGGACCCTCCCCCACATACAATCCGGGCAGAATGAAGCCTGAAGCTTTTTGTATTACTTTTATAAGCATTTCAGTATTATGTTTCATGCTGTACTTCGATTAGCACTGAATTTGTGGTTTCGTTCCTGGGGTTTCCACCTCATTTCCAGCTGTAGGCAGTGTTAAGTGTTGGAGAGGCGTAGGAGGTAAAGTTACAGGCTCCGCAGGAAGTGACGGGAGATGGAGAAAGCCAACGAGCAGTGAAAGTAAGGAGCAAGTGGAATTCGTTTTTATTTACTCATTTGATGATTTTGTAGTCAAGAGGACCTTGACTGCAGTGTTTCCTAGAACAGTTACTCCAGAACCAGGCAGTATTAGATGCTCTGTGACTGTATTGGTTCTTGAAGCCCAGGGTAGTCTCTGTTTCAGGGCACGTCTTGGGAGGTGGGCATCATCCACCTTATCCATGGTCTGAATCGATGACGTTGAATTACAGTATTATTAGTTACCACTCTAGAGTTTGAAATTGTGCTGCGCTTGTCTATTTCAGGAATGCTGAACAGAAATGTCATTACTTTGTTCGTAATATGGGAAGCGGCCTTCATATATCATGTCTTCCCTCATCATAAATCCGAGGCACGGACTGAAAGAGCCTCCTGACTCTTCCAGGCCTGACACATTCATCCAGACAAGAATCCTCTGCTCTACGAAAGCACTGACCTGTGTAGTTCCAAACCTCACCGTAGTCTGTGACACCCCTCTCTATGTCTGAAACTAGTGCAGACTGAGGCCATCATATCCTAATAGGACACTGGAGCTGACGGAGGGTGCTGAATCCTTGTGAGACTGACTGAGGAGTCCTTCTTTCTGCCATAGAATGATGAGTCACTCAGCTGCAACCCCGCTGCAATGAGGCACTTGTATGTCAATCCCATGGTGTAAGGCACTGATGGTAAATCCAACCCATGTGTGTCCTATGCTACTAGTGATATACGCTAGTTTCTCTGTGACAAGCTGTGTGTGACACTGTATTGGGATCGTGTCAAGCCTGACATTGGAATGGTCTGAAACCTCTATTTTAAGAGATTTGTAGTAGTTTAGTGTTGCCAGTGCATGCTGGGGACAGGGTGTGGTTGGGTATCTCCTTCCCAGTTTGTGTCCATTTGAGGCTTATTTCTCTGTAGCAGGGATGCTAAAATACCCACACCCAACATAAGGTCCCCCGATATTATAGGGCATGTACAGGCCACATCCCTGTGTCTTCTGCTCCATGACAGACTGTCCTACTCGATCAGTTTTGGGAGATTTTTTTCCAGTGCTATGGGTGTCTGTTTTAGCCTTCCTCGTAGAACAGTACATTTGAGTGAGTTTTGTCGAGCATTGTCTAGTTATCTTCTCTTTCTTTGAAACTGTCCCTCTTTTCTGTCAAATGGGTATAGGAAATCAGCACCTGAAAGTAAATCTGATCTTCTTTTCTAACCAACATTGTGCCCGGAATAATCCAGCACTCTGAATGTCATGGAATTTAGGCGTATAGCTGAAACCAGAAGGTGCTGGTGTGCATCATCTGCTCTTTTAAATCTGTTGTATCTCTGCCTAAATGTTCTGCACAGCTCTAGGTCTACTGCCAGAGTGTAAGTGCCTCCAAAAGCTAGGCCTAAATTGGCTTCCCTGGTCCTTTGTTTAAACCTGCCCAGACTGTTGAAGATTTCATATCTTCTAGGTTAGGACGGGCTTGTGTCCAAAGGCGGCCATCCCCTTCCTCTGGTGATAATCTAGTAGTAGAAGGCATGGTGTGCTCTTCCTACAGTACCATGAGACATCCCAGTACTGTGTAAAGGCGTCCATTATTTGCTATGAGGCAGGTGCAGGAAGGGAGCCAGGCAACCTACGTATTTGCAGAGAAGGCACAGTATAGACTTGGCACTGTCGCAGGAGTTCTGTAGATGTGCAGGCCCAGGGGTTGCCCATATGAGTGTGCTAAGTGGAGGGGTCATGTGAGGTGGTGGTGGCAGGCATGCTGCCATGAACACTCAATATTTCAGTCACGGTGTACTCTCATCAATGGTAGTGTAGACTTCAGTTTCACTCTTTATGACGAACGTTGTGGTTTCCTGAGTGTAAAGCAATTAAACTGCTTTCCAGGTGGTTCCCTTTGAAGGAGCAGGAACACCTCTCCGGAAAGCTGATGGTCTTTTATGGCTCCTTCTTCATGAATAGGATTGGTTCCTGGGCAGCTTCTCCCGTCATGCAGTTACCATAGGTGAATCCATCTCCCTCCAGAGTACAGTTGTTTTTGTATCAATGGGGAAAATTGCAAAACCAGAGATTTGTTTTTATATAGTTCTCCTAATCCAATTATTCAGGTTGGAGACTTAACCTGGCACAAATGTGGAAGATATTTTGTTCTGTCATCATTACTTAAACACTAATAAATTCCAGTCGTCCTAATGTGTGCAGAAATGCACCCAAATGTGAGACCATAAATATAGTAAAGGCTTAGCCTGCTGGTGTAGTCAAGGGCCCCCTAAAAGAGTGTGGAAATGTCTCTTCGGATGTCATTACCTCAAAGAACGACTTGGAACTGCGACCTAGAAGGGTTTGTGCCTACAAGTGACTCCAAAAAGACAGTGGATTCTGTGAATCTGATCTGTGATAAACATCTGACTGTCGTTGAAGTGGAAGCCAGAAGGATCAAAAAGTGTCCATTTTTGTGTTCAGAACCATCAGACTCTTAACAAAAGAAAGACCTTCCACCGTCATCCCTGTTCATGACCTGATACAGTATTACATTTTAATAGTGCAATGGCCACCATATCTCTTTTCTCTGACTCAATGTAAGAGGAGTTTTGAAATGTTTTGGCTTGGAGACTTTGAGTTGACAGGCCCGTTGCCTATTTTAGCATTCCTACAGGCACACGTGGTGTTAATTCAAAATCTGTTTTCTCACTTGCATGAAGTTACACCTGTGTGCTCATTCTGATGTATAAAGCAAAATGATATGTTGCTTACACATGGTGTGATGATGCGGTATTAAAGGAGGCCGAGGGTATGCCACTTACTCATCTTGGGCTGGAGTTTGGCCTAAAGTTTATTTTCTAGGTTGACCACGTGGCTCATAATTTGTATTTGGTTTTGGTTTGGTTTATGATTTGCCAGAGAACCTGCTCCATGTGGGCTACTCCAGTGTGTGCCCATTGAGTGTAGCATTCTCATGGTCTGACCCTGAATCGCAGAGATCTTTCCTGTCTAATCTCTGCACCTTACAGTACTTATCCAAGGTTCAGTTGTATTTCAAAGGTTACTTCTGTGTATTCTAGCTATTTCCAGACTGATCATGACTCCCCTTTCAGTGGATTTCAGGACTGATTATATTTTTCGTGTAGGGATTTCTGAACAGATACCTGCCTCCTGTGTGACGATTTTAAGGACTGACGCCCATCACTTGAGAGGGGATTTTGGAATTGAAGCCCTTGTGTTATTTTAGAGTTTTGCCACTGTTTTCTGCCAGAGGGCTGATTGAAGTCTTGTTTAGGTTTTCAGCTCTGCTCATCTCCCGTGTGGCTATTTCAGGTCTAATGGTAGTTATTGTGAGGGCTTTTCAGACTGGCTCACTTCCCTATGTTGGGGATTTCTAGACTGACACCCTTTGTTTGGGAATTTTTGGACTCATAATCATTCCCTGTGTTGGGGATTTCTGAACTGAGGCTCCCCTGTGTTGGGGATTTCTGGACTGAGGCTCCCCACTATGTGGGGATTTCAGGATTACTTCCTCTGTTTGTTAGTGGGTTCAGTCTGCACTTCTTTCAGGAATTCCTGTCCCGTACATGTGGATTATCACTGACACCCGCCCCTCATGTGGGGAATTCAGGACTGATGCTTTTTTCATATTTGGGGTTGACTTGTATGGGAATTCTTTTTCAGTATTATATACACTTCTTGTAATATTCCGATTTCTGTTATGTTATGTGTTATAAATAATTGAAGACAAAATGTTTGTTGTATAAAATAAAATCATGTTACCTGTTTCCATTTTTGGCATTGATGTTTTTCCCCTAAGGACTTTCCGGGGTGTTCCCACCAACCACGGATGCAAATAATTCGCACATCATCCTAGAATAAAAATAAATTTTTATAACAGTTTAGTTCTACTGATAACTGCAGCAGTTTGCTGTTTCCACTGTGAGCACTCATAGTTATGAAAACAGCAATTTCTTTTACGTCTGTCTTGAAAGGGAAGCGGTTTGTCACTACTCCTTTTAAAAACAATTACAGTGAGTTTCAGAGGAGTACACATCCCTTAAATCATGGTATAAGCTGTTTGCCCCTTAGGAAATGCTTCCAGTGCAGTGCACGAAGGACTATACATTCCAAAACTGAAACCAATTGTCACGCTTTGTGTTGCTTTGAAGCATTTATTACACATGAATTTCAACAACAATCTTTTTTGCATGTCAGCTCATGAAAAGAAATAATAATGCAAAACAGTAGTTCACCAAGGACTCAACAGAAAACTGGTTGGAGATAGCAAACACATTTCTAACTACCATAAATGTTAGCAAGCAGGTCAATAAAGTCAACCTATCTCCTATATGTGAAAAATGCAATTTAATTAAGGCTAACAATTCACCTTTGAGCAAAATACGACGCAAAAAAGTGCTCAGTGTCAAGTGTATGTGTGTGTGTGTGTGTGTGTGTGTGTGTGTGTGTGTGTGTGTGTGTGTGTGTGTGTATATATATATATATATATATGTGTGTGTGTATGTATGAAGAAACCACAGTCCTGGTTCACGACAGCTAAGGCGAAAATCAGGTACGGACCACAACGTGTTGGTTTAGAAGAATTTGCAGTGCTTTATTGCAGAAACAAAAAGTCAGCATCCATTATTAGACGGCAAGTGCCCAGCATGACGCGTTTCGACCGCGTTTCCACGGTCTTGATCACATATATATATATATATATATATATATATATATATATATATATAATATGTGTATGTATATTTATACACACCCACTGTTGTGAGCATTAAAAATGATTGACTTTGAATGTAGCAGTTCACAGTTGGAACCAAAGATGGCATTTAAAGACAACAATCTTGAGTTCGATAATGTCGACGACAACATTTCAACTTCAGAGATAGCTTTTCAGGGTCTCCTCAGCGCAAGGATGGTTCTGGGGCACTTGTACAAATAATTAAATAGGTTGAACATTGTATGAGGTATCTGAGGGCTAGAACTAGGGTAACAATTGGTCAATAGTTCCCTTTGCTTAATTGAAACGAATGTTGCGGGCATCCATCAGGATAGCCCATATGTGAAAGTTTCAAATGTCCTGATCTGCAAAGGCGGGATTGGTGGAAATGACTTAACACTTAATGAATATAGAAAATGGTGAGCAATCAAGTGAGTATCAATCCATGGATTATTCTGTTTTACAAAGAATTAACTAGATGTGGGTAGACAAAAGCGTGATAGAATTACATTTGGATTGCCTTAATCAAATTGCATTTTTTCACATACAGTGGCTATGCCACAGCTCCGTTGACCCACTTTTGAACAATTACTGGAGTTAGTAATTTCTTTACCATCTCCATCCAGATTTTCTATTCAGTGAGTCCTTGGTGAACTACTGTTCGCCATTCTTACGTTTACCCAGATTCCCATGACATAATGGGTTGCTAGTGTTCCTTACAAGTTACACAGGATATTAAGTCATTTCCTATTAATACATTATCATACCTAAAAAAAACAAAATTAAGCGTCCTGTGTGACTTGTATACAAGAATGCAGTTGTACATGTGACATGCATAGCAAACATTGGTAAAGCATATGTCTGTCTTTCGTGTCCTAATATGCTACACCTGCACCTTTAACCCAGACAGTTGGATTTGCTTGTATGTTAAAGCTGTGATTATTTATTTATTTTTATAGCTACACACCAGGCAGTAGGTCTGTGGGATTGTTGGGCTGATTCTTGATAGTAAGGCTCTGATCAGGAAACATTTACAATAACGCCCCCTTAGGAAATGCAGGTAAAAATGCCCCATTAGTAATGACTACTCATGAGGAATAAACTGTAACACAAATACACAGGCAAGAACCCAGACTGTCGCACAAACATAGGTCTTTCCAGAGCCCATAATATTTGTAATCCCTTCACGTCCAGGGCACCCTACCCTTTTTCTCTTCCTCATGCAAGATTCATACTTACAGGAGGAGGGCAGACCCAAGTGGCTGGCGAGGTCCGAGGATCGTGCTGCAGTCTCTGAGGGTGCATGCATTCAAGGGGCGGGTCAGGCCCCTGGGAAGTCTGCATCTAGGCCTGGAGCCATGCAGCGGCAGCCTTCCGTAGTGTCCCGCGCATTAGCCTGAGGTGCTTCTAGCTTTCCGAATTCTTCTAGGATCCAACAATTTTCACTCCCAAAGCCTGGTGGTCATCGAGGCTGCGGTAACTGTAAGCCATTCGTTCTCTCTCTCCCTCTCTCCCTCTTCCCCCCGCCCCCTGTGGCTCGCAGGCTGGCATTGAAGTAGTAAATCTTAAAACACAGGCACTGTGATGAGGAGAGAGTGAACCAGAAGAAGGTCCCCTCTTGCTCCCGGCTGCTGACTCATCTCAGGCAGTCACCTGTATTTCCATTGGTTTCCTACACTACAGAGATCCATGTCAAGCCCTTTACACCTTCCAGTGTATTTGCGAAGCAAGAGCGTCTCTTCCTTGTCTGTAGGCAGCAGTAGAACTGTGGTGTTCTCAAGTGTTCTCAAGCTGGGTATGGTAGATTCTTTGTAAGCTACTGGTTCCAGAACCTGGAACGTGGGGTTGGTTGCCAGGCGCTGCTTGAATGTCTTGTGAGCAGTTGCTCCTGGCTTGCTGCTGGATGGGTTCTACATCTGTACTTTCCTGCAATAAACCACGTCTCCCCACTTAAGCGGCTCCTCCTACTCATTTCGTCGAGGCTCACCTCCTCATTTTGGCGACGATCTACAACTCACGCTGCTTCTACAAGGATAGACCCCAACAGCACTTCCGTACATTCACGGAGAAAAACCCGCAACTGAAGCCACCGACAACCAAACGGGAGCATTCTAGAGAACTTCACGGACTTCACCGTCTAATTACGAAGAAAACGCAACCGGAACAACTCTTCACCACCCGCTTTGCCTCGTTTTATCAAGTAAGGAGTAAAGGGGGGGAAGGAGGATTCCTACCGGACTTTGCAGCCTCTTTGTCCTGTGGTCTGCGTAAAACCGGGGCCGTGGTGGTGGCAGTTTATTCCGTCCTGTTGTGGTGGCAGTTTTGTCCATTTTCACCAGAGACCTCTCTCGTGCTACGTTGCTGTGAATCGCGTGCAGGCGCGCGCCTCCCCAGCCTGTCCTGCCTGACCGACGACGCAACTTGACGCACTGGAACGCTGCGTGCGTGCGTCCATTTTCTTTTCAGTCTCGATTGTTGCAAGTCAGTGCCACGTAACCCAGCAACCAATGTATGTTGGTGCGCACAGCCCTCTTTCAGTCATGATCTCACACAGCTGTTTGTAACCGGCTGATGCGCACAGCTTTCTTCAATGCTTTTAAATAATCCATGTTGCGCTGATGCGCACAGCCTCTTCCTCTGACTCTGGGTCGTCCTGTCCACAATGTTCATTTATTTCCAAGTTGGAGTACATTTATCCACAAATGGAAGTGCACAGATGATTACCACACGCTGATGCACACAGTTTCGTTCTTTTCTCTCCAATTCAAATTGTTTTTACCTCCACATTAACTTTTGGTCCAATTTGTGCACTAGTTTTCAATTGTACGCTGATGCATGCACATGGTACTCTCCATTATTTTCATGCTTCCTGAAAACTTGTTTGTGTTCAAGTGGTAACGCGTATGTTTCTTACCAAATTGGTTGGTTCACACAGGCAATTGGTCTTTTCACCAATTCACTAGTGTTAAGAACCCTATGTTGTGAAGCGTGTCTCCATTACTTCTTTCCCTGTTGCACGCAGCTTGTATTTTAAAATAGTGTGCAAGCTCTATATCATTGGAAGTGTGATTCAAGCTTCCGATAATGCAGAATGTTCCGGTACCCCCGTTTTTCCTTTCTTCGCCAGGTGTCCCTCCCATCTTGTGGCAGAAATGGAAAAAGGTCTTCAATCACTATGCACGTGTATGTGGCACCTCTCTTAGTGCGGAAAGGAAATCTTCTCTCCAGATGCATTGTTTAGGGTCTGAGGGACAGGAAGTATTTGAACACCTTCCAGACCTCAATGAGTATGAAATTGGTCTTAAAAAACTTGACCTTCACTATCTACCCAAAGTCAGCACTGTGCTAGAGCGATGGAACTTTGGTAGAAGGATGCAAAGAGAAGATGAATCCGTTGAGCAATATGTCACAACTTTACGCAAGTTGGCGTCAACTTGCAGCTTTGGGGCAAACCTGGAGGAACGTCTCAGGGATCAGTTTATGTTGGGGTGTGCGCAAGATAAGACAAGGGATTCTCTTTGGCAGAAAGATAATCCCTCGCTGCATGAAGTCATCACTATAGCTAAGAGTCATGAGCACTCTAAAGCGTGTATTGACACTATAAAGAAAGACACAAGTCTGGTCAAAGGTGAACAAAGTGATGTTAAAGTTGTGGTGGACAAGTCAGTTAAACCTAAGGGTCATGTTGATCAAAGGCAATATATTCAACCTCAGAGGTTCACTTATGACAATCATAAAGCCAACCAAAAACCATGGGCTAGGAAACAATTCTATGGGAAGTGCTATAGGTGTGGGGACTCAGGTCACATGGCAGATTACAAAAATTGCCCGGGAAGGAAAGCATTGTGCAAACTCTGTGGGAAGAAGGGTCATGTTTCGAAATGTTGTAACTCTGGTAACCTTAATGTCAACAAGTCTGTGAAAGAAGTCGACTTTGATGTTTATGACTCTGATGAGTTTGTTATTAGTCAAGTCAAGGGAAAGGAACCTGATGGTCCCTATGAGGATGTTATGATCAACGATGCTGTGGTCAATATGCTGTTTGACTCGGGGGCTAAAATTACGTTGGTTCCAAAGGTGTTCTATGGTGAGCACCTACATGGCAAGGTTGTTCTTGAGAAACCCGACATTAGGTCCAAAGGTTATGGAGGGGTTCCGATAGATCTTCTTGGGTACTTTTGGGGTGTGATAAATTACAAAGGGAGAGTGGTTTCTGGAAAGATTTACGTATCTATGAAAGGGGACTCTCATTAGTTGGCTTCACCAAAAGGACCTTAACATTTTTCTAGATCCCAACGAAGTTCCGCAAGTCTGTCTAAAAGAAGTTCCCTCTGTAAAAGTGGTTAATAGCTTTGAAAATGATTTGGTTAAGGAATTTCCTGCTGTGTTTGCAAATGAGTTAGGATGTTGTAAGGATTATGTACACAAGATAAAATTAAAAGAGAATGTCGTTCCCAAGGTTGCTAAAGTCAGATCCGTTCCTCTCTTAGTGAGAGATAATATGAAAAAGGAATTAGACAAACTACTTGCTAAGGGTGTGATTGAAGAGGTGGAAGCGACAGAGTGGGTGTCTCTGGTTGTCATGGCACGGAAGGCCAACGGAGAGGCTCGTCTCTGCGTGGACTTGAGGGAACTCAACAGATCTGTAGTTGTGGATCATTTCCCCTTACCCAACATCGCTGAGATGTTGTGTTCCCTGGAAGGGGCCAGGCACTTTTCCTCGCTAGATCTGAGCTCCGCTTATCACCAGGTGAAGCTGCATTCTTCTTCCCAAGACCACACGGCGTTTGTCACACCTTTTGGCACCTTTAGGTTTCTGAGGATGCCTTTTGGCCTTATGTCTGCAGCGTCTGTTTTTCAGAGGGGGATGGAAGGCATTCTCAGAGACTTGGGTGGGGTGAAGGTCTACCAAGACGATGTGCTAGTTTTCGGAGGTGATGCAGGTGAACATAATCTGAGATTGAGAGCAGTCTTGAGTAAGCTAGAGAAAGCTGGTCTGACTTTACGGGCCGATAAATGCAGGTTTAATGTGCAAGAAATTGAATATCTTGGGCACACCGTTTCAGGTGAAGGAATTAGGCCTAAGCAGTCTCTTGTGAATTGTATTCTTGGTCTGCGTTCACCTTCCTGTAAAGATGAGCTCATTAAATTTTTGGGTATGGCGGAGTTTTACCACAAGTTCAATCAAGACTTTGCAGGAAAGACTTCTTCTATGAGACTGTTGTTGAAGAAAGGGTCAGAATTTTCATGGTCGGAGGACTGTGAGAAGGAGTTCATCGGTATAAAGGATGAACTCAATCGTGCCACCTTCCTCAGTAGCTTTGACCCATCCAAACCGTCTACTCTTATGACGGACGCAAGCGCCACTGGTTTAGGAGCTGTCCTCTTACAGAAAACAGGTGGTGTAGAAAGGACGATTCTGTTCGTCAGCAGACCTTTAAGGGGTGCAGAGCGCAACTACTCTGTAATTGAGAAGGAGGCGTTGGCTGTGTTTTGGGCTGTACGCAAGTTACGAAAATTTTTGTGGGGAAAGAAGTTCACTATTTTATCTGATCATAAACCACTCAAAGAGGTGTTCACAAAGAAGGGAATAGATTTTGTGTCACACAGAATTCGTAAGTGGGTGGTAGCGCTGCAAGAATTTGATTTTGATCTTTTATATATACCTGGTTCCAACAATGTTCTTGCAGATTGCTTGTCAAGGTTGGGTGGTAATGAAGTTGACCCTGTTGAAAAGTTTAACAATTTTGGAGGAGAAGATTTGGAAGAAGATGTCGATGTATGTACAATTAGTGAAGGTGTCGTTTCAGAGTCTGTATGGAAAGAGCACCTTTTGGATGATGTGGTCTTGCAAAAGGTGATTGTTATGGTGAAGGACGGGTGGTGCGAAAAGAAAGACTGCGAGGTTGACTTGAGAGGTTTTTGGCATGTCAAAGAAGATTTGGCTGTTGATGGCGTGCTTATGCGTGGGAGCAAGCTCATTCCCCCACTGGCCCTGAGGGAAAAGTTGGTGGGGAGTGCCCACGCTTCGCACATGGGTATAGCAAAGACTAAGGAAAGAGTCAGAGAAGGGTTTTGGTGGCCCACCATGGATGTTTCAAGAGAAAGACTGGTGCGTGAGTGTGCCAATTGTGACAAGTCTTACAAGTGCAGAACTCAACCAATAGTGATGAGAGAACTAGCTGTTGCCCCGTGGTCTGACATCTCCTTAGACATTTTAGGTCCCATTAATTTGAAGTCACAGACTCGTTATCTCTTTGTGTGTATTGACATGTTTTCATGGTGGCCAGAGATAAAGATTGTTAATTCGGTTGAATCTGATGCTGTTATCAATTTCCTAGATGAGCTGTTTGAGCGTGAAGGGTTTCCTTCGACTGTGCTATCCGACAACGGTGTGCAGTTTACTTCTCATGCGGTGGAGGAATTTTTGTCTGCGAGAGGCATTAAGCACAAAACAACCTCTCTATCATCCACAAAGTAACGGCGTGGTTGAGAGGTTTAACCGGGTCCTCAAGGAAGCTATACAGCAAGCAAGGTCGTGTGGCGTGTGCTGGGAGGTGGCGGTAAAAAAAAAGGTGAGAGAGTATCGTTTCACTCCACACTCCTCTACGGGGGTGACTCCTTTTCGCCTTTTTAAAGGGAGGATAGCCAATGTGGAGGTAGCTCCGGGATGGATCTCTGGCAAAAGAGCGTTGGTGGATGAGAAGTTTGATTGTGTGGATGGGTGGAAGGACAAGGAACGTACTGGTATGATGAAAAGGAAAATTAGATATGATCTAAGGAAGGCTGTAAAATGTACCGTTGTTGCTGTTGGTGACTGGGTCAAGATCAGGTTACCAAAGAAAACTTCTGGTATATCTAAATACAGTCGACCATTTCAGGTGGTCAAGGTGTTTAGAAATGCGGTGAGGACGAGTGATCACAAAATTTGGAATTTGGAAAGGGTTGTTAAATGTGGGACAACTTCCTTTAAGGATGTTTCTCCATGTTCAGGAGAAAGTGATCTTCAATTATCTGGGTGCAGTTCGAGGCCTGTACGGTTGTAACGGGTCCCTCTTCGTCTCCAAGATTGAGACGTGTAAGCTTTCACCATTTGCTTGTTTAATCTTGCTTCTGTGATTTATAATGTTCAGTTTTGTTTATGAAGGGGGAGGTGATGTGGTGTTCTCAAGTGTTCTCAAGCTGGGTATGGTAGATTCTTTGTAAGCTACTGGTTCCAGAACCTGGAACGTGGGGTTGGTTGCCAGGAGCTGCTAGAATGTCTTGTGAGCAGTTGCTCCTGGCTTGCTGCTGGATGGGGTCTACATCTGTACTTTCCTGCAATAAACCACGTCTCCCCACTTAAGCGGCTCCTCCTACTCATTTCGTCGAGGCTCACCTCCTCAAAAACCCTGTTCCTATCCGCTATATTCCATCCTTTTTACTGAGTTTGCACCTCCGATTGGAGATGGGTGTGATGTAGACAACATAGCATCCACGTAACCCCATCTTCAGTGGCCATGCTTGGTTTCTTGGTACTCTTTTTTGCCCCATTACCCGATTCTTCGCTCATCTTGTGCTTTGTTTGAACAGTGAAAAAGTTCCCGTTTGCTAATATTTGACATCTGATTTCTCTTCCCCCATCCACACCCTCAGGAGTGTTTTTTCTTGAGATTATTTTCTAAGGAAGAACTAAAATGAGAGACTTCAAATTTACCAGTGCTATAGAACATGTGTAATATGTGCCTGCTGACTCTTTGTTTGGTACGCTATGTAAATGTAGTTTTTACTATTACTAGCTATTGCTATTTTTCGATAAAATTGTTTTGTATCATAAATTTGTTACAAACGTCCTTTAACCTTGTCCAGCCATGGGGAGGTGAGGAGGGGTTGCATCTGTAGATTTACCCTGTGAATCAACACAGTCAATCTTAAAAATGTTGTCATCAAGAGGGCATCTTCCACGACAGAAGCAACCCAAAACGCTGGTGGAACTTTCAGAGTCCAAATTGGTGTATGTATTTAAGTCCACAGGAAGGTGCCGCAGTCTGTAGGTGATCATTTTAGTTTTGGTATTTAAGGCAGCGTTGATGTAGCCTCAAAGAACATTGAAGCGTAATACATATTTTTTGTAGCAGGAGCGTCTCAGATTTAAAGTTTTGTGCATTATAGTGTTTGGTTTATTGGAGACCAGACCACTGAATCCCTGAAGTGTTGTGGCCAAAGGGATGCAATTGGGACGATGCTGGGCAGGGTAGTCTTTAGTCCTTTTTGCTGCTTTACACAGTTGCACACATTCACTGTGTATTACACCTCTATATTGTTGGGAAGTGTAGGGTGTGGGGAGAGTGGAGATAAGAGTCCTGTGGCAGGTGGGGGCGGAGCTTGCCTGGGAACAAGATGGCCGCATAGTTCTCGGGCTCCGCCGAGCCATCGCAATATTGGCTATTATCCTTACAAAATATGCTCACCACTTGCCTGAAGTCGACCTGTCCTTGCTGTAGGAGACTGCCGCCATAAACCTTTCCAGGACTTGCAGTGACTCTACACCCTCCATGCTTCACAGTTTTACAAATACTTACAGCTACGACACGCCTCCAACACCCATTTATCAACTGGCACCACACTTCCTGAATTTAGTCCGCAGGAGGCACAGGTTCTGATGGGGAACTTGGGGAAGGGGGGAGTATTGCGGATACGCCGCTCCCTCACTAATAACGGCCCAACAACGCTTGACTCACTCAGACGCCAATGGGAGGGGTGTCTGGGCCCTCTGGAGGAAGAAGACTGGCGGGATGCGCTTATGGCCCCCAAGACCATTACCACCTCAGCCAGACTCCGCTTAATTCAGCTATACTATCTCCATACCGCCTACCTCACCCCAGAGCGCCTCTATAAGGCAGGCCTACGTCCTTCACCGAACTGCGCGCGCTGCGGACAAGAGCCGGCAGACTTTTATCACATGGTCTGCTCCTGTCCTCGCCTCACCCCATACTGGGATACATTAGAATCCCAATAACCCCCTACACCTCATCCTGGTAGTCATGGAGGGCTTAGATGGGTCCTGAGCAGATAAACTCTTCCTGGGGACGGCTACTATGGTGGCCAAACACGACATAGGCACAATCTGACCCCCCAGGAGTAGCTAAATGGCGCAGGGGAGTGGACTGGTGTGCCGCCCAAGAGAAATCCCTATTTGAGGCCAGGGGGTGCCCTGCTAAGCACAAAAGGATCTGGGGCAAATGGTTAAATCAATTGGGATGATTGGGTCTTATGTCTTTTTAAACACATGGATTGTATTTTCTATGCATTGTGGAACTGGACCGATATGCATGTTTGCACACAACCACTGCTGGTACTCGCTAGAGTGCCAATTGCTAATGACTAATCTTGCTGTAATGTTGTGTTCGAGGCATATGAGCTGCAGATCACACACTGTGCATAGATCGCCATCTGGTGTTGGGCCCGGATGTTTGCACTTGTTTTTGTCTTGGAAAAGTCTTTGGAAGTCACGAGATAGGTGACTCCTCCTTTGGATGATAGTGCGCATGGGCATCGGCTCCATCTTCAGATTGTTTTTTTCCGCCATCGGGCTCGGATGTGTTTCTCGCACTCCAGTTCGGTACCGTTACCGATCCCACTTTCGACGCGCAATCCTTCACCCTTTTCTCCGGTATTGTTTCGATCGCGATCCCTACTCGTCGCGCATCTCTCCAACTTCGAAGTCCTCGATTCCGGTCGTCGACGAAGGCCTTCGGGCCTACCTGGGCCTTTACATCTAGCTCATGGATAGGACTACCTTTAAGAAGTGTCTTCAATGTGGGTCCAAGTTCCCCCACACAGATCTTCATGAGGTGTGTAACCTCTGTCTCTCACCGGAGCACGAGGCCAGAGACTGTCCAGCTTGTGCCTCTTTCTGCTCCAAGAAAACCATTCGGGATCGTCGAGCTCGAAGAACAATGGCTCGCTCGTCGGCATCTATTCCTGATGACATCTTCCAGGAGGGCGTCGATGTACCAGAACAGGAGCGGGTCGAAGAAGGCCTCGTCAGCGCCTCCGAAGCCGATGACTCTGACGTCGAAGAAATCACTCCTGGGCAGCGGGTCGTAAGTAGTGACGTCGAACCCGACCCCCACCACCCAAAAAGGCTTCGGTCACACCTTCACCTTCGGGCCCAGGTGCACACCGAGACAGTACTTCTCCTGCCCCGCCTCCGGGCCCGCAAAGAAGTCAACAACTAAGCCTTCAGGCAACTCGGGCTCGAGTCAGCCTGCAGTCGGTACCGAAACCCAGTCCTCGGCACCGAAAAAGAAACCGTCCTCCGCCGTGCCGACCACTGCCTCCGCATCCAAGCACTCGGCACCGAAATCTACTAGCACCCACCCCTCGACTCCGAAAAACCATCGGAACCGAGCAAGAAGCCGCTCCCAAAGAGTACAGACTCTCAAACTTCGGAGCCGAAAAAACCTTCGGAACCAAAGAAACAACCGGTTCCGCAGGCTCCTGCAGAAACTATAACACCTCGCGGTTCGAAGCCTAAAGAGCACAAAACAGTTCCGGAGTCGGTGCCGCGCAAGCCTTCGGAACCGACAAAATCTGTGCCGAAAGACCGGCCTCCACCAGAAACCGGATCATACCCAAAAAACTCTTCTAAAAGACCCAAAGACTGGTCAACTGACTCTCACTTCTAAAAAGAGACCACTGGACACGCCTCCATCGGCTCCACCACCTAAGAAGAGAGACATTGCAACATCTCCTCTCAGGATCCCTTCTCCACCTCCTCCTCCACCTCCCCCACCACACCACTCTCCTACACCATCTCCTCCACCAGTGGACGATGATGACACCTCTGATGACACGGGGGGTGCAAATGATGAGCCACTAGGGGATCCTAGTCCACCTTCTACCCCAGACCGCTGGGACGATTACAACACACCAGATGTCTCTAATGTTCCACAAGACGACATCTACCCCTCTAGACCTTCCCCTCCAGAGGACACCATGGGTTTCAACCAGCTCGTTCACAGAGCTGCACAATACCACGGGGTTGACTTACACACAGACCCTGTGTAAGAGGATTTTTTAATGGACACTTTTGATACTTCACAAAAGTCCACCTCTATCCTACCTATGTTAAAAGGGGTCATCAAACATGCACCTGAGGTGTTTAAAGATCCTGTTGGGGCTAGGGTTATTAACCCCAGGATAGAGAAGAAATACAAAGCTGCCCCAGCAGACCCAGTATACATTAAAGGACACATACCGTTGGATTCCTTAGTAGTCTCCAACGCTAGGAAGAGGGCTAACTCTCACACGTCAGGGGCCGCTCCACCTCCCGACAAAGAGTCCAAACTCTTGGACGCCTCTGGTAAACGCACAGCGTCACAAGCAGCTAACATATGGCGTATCGCAAACACTCAAGCTTTGTTAGCTAGGTATGATAGGGCACACTATGACGAACTAGAGACCCTATTGCAGCACCTTCCGGACCAATATAAGGCCAATGACCTCATACAGGAGGGTAAGCTCATTACTAACACCTCCATTCGTTGCGCTCTAGACGTGGCAGACACCGCCTCCCGAGCCATCAACACAAGTGTTCTTCTGCGTAGACAAGCTTGGCTACGCATTTCAGAGTTTTAAACCTGAAGTACAAACTTGTATCCTTAACCAGCCATTTGATCAGGAACACTTATTCGGACCTACCGTGGATTCATCTCTAGAAAAGATGAAAAAAGACACTGACACGGCTGAATCAATGGGAGCCTTGCAATCGCAAGCTCCCAGACGTTCCTTTCGTCACTCCTCTTACAAGGGCACCTCCAGAGGCTACTCCTTTGACAACCCATCCACCTCTTATAAGGCCCCCACCCAGACCACATTCACCAGAGGTTATCAAAGAGGAGGCTACAGAGGCAATAATAACAAAGGTAGAGGCAAGACCAACAATACCCGCTCTGCCTCCACCCCTTCCCAATGACT
Source organism: Calotriton arnoldi (assembly GCA_963921515.1). NCBI lineage: Eukaryota > Metazoa > Chordata > Amphibia > Caudata > Salamandridae > Calotriton > Calotriton arnoldi. The sequence goes on along the minus strand of CAWUFW010008135.1, from coordinate 729,669 downwards.
TCCCTCCCCTCCAACCGGACCATTCCACTCCTGTCGGGGGAAGATTGCTACAGTTCCTTCCTGTCTGGAACAACATCACCACAGACAGGTGGGTGAGACAAATCGTTCAATCAGGTTACTGTCTAGAACTCACCTCTACCCCCCCCCGCAAACATACCACCCAGACAGCGTCCAATGTCACCAGAACATTTATCGCTGCTAAAGCAGGAGGTCATCTCCCTCCTACAAAAACATGCAATAGAACCAGTCCCCCTGCATCATCAAAACACAGGAGTTTACTCCCTGTACTTTCTTATTCCAAAGAAGGAGGGCTCTCTGAGACCTATCCTAGACCTCAGACCCCTAAATCTGTACATACACTCAGACCATTTTCACATGGTCACACTTCAACAGGTCCTTCCTCTTCTCTCACAAGGTGACTTCCTTGCCACTCTAGATCTCAAGGACGCCTACTTTCATATTCCCATTCACATCTCTCACAGGAAATATCTCAGGTTTGTAGTGGACGGTCAGCACTACCAATTCAAGGTACTCCCTTTTGGAGTCACCACAGCACCCAGAGTATTCACCAAGTGTCTGGCGGTAGTTGCAGCTCACCTAAGAAGACAGCACTTTCATGTCTTCCCATACTTGGACGACTGGCTCATAAAAGCCAGCTCATACAATCGGTGTGTACATCACACTCACGCCACAATCCAGCTACTCCACGACTTGGGGTTTACAGTAAACCACACAAAATCTCACCTACAACCGTCCCACATACAACAGTACCTCGGTGCCACAATAAACACCTCAAAAGCACTTGCATATCCCATCCCAGCCAGGATAGCAAGCATACAAAGCCTCATAACCAAATTTCAGCCGCAACACTCTCTTCCAGCTCGAGTGTTCATGCAGCTCATAGGGATGATGGCCTCTTGCATATCCATAGTACCTCACGCAAGACTCCAGATGCGTCCCTCTACAAGAGTGCTTAGCAAGTCAGTGGAACCAAGCTCAAGGTCAGCTGACAGATCTGGTGTTGGTGGTCGGCCGCACGCATCGCTCTCTGCAGTGGTGGAACACCCAAAACCTTTCCAAGGGGCGACCGTTCATCGAGCCGGTTCCACAGATTGTGCTAACAGCGGACGCATCGCTCTCCGGCTGGGGAGCTCATCTACTACATCACACCATACAGGGCAGGTGGACGCCTCAACACAAGTTACTCCATATCAATCACCTGGAGTTACTAGCCATATTCCTGGCCTTAAAGTCATTCCAGAACCAAATATCAGGCAAAGCTGTCCTAGTCCGGACCGACAGCATGACAGCAATGTACTACATACAGAAACAAGGCGGGACCCACTCCCTACAGCTCTCGCAACTAGCACAAAGCATATGGAGATGGGCTATTCCTCAGAACATTTTTCTCCTAGCACAACACGTTCCAGGAGTCCAGAACAACATAGCGGATCTGTTAAGTCGTCAGACGCAACAGATTCAGAGTGGGAACTTTATCCACAAGTCCTTCAACCGTTCTTCCACATGTGGGGGCAGCCACAGATAGATCTCTTCGCCACACACGAAAACGCCAAATGCCCAAGCTTCGCCGCCAGATATCCACACCCATTGTCCAAAGGCAATGCGATATGGATGAATTGGTCAGGCAGTTTTGCGTGCGCTTTTCCGCCTCTCCCACTCATTCCACTGGAGGTGCGCAAACTGCAACAACACTCACTCACTCTCATCCTAGTTGCTCCAACATGGGCCAGACAACCGTGGTACACCAGATTACTGGAACTATCTGTAGTCCCGCACCAAAAACTACACCTCTCCCCACGCCTCTTAACCCAGAACCATGGAGAGATCAGACACCCAGACCCAGCACAGCTCAACCTAGCAATCTGGCTCCTGAGGTCTTAGAGTTTGGTTACCTTAACCTTCCCCCTGACTGTATGAACGTTATCAAAGAGGCTAGACGCCCCACCACTAGAGCCTGCTATGCAGCCAAGTGGAAAAGATTTGTAATACACTGTAACAACAACAACAACAACACCAATCCTTTAGATGTGTCTATTCAACACATCATAGGTTATCTACTACATCTCCAAAAGTGTAACTTAGCATACACATCTATTAGGTTACACCTCGCTGCCATAGCAGCCTACTTACAAAATAGACAACACTTGTCACTATTCAGGGTACCTGCCATCAAAGCATTTATGGAAGGCCTCAAAAGAATAATTCCTCCCAGGGTACCACCCTCACCTGTATGGAATTTAAACATTGTTCTCACAAGACTAATGGGTCCTCCATTTGAACCTCTGCACAAAAGCGAGCTACAATTTCTAACATGGAAAGTCGCTTTCCTGGTGGCCATTACTTCCCTTAGAAGAGTCAGTGAGCTACAAGCACTAACTATTCAAGAACCCTTTTTACAACTCCATCACAACAAAGTAGTTCTCAGAACCAATCCAAAATTCCTCCCTAAGGTTATTTCTCCCTTTTATCTCAATCAGTCTGTGGAGTTGCCAGTATTCTTCTCGCAACCACAAACAGTCATACTCTGGATGTTAAAAGAGCACTCCTTTATTACATTCAAAGAACAAACCCTTTTCGCAAAACAAAACTTTTCGTGTCCTTCTCACCACCACATAAAGGCAACCCCATATCAAAATCTGGTATTGCAAGGTGGATTGTAAAATGCATACAAATTTGCTATCACAAAGCAAAGCGTACATTATCTATCCCCCCTAAAGCCCACTCTACCCGAAAGATAGGGGCTTCAATGGCATTTTTAGGGAACATTCCCTTAGATGACATCTGCAAAGCAGCTACATGGTCTACACCGCACACATTCACAAAACACTATTGTGTAGATGTGCAAACAAAACAACAAGCTAGTGTGGGCCAGGCTGTACTCAAAATACTATTTCAAACTACTGCAGCAGATACTGGTGGTCGCCGCTAAGGAGGAGTACTGCTATACAATCTATGCACAGTGTGTGATCTGCAGCTCATATGCCTCGAACGGAAAATGCTACTTACCAGTATGCATCTGTTCTTGGCATGTAGAGCTGCAGATCCACACACGGCCACCCACCTCCCCGGCTACCTTTATCTGTTCCAGTATTATCTTATTTAGATACAGCATTCATGGGCATCTTTTCTGTTTCTCACAAAACTCCATCATTTCCCTGCTGGCGAAAAACAATCTGAAGATGGAGCCGATGCCCATGCGCACTATCATCCAAAGGAGGAGTCAACTATCTCGTGACTTCCAAAGACTTTTCCAAGACAAAAACAAATGCAAGCATCCGGGCCCAACACCAGATGCCGATCTATGCACAGTGTGTGGATCTGCAGCTCTACATGCCAAGAACAGATGCATACTGGTAAGTAGCATTTTCCTTTTTGTTTTCCCAAAACTCAATAAAGTTGAATATAAAAAAAAAAAAATACAAAGATAGTATATATAAAAAGTGTTGAGAAAAAAAAATAAAAGCAGACTGTAAGATCGCATGATTTATTATCCTAATTCGGGCTTTTAAAAGCCCTAATCTAAGAACAGAGCGGCACAAATATCATGTAATCTCTGCGGAAAAGATAGGTGAGTCTTTGGCTCTACTGCTCATAGACTTTGAGAAGGCTTTTGATATTCTTTCCTGGGATTATTTTTTTGCCCTAATAACGCACCTCTGGGTTGGCCTGAGCTATATATCATACATCAAACTATTATACAGTGCTTCTTTGGCAAGAGTAAGAATAAAGGGCGCTCTGTTGGATTCCTCTGAATTCTGCACAGGGACGACACAGGGATGCCTTTGTCACCCCCTACTCTTTGCCTTGGTTATCGAACCCTGACTCAACATTTCAGGCAGGCTGACGGAATATCGGATTCCAAGTGGCTGAAGCGATTGAAGATAAGGTGTCCCTCTACACCATGGGTACTCACAAACATTCTCTCAGGGGCCAAAATTTACAGTGTGGTTTGTGGCCGAGGGCCGCACCGGTGGTGGCGGGGTCAGTAGGGGCGGGACTAGAGTAAAAAAACACTAGAGTAAAAAAACATTACTAGACAATGCTGTATTTCCAAAGCAGATGTAACTACAAGGAGCACATTTTTATAGCAGGCAAACCACTCCTGCCCTGCTCTGTGAGCCCCTAACCAGCCGAGTAAGGACAGAAAATAAAATGATAATAAGAATGAGTTATTACCATTTTATTTTTTCCTTGTTGGCCTGCTCAGTGGGGCGACGCTCCTCCGCCTTAGCAGAGAAGCCGCCACTGCCTATTAGTACCTTTTAGAGAAGCCATGTATTTAGGACTCAATCCAGTCAAATCCATTGGAATGGATTAAATAAAACTTTAGATCTAAGGCTATCCATCAAAATGATGGCCTCACATTTTTGCCAAAGATGTGGATTTTTTCATGACCCCTATATCTGATGCAAGTTATAAACGTTGCAAGCATATGTATGCTTTAAAAAAAGTTGCGTATGCCCCACTGCAACTAACCATATTGATGGCCAATACCCTATTTGCCAAAACCACTAGTCAAAATTGTGTTATATGAGAAACAAAACAAGGGTATGTTATTTGGATTCCACAGTGGTTATAGTTCATTATGGAAATTATGTCTACAAAAGAATTTCATAATATACTAATCTTCAAATATTGTGTCCATGTACAGTGTGAGAACGGCTTCTACTTTTGTAAAGAGAATAACATATGCTGTTTTGAGTTGATATGAGGCAGGACGCTTTCCAAAAAGAAAAACAATTAGCAGATTAGATCAACTCACTAAAAAAGTTCCCAAATGTCACATGGTCAGTATGTTCTATTTGAGTGAGTATGTAGTTTGGGAGCAAAGCGTCTGGCGTAGCAAAAAAAGTCACAACTAACCAGAGAACCTGCTTGATCAATATTCATAAGGCGAGCATGCAGCCGACCGTGTGACTGCTGGTTGCTCCTCACAAAGGTTGTAACTGTCACGTGCACAGTGGAGACTGCCCTTCGTGCACAGTTTCCACAGTGCAATTCCAGTTGACAAGAGGTGGGAGTTACAGTTCAATGCTTTCCAGGAGCGTGCACAAACCAACACTGAAACAGGAAGCTCCCCAAAAGGCTCTTTAAAAGTCAGCTGTGGAAGCGCTTGCACCTGATTTTAAAGGGCCTGTGCTTCCCGCCGGTGCCGTGTGTGACGTCACAGAGGCGGGCACAGTGAGAGGCCGGCAGTAAACACAGAAGATGGCTGCAGGAGCATATGTAGTGAATACGTATAGAGTACTTATTTACTACGTATGCTCCTACGGCCATCTTCTGTGTTTACTTACTGGAAACGTAGAAAGGGCAAGGCAAGGTCCGTGGGCTGCCATTAAAGGCCTGCTGGCCCGCGGGCCGTACTATGAGTACCACAGCTCTACACCAATGACCACCTGCTGTACATCAACAGCTCAAAGACATCCGGTCCAAGGATTATACAAACTCTAAATGAGTTCGAAATACTTTCGGGTCTGAGGGTGAATTGGAACAAGACAAGATGGTTCCAGCTGACCCAAATGACCCGGAGGGGCAAGTGGTCAGAGCAAGCAAGGATACCACTGATAAAACCTTCAGATACCTAGGTATTAGGATTGTGAAAAATGATCTGACTGCACAAATTTAAAACTTATACCCATTACTCAAGTAAATAGGAATAGCTGAATCTCCCTCTTCCAAAAATTGGAATAACCTCTTCAGACAAAATGACTTTTCTTCCCCAAAACATATATAACCTTCAAAACTATCTATTACAGATGCCTAACACCATTCTTGACTCATTAACTCGATAGGTAAGAGTCTTCATGTGGCAGGGGGTGGGGGTTGAGGAGAACCTCAGAGGGCGACGTTTGCCAAATGCTGCAAGTCCACATATTATGGTGGACAAAGTATGATGGGCCCTGGATTATATATAGGCTGTCCGGTTTTATGTTTAAACCTATTCAACCTGATAAAACCCCACCGAAAGGAAAATAGCCCTCACCAGTGTAAACATATAAACACTGAAAAAACACCTTTGCAACCACAAACTAATTGCCATTCAAAGAAAGGAAAAGGTGAGTGAAAGAGTCATTTCTATTTCTTCCTGAAGGGCTCAATACAAAGTAACTTTGTTATATAAGGCAGCAGCAAGAAATACTGGGCTAACATTATTCTGCTTGAGTGTTGTTGTTTAGGATGTCATTAAAATATTGTTTCTTCTTCCTTTTGTCTTCTTCCGTTTTGTGGTCTTTGGTCTAATGATGCAGGGTTTAGAAGCATGTTTTATGTCTTATTTAACAAACCGTAGAGAATCAGGAAATACATTTGATTCTTTCACTGATCGGTAAAATGGCTGGTTTCATACGAATCTTTCCGAATATGTACCATCACATTTACCCACAGACAAAGAATGGGTGAAACCCTTTGATACATCAGCCCCTTTTCTAGCGAGTCATTATTGATAGTAGGTGAATTGCCAAACACCCTAGGCTTTAAACATTCAATGCAAGGTGTAGTGACAGGTATATGAGAAAAGAGTGCTGTCACCAAGCATCTGGGGTAGTGGGGAAAACATGACACCAGATGTTTGGAAAACATGGAACGCAGTGTCACTTGGAATGCTGCTGCTAAAAGTTCTTGCCAAGTTCAACAAAGATTTGAGGATATTGTTTGTATTTGTAGTAATTCAGCTACGTGTATGAAAAAGTTCTGTGATGACCTGTCAAAATCAATACCTGAGCTGAAGTGCTTCCCTATAAGAGATCCTTGCCATTTGCAAGATGGTATGCTGAAAGCATCTTTACAATCTTCAGAGTTAATGAAAAATGCTATTGACTTTGTAGTCCATTCTGGTGCACTGTTTCATTATGCGCGGGAACTAAAACGCAAATATTTCTCATTTTGTGCTTTGTGTGGTGGCCTCAATGAAAGAGTAATCCCAACTGTGTCATTTAGTCGGTAATTCTCAGTCCTAGAGGCCGTGAATGCTATATTATCCATGTGGCAACCGTTTACAGAATTTCTGCTTAGTGATGATGCCAAAAGTCAAGAAATGTGAGGCTCTTTGGTCGCATATTTATACTGATGTGAAAAGAAGCACTCTCTACTGCATTCTTGTATTTTTACAGGAAAACATGATTGCTGTAGTGAACATAATAAAAAAACTAGAGTCTGAAAACACCCTTGTCTACCAAGTGTTCAGCGTAATTAGTGTAGATGTGAAATATCTCCTTGTGAGTTGGCTAGGCAACACTTTTAGTGCAACATGTTCCATGTTAGAATTCTTGCCACTTGGTAAGCAAAGAAATGTTGAGGAGGAATTCAGGAAATTTCATTTTACAGTGCATGAGTAATGGCTGGCAATGATGAATAGAAATGTCCCTTCACCAACCATGGCATTTGAAGTCAATGAAGCCTCACTGAGATACTCTGCACAAGTTCTAGATCTTTTCCGGAAATGGGAATTTTCTCCGGACTTTGTAAAGAACTGCTTAATTTTTGACCGCTTCAATAACTGAGGGCATATGCTCCCAGTTCAACGCATATTTTGCAGAACCTGTCCCAGAGAATCGCAATCTTCAGGTGCACCAGTATTGGCATGGAAAGCTATGTCAGTGGCCAGAGTTAGCAAATTGTTTACTGGCTGTTTTGGCGTTGCCTGTCTCAAGTGCCAATGTTGAGAGGGCCTTTTCACAGATAAATGTTTACATGGGAAGGAAAGAGCGAGTGTGCATGACCAAAGACTCACTAAAGAAGTATTGTATGGTGCCCTACAATAAGTTTGATTTTTAAAAATGTATTTGGACCTCATACACCCTGTATGCACACTGTCTATACACATGCACTACCAGTGCAGAAAGCAAGCAATAATAAAAGCAAAATGTTCCATAAACACCCGGAAAAACACTTTCTGTTGTTCTTAATTGCGCGAAAATTTGTAACCACTGATAAACACTGTTTTTTTAAGGTATTGAAAACACTGAAAAAACCCCACCAGAATGTACCAAAAATAGAAACTGAAAACAGGAAAGCCTAATTATATAAAAGAGTGTCCCAACTACTAGTGTTCAATGACTGGATATATGGTCCAACAAGTGAACTCGCCTATAAGGTGAAGTTGTGGGCTATGGGCAACCATCCCCCTCTGCACTATTACTATTTCAGCAGCCTGCCTCTGCGATCATTGATATATAAAAAATATCACATAAACAACTTTAATAGTATTATAGAGTGTTGTGGAGTAGCATTGACTATAGTAGTGTCGTGGAGTGGTGTAGAGGGGAGTAGAGTAGTGTACAGTGAGATTGGCGTAGAGTGGGTTAAAGTGTTGTGGAGTGGTGTGGTGAAATGGCATAGAATGCAGTAAAGTGTAAGGGTGGGCGGTCAACTCTGCTCAGCCAGCAGAGTTCACAGAGTTTTTGTCACTCAGCACTCTGCTTGGAGGGTGTAGTTTGGCACAAACTCCACCTACGCAGCTTAGTGGAGTTTATCGGCACCCGTGACCGACCACTATCACCGAATCAGCAGCCAGCGTACTCCAGCGCTGACTCCTCCATCGCAAAGACCTGCAGAGGAGGGGAGTCTGGGTTAACCCCACAGAAGGTAAGGCTACATGCTAGTGGCAGCGTTCACCAGCTTTCATGTGTGGCCGCGGCCCTGAATGAGGGGCCGTGAGCTGCGAAGTGACCAATCGACAGCTGCCTTGCTGGGAGCTCCTGTGGGTGCTCTGGAGTGGTGTGGCCTGCAGCGATGGCATGACCGGGGATGGCCAGCGGCCTAAACAGTGTGCTGGGGACTGCCTGTTGCCTACCTAACACACGCTGACGGTGGGCAGAGGAGCATGTGGGGGAAGAGTCACTGGGGCTGCAGGTGGCTGGGAAGGACTCTGCCTGGCCTGGGGACACCGCAGTGCTGGAGATCCAGACACAACAAGTTCAAACAATGTCCCCTTGCAGGTGGGTGACCCACCTCATGTTTTACTGTGCAATACAATTGCTCCATGTGGCTGCAGTGGCTAGGCTGAACCTGTGCAAGCAATGCTATCCTGCCGGCCCCGGCGGTTACTTACATGCTGATACTCTTGGGGCCCTGACTCTCCATTAAGAGTGTGTTTAACATGATAGTTTATATCAGTGGTGGGTGAGGAAGTGGAGCAACCCTGCCCGCTCACGGAACTCCATGGAATCCCATGGAGTTTTTATGCAACTCTGTGGAATTCCGTGTAGTGCAACTCTGCAAGCTCCGTCCACCCCTAGTAAAGTGGCATAGATTGTCATGGCATAGAGCGTTGTAGAATGTCATCGATTTGCCTAGAGTGAAGTGGTGTAGAGTGGAATGGAGTAGAGTGTCATAGAGGAGACTATTGAGGAATGGATAGACTATCGTGGAATGGAGTGTTGTAGAGTTGAGTAGAGTGGCCTAGAGTGAAGTGTCATAGAGTGCCGTACAGTGTCTTAGAGTAGAGTGTTGTGAAGTGGAATAGAGTAGAGGGGTATAGTGTTGTAGAGTGTCATAGGGTAGAGTCGTCAGGCTTTGGTACTTCACTTCAAACCATTCTACGACCATCTGATGCTCTATTACACTCCATTCTACAACCCTCTATTCCATGACTCTATGCTACTTTACTCCACTCTATGCCATTCCACTACACCACTTCACTCTGACACTTTACACCACTCTATACTACACCCCTCCATTCTGCTGCACTTAACTCCACTCTACGGCACTCCATTGTGTGCCATGCCACTCTGACACTCTACACCACTCCACTACACGCCACTGTACTCCACTCTAAGCCTGTCCACTCTACTCCACTATAAGCCTGTCCACGCTACTCCACTCAATGCCACTCCGCAACACTCTACTGAGAAACTCTAGGGATAGACTGAAGTATTCAAAAGAGGAGCTACTAGCCCTTAGCATCCAGTTTATCTGTCCTAACACACTACTTCCTTAGGAGACAGATACTGCCACCACCTGCACTCTGTGGCCTGGAGTTCAAGGCACACCATTTTAGAGTGGTCCAAGGCAGACCCTCCATCAACCAAAACACAGACCCCATTAAAGCCTTTCTTGTTAACGTGCTGTCCCTTCAAAAGCATGCAGTATGCATCCATGACCTTCTTGGTGCTGAAAGGCCCTACATCCTTTTCATCACAGTAACCTGGCTGTCTGGCTCATCCAAACCCAGCCTGGAAACTGCCATTCCCGCAGGCTACAAGATTCTGAATCTAAACCACGCCAATGGTAGAGGAGGAGGTATTGCTATCGTTTTCAAACACATTTTTTTAATGCTCCACTTTTCCAGTTGAGTTACTGGAGGCCAAAGCTTTGGGCTTCGCCTGGCATTGAACGCCCACTATTCTGTCGGCGGCATCTTAATCTATAGACCTCCCGGCCAGCGAGCCCCTTCCTGAACTCCCTTAATGAAGCTGTGGTCTTTCTATGCTTCTCGCACTCTCATACTAGGAGATTTTAATATTCACTGTGACTCCCCCTCTGATAAAGATACACTTTGTCTCAAGGTCACTTTTGCCCCTCTAGGCCTCTCACAAATGGTCACCAACCCCACAAACTCAGGTGGACACACTATCATCCTAGTTTCTCCAATAAAAGCTTAAGTCTGTCTGACCCCCTTGCTCTCCCCTGAACCAACCACTATCTGATCCATTTCAGATGGCTGGCCCTGTATGGAAGCCAGGGTGTTTCCTTCTCACTAGTCAACACTCAACCTTTTTTCAGGATAGCCTGCTTAGAAAACCCTAGAAAACACTGCACCATACTTTCCTGGTCCTCTTGATTTAGGTGTACAGGTGTACGACAAAGGGATTCAATCCTCAGTGGAACAGTTAGCCCCCCTCCCCAGACGTACGACAGGTCAAGCCAAGCTCTTTTGGCCATGGTTTAACAAAACAATGAAGCAAGAGAGAAAAACTTGTAAAAAGGCCGAAAGAGTTTGGCAAAACAACTTTAGCTTGGTGGACAAAGCTAAATATAAGTCAGCACTAAAAATATACTGGAATCTGATCAATTCCACAAAAAGAACATTTTACAAGGGAAGGATTGATATGACAGAAAATAAGCCAAAAGAAATCTTTAAGATAGTCAAAAAATATGAATACCCGGTGCCACCTCATCAAGGCTCCCTTGGCCAAGTTGTGTGAACTGGCCAGTTTTTTTTTTAAATGTTAGAAATTCAAAAAGGTTTAACCTTAATAGGTCACTCAGTCATTGGTCCTCCACTCCCAGATACCGTCGTCTGCATACTTTCCTCCTTTGACCCAATCTCGAAGATTCTAGAGCTGCTATTTTAAATCTCAAGTCAGGCTCACCCTCTGATCCCTGCCTCCCTTTTATTCTAGCGAAAGGAGTGGATGTCATCAATGCGGTCCTGAACTCCCTACTGAACAAGTCTCTGTCTTCTGTGATCATCCCTTCTAACTGGAAACATGCCAAAATTCTGTCTCTCTTGAAAAAACCGAATGCAGATCCCAAAATTCCAAGCAACTACAGGCCTATTTCCTTGATGCCAGCCTCGTCTAAACTTGTGGAGAGGTTAGTGAATCAGCAAATTTCCAACTATGTCGAACCCACTTGCTCCTCCACCCCAACCAATCTGGGTTTACGTCAGAATTCAGTACAGAGACCGCACTTCTGGAAGTGTCCGAAGTGATAAAATGCACTCTAGATGCAGCAGAAAAGTCAGTCCTGTTACTGCTTAGACCTTTCTGGTGCATTTGATACAATCCCGCACTCCAGGCTGCTTGCCCGTCTATACAACTAAGGCATCAGGGGCACAGTGCTCCACTAGCTGAAATCCTTCCTCGAAGACTGATACCAAGAGGTTTAGATGCCACCTTTCTTGTCCTGCAAGCTCAGTGTCTTGGTAGGAGTGCCCCAGGGCTCGGCCCTTAACCCGACAATGTTTAATATCTATATGACCTCTTTAGCGGCACTGCCTGGCTCAGAGCCAGCAAATGAAAAATAAAACTAAGTTCTAGCATTGTTTTATTTTTCATTTGCCGACTCCGAGCCAGCTTGTGCAGGGATGGACGGGGCACGGGAGGATGAGTGCTATGTGCACTCCCTAAGTGCGCATATGTGTTTGGAAGGCCGTCTCAGGCTGACCAAAACACACATGCGCACTTAGGTTTCTCCAGCCCGGCTGCATTGAACAGCCAGGCTGGAGAAACCACCTCAGACTCCCAGGCCTGAGCGGAGCGTCTTTTCAGCCCCCTCAGGCCAATACCCACGCTGCTGTCCTAGGAGAGCCAGCGCGGGGATTGGATGGGAGTCTGTCCCAGAGGCTGCCGGGAGCAGGAAGAGAAGAGGAAGCGTGATGTCGGAGGCGCCCGTTGTCTTCAGGTACGTTTTTTTATATATATATATATATATATATATGTATGTATGTATGTGTATATATATGTGTGTATATGTATGTGTGTATATGTATATATATATATATATATATATATATATATATATATATATATATATATATATATACCAGGTTTCCTCAACGTAAAAAGTTCAGTCGCACTGACGGGTCGCTCAGATTACTTCTTTTATTATTTTTGAAAAACCTTGTTAGCCAGGACCAACAAGTGTCCCCAACGCGTTTCGGTCTTACAAAGACCTTGTTCACGGGTAATGAACGCGGCATTTCATGAGCCAATAAGTACAAATCAAGTGTTACGACGTCACTTCCTGTTTAAACGCCGCTTTGAATTGTGGATAATGTAGTGTGTATGCGTGAAAGTGAATTCTTAAAGAACTTTAACATTAAATTGTGACACTTTTTTGTGCAATGAGACAGCAAACAAATAAATCGTTTAGGTTGGGGGCTTCTCAGTACAATATAACCAAAAAGCGAAAAAACGAAAAACGGAAACATTAATCGTTTGCATTTACAGTGACTATCGCATCGCCCAGGCCAATATGTTGGTCCTATTTAACATTATTGCACTGCTTCTATTGCGTCATTACAGCGGGTACTCTCTTGACCTGATATGGTCCATGGGTCTCTCATATGAAAGATGATTATAATAAAATGCAAATCAATTTGATTCAATTGGTCTATCTGGTTATGGGAGACAGAGGCATATTTAAAATCAATGTTAACTAATTTAAGTTCCAGAAATTGTGTGGCTAGTGTTTGAAGATAAGCATTTAGCACATTATTCAGTCATGTGACACGAATTCATGAAATGTGTTGCAGTCACACAAAATGATCTTAAAACAATACCAAAAGTACAGCGGGTTATGACCCTCCAGTGGGTCTACTCATTGTTATTCTGTCTCCATTAGCCAACCCTATATGGCCAATTATTGTCCAAAGTTCATCCCTTGGAACAGTCAAAAATCTCACGATAGTTTAGACGAGGTCTAACCTTTGCTTGTGTTCCTAAGTGCTCTTAAGTGCAAGTGAAAAAAGTGCAAAAATGATACATATATAATGCAATAAAGGAAGGCTAGAAGGAAAATATGATGGACAGATGATTACAAATGTGAATACAGTTATTCATCCTGATTAAATCCATTTGGGGTTAAAGTCCGCAGACCAAGGATATGTCGCGATTCCCTTTGCCTTAGTTTGCGTTCCCTGTCGCCACCTCTCACATGGCGCTCCACTGATTCTATAGCGTAGAACCTCAGCTTCTTCCAGTCCCCCTGATGGTATTGTTCCATATGTTTAGCTACAGCGTTGCTGCGATCTGTGAAACGGTCACTCTCGCGTGTTCCAAGATGCGTTTTTTGAGTTCACAAATGGTGCTCCCAACATATTTTATAGCACATGGGCATTCTATTATATACACCACGAATTGGCTTTTACACATAATCAATTGGTTGATTCTCCAGATTTTTGTTGTTTGCCATTTTTATCTCTTTTGTGTTCATAGCAATTTGGCAAACTTTGCAGTTGATACACTTGTAAAAACCTTTACAGTTTAGCCACGCTTCTTGTTTATTTTTCTTTCTAAAGTGGCTATGGAATAGTTGATCTTTGATATTTTTTGCTCTTCGATACATGATGTTCGGATGTTTGCCCACAATCTGGGATACTGTTGGGTCCAAGTGTAGAATGCTCCAATTTTTGCGCAAGATCTTATTGATTTGTTAGATTCCGTGGAGTATGTTGTGATGAGGCGAATTGTCAGTTGATTTGATTTTATTTAGATCTTTTTCTTTGTCCTTAATCAATTCTGTTTGTCATTTTGTTAAGGTTTTTTGTAAGCATGTAGTTATGATCTTACTGTTGTAATTTCTTTTTTGAATCTGTTGAAAGTTAGCTTTCCGTTGAGGAAACCTGGTAAATATGATTAACGGCTGGGCTCTGCCGTTCTCAGTCACGCACCGCCACAGATGCGCCAGTTAATCCAGCGATAAGGAGCTGGTCTCATATATATATACATATACATATGTATATATATATATAGGTAAACTGCGGTACTGAACTGGTTTAAACAAAATAAAATAAGATACAAATTGTTCAACTAATGAAATGAAGAAAAAATTATAAACATTGTTGAGGATCTGGACAAATCAAAATATATTAATTATTCACTGTGCACTTTAATCACTTTTGTAATCACTTGAAACACTGTGAAACACGTATGTAAAGGGACACTACAACTCCCAAAATGCTTGGCGATGTTTGCAAAAACAGGAAATGACCACATAACAATAATAATGTATTTAATTGGCTGTGGCAAACATCGTAACTACCATCGTGAACAAGGTCTCGGTGGAGACCGAAACGCGTCGATGTGGCTTTCTTCCTGTAAATAGAAATAATGGAATAAAGGGTTACTTGAAACCTTCCGTGAGTGCGACCCACTTTCCTTTGCTGGAAGGAGCTTGTAAATTGATTTTGGCTGGGCTCCGCCACGGGGTCTCGCACCATTGAAGAAGCGCCGGGAAGCCAGCGAAAACTGAGCCAGCGGAGGAGAATATATATATATATATTTCACTTTCTGCCACTCCTTCGGATGGACCAAAATCACGGACACGGACCACAGATACAGTGTTCTTAGATATTTATTTGGATGCCGCCATTACGCGTTTCAACTCTCAAGGAGCCTTGATCACATGACAACGTTACGGTATACTTTTTTCTTTTTTAAAAGTGACAATGTGCATTACGTGAGTTTACAAAAAACGTCAGTCATGGCAATAAAAGAGGTATTAGATTTGGTAGTTCATGCTCTCAAATGGTTAATTAGCTTGTTAAAAATGACTTATTAAAATGTTTTATAAACCCGGTGACAATAGTATTAGCAGCAAGTGTTTTTACAATTTAAAAATAGCGATTCACATGTAATACTTAAGAAAAAAATAATAATAAGCACATAAATGTATAGTGTTTTTCTTCCACATGATAACATGTTTTCTCAAAAAATAGATGACGTCTTGCATAAATTATGATTAATTGCAAACAAATAATAGTATCGCTTCAACTTATAGTTGCTATGTCCTCCTATTGAATAAACACCTTAGTCATTTATACTAGTTTTAACATAAATGTAATTAGGTAAAAAGACCATGGCATGCTTATTTTGTATAGATCAAAGTTCTTATATATTGCCAATAGACATGACCTTTATAAAGTGTTTATAGTGCTGAATGTGCGTGAATAAAGAATATATTAAACATTAAAAGAGTGTGCTGATATATTCGAATGCGGATATGAGAGACTTAGTTAAAACAATTTGTCATTGTCCGCTTATCAGCTAAATAATTTTCATTTCAACACTTTAAAATTAAGACAATCTTAATATCAATGTTGGAATTTATATCCGCTTGTTTAAGCCTCTTAGAATAGGTTAAATACCCAGGGCACTCTAGTGTCCCAGTTTGCAAGGTGGTGGGTCTCATTTATTTGAAGTCATATTACGTCACAATCACTTGATTTTACGTGGGTAAATTGTAAATTCCATAATAAATATAGTTGCCCTACTATACTGTAGTTGATCCAAACAATGAAAATATAATTTGTATAAACAGACGTATAAGATTTCATAAATATATAAATATATATAAATACATAAATATATAGATAACTTAAAAACATCTGATAGAAAAGTTAAAAAGTTGTGTTACATAGTTTAGAATCTGTAGCAATAGTGATATTCATTTACTCATTTGTTTCTACTGTGTTCTGATCTAGATGCTGGTGTATAAATCATCTATGATATTGAGTCCTCCAGGCTGTAGCTGAACTAAAAAACGGGTGTCTATTTTATAAATACAGACATATTGTAAAAGGTTCTATAGATATATAAATACATTAATACACAAATCACCTGAAACCTCTAATACAAAAGTTAAAAAGTTGTATTTCATAATTTGGAATCAGTAACAGCGATGATAATCATTTTCTCTCATTTGTTTTTGCTATGTCATCATCTAGATGCAGGTGTGTAAATCATCTGTAATGTTAAGTCCTCCTGGCTGTTTCGAATCCATTTCTAGAATATATCTAGTTTCTAACCTGCACAATTTTTCCTCCCTGTTACCACCTCTTCTACTCGCTGGCACTGAGTCTATGAGGAAAAATTTAAGGTCCTCGCTTTTGAGTTATGCCAGTCCCTGAAGTGTCTTGAAACAGGGTAAGTGTTATCTTTATTGTTGATTGCTCGCAAATGCTGTAAAATGCGCTTGTGGGCTTGGAGTTTAGTGCTCCCAATGTATTGTAAGCCACACGGACATATCAGGACATAGATTACAAATTCTGTTTTACAGGTTAAAAGTTTCTGAATCTTGTGCTTCTTAGGACTAAAGGGGGTTATGTATGTTGTTGTGTTGACCCCATGTCGGCATGCTTTGCATACTTTGCACTTAAAAAACCCTTTATGTGTTGCTAGCCAGCTGCAGCTTTCTATTGTCTCTGGACTTGTCTTAACCAATTTGTCTCGCATAGAGGGTGCCCTACTATGTGTGATTGAAATGTTGCTCGGTAGAGAGGTTCCTATTATGGGGTCATCTAAAACCAAAGGCCAATTACGCTTTAGGATACTGCGTATTTCCTTATGTTTGCTATATTCCATAATTACTCTAAATTCAAACGGTTTTGATTGTATGGAAATAGCAGATTCAGTGAGTATTTCTGTATTATGTTTACCCTGAATCAAATCTAGTCGTGTGACCGTCATGGATTTAGCAATTGCACTATCTATGATTTTAGATGAATAACCTCTTTGCAGGAACCTCCTTTTGCTTTCCTCTTGAGCCTGTTTGAGAGATTCTAGATCACTATTCACTCTTTTCAATCTTAGCATTTCCCCATAGGGGATGCTGTTTATTAAATGCCTTGGGTGGGCGCTGCTGGCATGTAAAGTTGCATTACCTGCTGTCTCCTTTCGATAGAGCCTTGTTTCTATCTTATTGTCCTTTATATACACCTGCATATCTAAAAAATTAACAAATTCTGTACTGACCGTTGCAGTGAAATGTAGATTTAATGTGTTGTCATTGATATTATGAATAAATTCATATGCTTCCTGTTGTGTGCCTTGCCATATTAAAAAAAGATCATCGATATAACGAAGCCACATCTTAATGTTGTTCTCTATCTGTTCCTTGTATTGCACTTTGAGTACCAGCTCCTCCCACCAGCCCATGTGTAAACACGCATAGCTGGGAGAGAAGCTGGCACCCATGGCTACACCTCTAGTTTGTTTAAAGAGCATGTTATTAAACATAAATATATTGTTTTCTAAACAGACACCATTTCAATCAACATTTGACTGTGTTGCGTCTGTGTTCTTTTAGACAAATAATATGTAAGTGCATTTAAACCATCACAGTGTTTTATGCTAGTATATAGCGAGGTCACATGAAGTGTTATTAAAAGATAGTTGCTTTCCCAAGTACAGTCATTCAGTTTTTAAAAAAAATCATTAGTATCCCGCACATATGATGGTAACGCCTGGACAAAACCCTGTAAAAAAATAATCAACATATTGAGATGTATGTTCTAAGAATCCACTGCGGGCTGATATGATTGGCCTTCCTGGCGGGTG
This sequence comes from Calotriton arnoldi, assembly GCA_963921515.1. Taxonomy (NCBI): domain Eukaryota; kingdom Metazoa; phylum Chordata; class Amphibia; order Caudata; family Salamandridae; genus Calotriton; species Calotriton arnoldi. The sequence goes on along the minus strand of CAWUFW010008135.1, from coordinate 711,646 downwards.
TTGAGAGTCTTTGTGAATTTTCGGGATAAAATAAATTGATGGAGTTACTGGAAATTCATTCTTCAGAAGATATTCTTCATTGGTTAATAGTTTCTTGGTCTTCCAAGTGTTGAGTTTGGCATTATAGTTTTTGTAAATTTGTTTCAGTTCTGCCCCATTGCATTTTGTGTAGCATGTTTGATCACTCAATTGTGATAATGCCTCTTTGATGTAGTCTTTTTTGTCCCATATCACTAAATTACCGCCTTTGTCAGCATTTCTGAAGACGATGGAGCTCTCTTTTTCCAATCGATTTATCAGCTTGTTGTAAGTCATATCACGTTGGTTGTATTTATTTTTGGTATTTTCGACTTTATGATGTAGACGTTTGAGCTGGGCAACAACCTGTTCATTGAAAATATCTATAGAATCGCGTCCCATTAAAGGGTTGAAGGTAGATTTGCCTCTGAATGGAGTCGGTATAATAGGTTCTATGTTGACGCCTGAGCTTTCCCCCATTGTTGTTTCTGAGCTGGTGTTTTGGCTGTCACTTACATGACCTTAAATCCATAAGTCCTGTAGGTCCGATAGTAATGACATTTCACTGTCTGTTGAAATTGTTGGATTTAGAACTTTCTCTTTATTTTTCAACATATAATATGGCGCTCCACTGATTCTATAGCGTAGAACCTCAGCTTCTTCCAGTCCCCCTGATGGTATTGTTCCATATGTTTAGCTACAGCGTTGCTGCGATCTGTGAAACTGTCACTCTCGCGTGTTCCAAGATGCGTTTTTGAGTTCACAAATGGTGCTCCCAACATATTTTATAGCACATGGGCATTCTATTATATACACCACGAATTGGCTTTTACACATAATCAATTGGTTGATTATCCAGATTTTTGTTGTTTGCCATTTTTATCTCTTTCGTGTTCTTAGCAATTTGGCAAACTTTGCAGTTGATACACTTGTAAAAACCTTTACAGTTTAGCCACGCTTCTTGTTTATTTTTCTTTCTAAAGTGGCTTTGGAATAGTTGATCTTTGATATTTTTTGCTCTTCGATACGTGATGTTCGGATGTTTGCCCACAATCTGGGATACTGTTGGGTCCAAGTGTAGAATGCTCCAATTTTTGCGCAAGATCTTATTGATTTGCTTAGATTCCGTGGAGTATGTTGTGATGACGCGAATTGTCAGTTGATTTGATTTTATTTAGATCTTTTTCTTTGTCCTTAATCAATTCTGTTTGTCATTTTGTTAAGGTTTTTTGTAAGCATGTAGTTATGATCTTACTGTTGTAATTTCTTTTTTTGAATCTGTTGAAAGTTAGCTTTCCGTTGAGGAAACCTGGTAAATATGATTAACGGCTGGGCTCTGCCGTTCTCAGTCACGCACCGCCACAGATGCGCCAGTTAATCCAGCGATAAGGAGCTGGTCTCATATATATATACATATACATATGTATATATATATATATATATATATATATATATATATATATATATATATATATAGGTAAACTGCGGTACTGAACTGGTTTAAACAAAATAAAATAAGATACAAATTGTTCAACTAATGAAATGAAGAAAAATTATAAACATTGTTGAGGATCTGGACAAATCAAAATATATTAATTATTCACTGTGCACTTTAATCACTTTTTGTAATCACTTGAAACACGTATGTAAAGGGACACTACAACTCCCAAAATGCTTGGCGATGTTTGCAAAAACAGGAAATGACCACATAACAATAATAATGTATTTAATTGGCTGTGGCAAACATCGTAACTACCTTCGTGAACAAGGTCTCGGTGGAGACCGAAACGCGTCGATGTGGCTTTCATCCTGTAAATAGAAATAATGGAATAAAGGGTTACTTGAAACCTTCCGTGAGTGCGACCCACTTTCCTTTGCTGGAAGGAGCTTGTAAATTGATTTTGGCTGGTCTCCGCCACGGGGTCTCGCACCATTGAAGAAGCGCCGGGAAGCCAGCGAAAACTGAGCCAGCGGAGGAGAATATATATATATATATATATATATATATATATATATATATATATATATATATATATATATATATATATATTTTTTTTTTTTTTCACCAATTGCCCAGAGCTTTGAGGGAGCACTCGACGATCTTGCCTGCCATCCAGCATAACCTTTCACACTGCCACGGTGACGGGTGATTTTTAAACTCCCAACGCGTTTCGAGGCGTGGCGCCTCTTCATCAGGGGCTTGGCTTCACACACTGGCGCAATGACGTTTCCTTAAATGCATGTATTTCATTAGTTGAAGCATGCTGGGACTTGTAGTCTGAAAGGAAAAAATATATATTTATTACCCACAGTGGGGCCAGTGCGCCAGTGCAATTAAAAGACATTGTTCATTTCCTTAGTAGGAACCAGGCATCGCAGCAGTACTCTTTTTACTTTCGGCAAGATTGTGCTGAAAATAGGCTTGGACATCGTTCCAAGCCCCAGTCTCTTGATGAATCAAGATGGTGCATCACCTCCACGGCAGGGCCGCCGTGTCCATACTTTTTCACCAATTGCCCAGAGCTTTGAGGGAGCACTTGACGATCTTGCCTGCCATCCAGCATAACCTTTCACACTGCCACGGTGACGGGTGATTTTTGAAACTCCCAACGCGTTTCGAGGCGTGGCGCCTCTTCATCAGGGGCTTGGCTTCACACACTGGCGCAATGACGTTTCCTTAAATGCATGTATTTCATTAGTTGAAGCATGCTGGGACTTGTAGTCTGAAAGGAAAAAATTATATATTTATTACCCACAGTGGGTCCAGTGCGCCAGTGCAATTAAAAGACACTTTGAGTACCAGCTCCTCCCACCATCCCATGTGTAAACACGCATAGCTGGGAGAGAAGCTGGCACCCATGGCTACACCTCTAGTTTGTTTAAAGAGCATGTTATTAAACATAAATATATTGTTTTCTAAACAGATAGACACCATTTCAATCAACATTTGACTGTGACGCGTCTGTGTTCTTTTAGACAAATAATATGTAAGTGCATTTAAACCATCACAGTGTTTTATGCTAGTATATAGCGAGGTCACATCAAGTGTTATTAAAAGATAGTTGCTTTCCCAAGTACAGTCATTCAGTTTTAAAAAAAAATCATTAGTATCCCGCACATATGATGGTAACGCCTGGACAAAACCCTGTAAAAAAATAATCAACATATTGAGATGTATGTTCTAAGAATCCACTGCGGGCTGATATGATTGGCCTTCCTGGCGGGTGTTGAGAGTCTTTGTGAATTTTCGGGATAAAATAAATTGATGGAGTTACTGGAAATTCATTCTTCAGAAGATGATATTCTTCATTGGTTAATAGTTTCTTGGTCTTCCAAGTGTTGAGTTTGGCATTATAGTTTTTGTAAATTTGTTTCAGTTTTGCCCCATTGCATTTTGTGTAGCATGTTTGATCACTCAATTGTGATAATGCCTCTTTGATGTAGTCTTTTTTGTCCTATATCACTAAATTAACGCCTTTGTCGGCATTTCTGATGACGATGGAGCTCTCTTTTTCCAATCGATTTATCAGCTTGTTGTAAGTCATATCACGTTGGTTGTATTTATTTTTGCTGTTTTCGACTTTATGATGTAGACGTTAACCTGTTCATTGAAAATATCTATAGAATCGCGTCCCATTAAAGGGTTGAAGGTAGATTTGCCTCTGAATGGAGTCGGTATAATAGGTTCTATGTTGACGCCTGAGCTTTCCCCCATTGTTGTTTCTGAGCTGGTGTTTTGGCTGTCACTTACATGACCTTAAATCCATAAGTCCTGTAGGTCCGATAGTAATGACATTTCACTGTCTGTTGAAATTGTTGGATTTAGAACTTTCTCTTTATTTTTCAACATATAATATGGCGCTCCACTGATTCTATAGCGTAGAACCTCAGCTTCTTCCAGTCCCCCTGATGGTATTGTTCCATATGTTTAGCTACAGCGTTGCTGCGATCTGTGAAACGGTCACTCTCGCGTGTTCCAAGATGTGTTTTTTTGAGTTCACAAATGGTGCTCCCAACATATTTTATAGCACATGGGCATTCTATTATATACACCACGAATTGGCTTTTACACATAATCAATTGGTTGATTCTCCAGATTTTTGTTGTTTGCCATTTTTATCTCTTTTGTGTTCATAGCAATTTGGCAAACTTTGCAGTTGATACACTTGTAAAAACCTTTACAGTTTAGCCACGCTTCTTGTTTATTTTTCTTTCTAAAGTGGCTATGGAATAGTTGATCTTTGATATTTTTTGCTCTTCGATACGTGATGTTCGGATGTTTGCCCACAATCTGGGATACTGTTGGGTCCAAGTGTAGAATGCTCCAATTTTTGCGCAAGATCTTATTGATTTGCTTAGATTCCGTGGAGTATGTTGTGATGAGGCGAATTGTCAGTTGATTTGATTTTATTTAGATCTTTTTCTTTGTCTTTAATCAATTCTGTTTGTCATTTTGTTAAGGTTTTTTGTAAGCATGTAGTTATGATCTTACTATTGTAATTTCTTTTTTTGAATCTGTTGAAAGTTAGCTTTCCGTTGAGGAAACCTGATAAATATGATTAACGGCTGGGCTCTGCCGTTCTCAGTCACGCACCGCCACAGATGCGCCAGTTAATCCAGCGATAAGGAGCTGGTCTCATATATATACATATACATATGTATATATATATAGGTAAACTGCGGTACTGAACTGGTTTAAACAAAATAAAATAAGATACAAATTGTTCAACTAATGAAATGAAGAAAAAATTATAAACATTGTTGAGGATCTGGACAAATCAAAATATATTAATTATTCACTGTGCACTTTAATCACTTTTTGTAATCACTTGAAACACTGTGAAACACGTATGTAAAGGGACACTACAACTCCCAAAATGCTTGGCGATGTTTGCAAAAACAGGAAATGACCACATAACAATAATAATGTATTTAATTGGCTGTGGCAAACATCGTAACTACCATCGTGAACAAGGTCTCGGTGGAGACCGAAACGCGTCGATGTGGCTTTCATCCTGTAAATAGAAATAATGGAATAAAGGGTTACTTGAAACCTTCCGTGAGTGCGACCCACTTTCCTTTGCTGGAAGGAGCTTGTAAATTGATTTTGGCTGGGCTCCGCCACGGGTCTCGCACCATTGAAGAAGCGCCGGAAGCCAGCAAAAACTGAGCCAGCGGAGGAGAATATATATATATATATATATATATATATATATATATATATATATATATATATATATATTAACAACCCCCCGTGCACTCCCCCCGCCCGCCCTCCCGCTTTCCCTCCACCCGGCCCACCACCCGTTGTTTGTGGCGGCTGCCACTGAATAAAAGGATCCTGTTTAGTACTCTTGTCTTTATGCACAGAGCCTTGAACCACTTTGGCCCAAATACCTGTCTTCCAGGATTCTTTACTACACTGCCCTTAGGACTCTTTGCTCTTTAATAGTCATCTGGCCAAAGCTCCTAGGGTCAGACTGACAAAAACAGGAGACTGATCTGTCTCCCTTCTAGGCCCTCAAGCCTGGAATAGGCTTACTGTAGAACTTCGCCAAATTGAAAATGAGAGGCCTTTCAGAAAACGACTCAAGACTTGGCTTTTCACCCTTAAGTTCTATCTTCCTCTGCTCTCTGCCTGTTCAGCGCCAGGACACTCCTTGGAGTAGCCACGCGCTCGAGCAATCCCGGTATTCATTCTACTCCACTCTACAGCACTTTACTCCACTCTATGTATGCCACTCCACTCTACAACACTTTACTCCACTCTACAACACTGCTCCACTCTACAACACTCTACTCCACTGAGACAGGTAAGTGTAAGAGTACTAAGTTTATTGACCGTTAATCTCCACAGCTTCCAGAGAGAATGAGTAACAACCCTTGGCATTCAAATATCAACTTTCTGTGACCAAGGGAATAACATAATAATGATAGAGAGCAGAGCTACATGCTGTCTACTACAACATCTCCTTCATTTCTCTAGGAGAATAAAGAACAAAGCCAGAAAGGTACAAGGAGAAAAAGGTGAAAGAAGCCACTAAAATAGTTAATTAAAAGGACAACGGAATAACACAAGAGAAAATAAGGCATGAAAAGAAAAGGTAAATCACAAGAAGAACTAAGACAAGAATAAGCCATGAGATGAATCATATGTGACAAATTGCATACAAAAATGCACATATTCATAGGAAAATTACCAATTCAAATGTTTAGGTGGGTTCACTTTCCTACCACTCATGACTTCCATTGCTGAAGAGAACCATTACCCTCATCACAAGGTAACCTTGTATTGGTAAACCCCATCTGATGTTGTTCCTACAGTGTTGCCCCATGATCATTCACCTGCCTCCTTCCACTATTACCAGACCCACCTTCTAGGTTCATCTTATACACAACATGTCTGGGAATCTTGTACGCTCTGGAAATGTTTCACCAGCTTCTCTCATTGACTCTCACAGCATAGCGAGAAGTAGCATCCACTTTTGTCGGGGGACCAAATTTCGACAAACACTTCGCCACTCTGTGAGGTAGTTTGATCCCAACCCAATCATCATCATCATCACAGAACTTTATTTTGATCACTATAGATCATAAAAGTACATCATAAAACAAAACAATTACAAACACACAATATAAGTAGGACATAACATTATAGATAAACATTCACAGTCTATTTACAGTCAGAGAAAAATAGGTCGATCAAAGTGCATCAGTGTTTGTACGAAAGGAAAGTTCATTGTGATAGCAGCATGATGAAGGGCTAAAAATTACATCATTATTTATACATAAAAACTTCATTATAAAATACTTAAAAATGGCAATAAAATAAGATGAGAACAAAATTCATTTAAAATAACACAGGGCCCACGATACAACCTTAGCTGGCGCCATAGAATATGGTACACCCTACAAACTACACCCTACAAACTGTCAGGAGAGTACGTAGTACGCATGATCCACATAGCCATTAAGAACTTTGCTATACAGAATACAATCATACAAGTTGTATTTGACTGCAGTATTCTATAGGCCTCCTTGTACTTCCTTACTCCCAGATTTCTACAAAGAGGGGCAATCCAGTTAATTTGAGATTGATAGTACAAGGGACAAAAAAATAAAACGTGTTCAGGTGACTCGAGTATCCCTTGGCAACAGGGGCAATCTACTTCAACCCTCTCTCCTGCTTTATACCAGTTTCTTTTAAAATTATTTACCGGTAGGCAGCCATACCTGAACTGTAGGTATAGTTTCCTTGCTAGCGGGGTTTAATTTCATCTATCGTGGGCTCTAATGACACTGTCAGTTTAAAATTCGTAAAAGCAATTGAAAGTGATCCCTTGCAATTCGTTATCAGATAAGTTTCGACAATACCCCAACATACAGCTTTGAGACGGTGTTTATTGGTCTGGCTAAGGGTTTCCGGTTGTCTCCAATAAGCATCTAATCCTAGCTTAAATAGCAAATTCTTGACTGTGTGCATCCAAGAAATCTTGTCCACACAAGATGCTTTCATAAGTTCACAGAGACCCACCCTATAGGAAGCAAGAGCTGCAGTAGACCTAGCCGGTACCAAAACATGAGTGTCCGCAGAGCAATTTTATGTGCGATTCTCTTCTGGCCAGGGTCTAAGTAGAGTGGAATCAACGGGGTGGACACGGGGAGGTTCAATAGGGATCTAAGAAAGTTTTGTTCCGTGACTGAGAGGTTACTACAGTTTGAACAGCCCCATAGCTCTGCACCATAGAAAGTCGCACCTAGAGCTTTAACATTATAAATCTCCAGCGCCGGTGTCGGCTTTCTGGATACGGTTTTCCTGTGGATTTTCAATATGTTCGCCGTTTGATGAACCAGGGTTAGCTGTGCTTTGTCCAGTTGTGGGACCCAGCTCATATTCTGTGTGAGTTTGATGCCCAGGTAGTCAAACTCTGTCACTAGTTCTAGGGGGGCACCATCTACATACAGGTGCTTCTTACATTTAGTCTTTATGCTAGCTGAGAAAAAGCATACATTTAGTTTTGGAGCTATTTAGCTCCAACCCCCGACCCAAACAGAATGTCTGGAAATCATTTAACAGCTGTTGGAGCCCTTGCGGTGTCTTTGATATGAGCAGAGATCATCCGCAAAAAGGAGAGCAGGGGCCCATTGCCCTCCTATTTTCGGAGCATCACAACCATCCCTGCTCAGAAAACGAATAGCATCATTGATACACAGAGTGGGCGCTAATACACACCCCTGCCTAACTCCTTTATCAATATGTATCATCTCAGTTAGAGCCCCATTTTCGCCGCACCTCACTTGTGCCATAGTGTTAGCATGACGTCTTATTAAAATGTTGAGAAGGGGGGCTGGCACTCCCATGTTTTCTAGGACTTCCCATAATTTTGCTCTCAATACCATGTCAAAAGCGGCACGCAAATCAACAAAGGCAACATATAATTTGCCCTTGCGGATAGTCACTTCCCTCCAAAAAATACACATGAAGCAGAAGATTTGCTCTAGGGTGCTCACTTGTGCCCTAAAACCAGCCTGCCACTCTGAAATAATATTCCCCTCAGTAATCCAGTCTTGAAGGTGGGCAAGGACCTGTTTGCAAAAAGGTTTTTTGTAGGGAATCAATAAGGCTGATAGGCCTATAGTTCACCGGAAGTGCACGGTCCTCCTTCTTAAAAATAGTGACTATTTCTGCCAACTTCCATGATTGGGGTATTTCCATACCTGAAAGGATACTATTAGAGAGTAAGTTGATCTATGGTCCCCAGATTTCTGGATCTTCTTTGTATAGATCATTGGGTATCCTATCGGGTCCAGGGGCACGTCCAGAAACACAGGATCTAATTCCTATTTCTGTCTCACTGAGGGAAAATTGCAGATCATTAGGCTGAAATAGAGCCCCACTCACAACTAAGGTGTCTCTGTCATTTTCCAACCTATGAGTATCTGTATACAAATGGCTAAAGTGTGCAACCCACTCCTCTGGTTGAATACAAAAGTCGAGTGCAGGTTTGTACCCCCTGGAAACAACAGCTGCACTTTTCCAAAAGTCTCTAGTGTCCCTGTTAACCAAGGATTCATGCAAATCCGACCATAGAGAATCTTCCCATGCCCTTTTTGCGTTGATAATTACAGCCCTATGGTATGCTCTAGATTTGGTAATCTGCACCTGTGATTTAGATTTAATAGCAGCAAGAAGCTCTCCTTTCGCCACTCTACAGGCATTGTTATACCAGGACTCCGTTTTAGGGGAGATTTTCTTCTTGTTTCTTTGTTTACCCAGGACATCCCTTATTGTCACCCCTAGCTTCTCATGTGTATGTAACATCTTTTCGTTTCTCACCGTAGAGGGGAGTGTAGATAGATGTTCAAAGTCGGCTTTAGCAATTCCCTTAATAATGTTTAACACCACAGGGTTTTTAGCTACCCATTCCCATTTGATAGATCTCAAATAGTTGGTGGGCTGGAGTTCTCCAATATCACAGTGACCCCTGCTTCCAAGATGTGGGGTTTTCTTAATACTCAATGACAGGCTGAGAATATTGTGATCACTATCTAGTCGGTCGATCACTTCCATGTCCATAATGGCAGGCCATAACTCGACTTGGGCTAAGAAGTAATCTATTCTACTACAAAAACCCGGTCTGTTGAAGGTAGCTTTGCCCTGACGGTCTGAGGTACACCTGCCATTAGTGGCTCTAAGTTCATATTCAAGTGTTTGTGCCAGCAACTGGCCAGCTTTTGGTGTCCATCTAACTTTGGGCAATTCTAAATGGGGAATTCCCCATTGATTATCCAAATCAGAGGTTAAATCATAAGGAGCAGCTGCTAGTGGCTCGAATGTAGCATTAAGATCTCCCGCCACCAGAATAAGATCTCTTGCCCCCGATGTCAAAAGCTGCTGCTCGAGTTGGTGGATAGTAGTTGTTTCATTGATTCTACCCTCTACTCTATTATATTCATTAATTAATTTTATGGACAAACCAGAGGGAAACGAGTCTAAGGGCCAATCACCCACATGGATCTTAGACTCCATCTTGGAAGAACCCTAGTTAGGTTTTCTGTCTCTGCCATTCAAAAAATCGGTACATCAACTCTTAGCTTCTCCCACAGATTCAGTCTGCACATGCAAACCCCATTTCCTCATCCAAGTAGGGCACATATCAAAAGTTGCCACTCTCCCTCACAAAAGTTCAAAGGGACTCCTGTCAAAAACGTGATTAGGTGTCGTGCGATGTGCCCATAGCATGCTTTGCACCACCTCCTTCACCTTCATACTGTTGCTTACTGCCCATTGTATGCACTCAACCAGCACACGGTTCATGCGGTCAATAAAACCATTAGCTTGTGGGTGATATAAAGCCACCCGGCTTGATTGACGTATAAAACTGGACATTTCCTTGGAAGTTAATTGGACCCTTCCCTTGCAAACAAACTTTGAAAAAACTTGATGACTTCTTGGGTGTTCTACCATGAAGTGAACCTCCCACCACTAGCTGTAGTAGTCAGCGACCACCAGAGCATACTTATATTTGTTTGGAAGAATATGGAATGAACCCACAAAATCAACAGCAAGTTTCATCCAGGGACCAAAGGGTAGTTCAATCACCTGATTGGGAGGAGTAACCGTTTTGATGACCTTGTCCCTGGTCAGGCCACACATTCCTTAACCACCTCATCAATCTGACGATCCATAGACGGCCACCAGTAGACCCCACAAATCCTCCTTTTGGTTCTCGTCTGTCCGAGATGCCCCTCATGACCAGACTCATTGATGCAAGCCCTAACACTCTCAGGGGGGATTAATTTCTTGCCCCGCATAATCATCTCACCATCTTCCCAGTCAGCTCAACAGCAATCTTGGCATATGGCTGAAGCTCACAATCTAGATGCTTCTCCTTTGGCCATCCTTGAACAATATGTTCCTTCACCTTCTTGAGCACTCGGTCAGACTGCATGGCCTCAAACCACTCCTCTACAGAAAATCCACTAACACTACACACACCCAGTGCAGCAATCAAACAATCCTCATCCTCATCACCCCCATGTTGCTCTTCCTTCTCCAAAGGTAGAGGTGATCTAGAGAGGAAATCTGCCCTAGTGTTCTTCCCTCCAGGAATATGTTCTACTTCAAAATTGTATTGTAACAACTTAGAACTTAGTTTCACAATCCTAGGGGTATGTTCTTTCACAATGCGACCATTCAAAATGGGAATGAGAGGCTTCTGGCCGGTTGGCAACTTGAAAGTCCTCCCCCACAGAAAACACTTAAACCTCTCAGCCGCCCAGCAACAGGCCAATAACTCTTTCGATGACAGAGTAGTTTTTTTCACTCTGCAGTAAAGCACTTGAAGCAAACCCCACGGTGTGTTCTCTGCAATGTTTGATTTTTGTGATCATGCCACCCAAACCATCCAGACTGGCATCAACAGAAACTATACACTTGCTGAGAGAAACGAAGGGTGTGAGAATTTTACACTCTAAGTTCCTGTTTAATGCCATCAAATTATTTCTGACATGCCTCACTCCATACAACCGTGACCTTACTCTTCAACAACTCTCTCAAGTGAACCATCTTGGCAGCAAAACTGGGAATAAACTTGGTATAAAACTCACACACATCTATAAATGAAGATACCTAATCTTTGGACTTGGCACAAGGAGCTTTCACAATTGCCTCAATCAATCCCTTTCTCAGTTCAATTCCTTCACCAGAGATAAGATGCCCCACATATTCCATTGTCTCAACACCAAACACACACATTTGCTTGTTAGCAGCTATGCCCTTCTCCTGAAGCCTGTTCAAAACCTCTGTCGGGTGTTTGTCATGTAACATCTTGGATTTGCCCGCTACCAAAATGTCACCCTGAAAGACAACAGTATCCTCTACACCTTCCAACACGTTTTCCATAATGCGTTGAAACACAGAGGCTGCTGAGGCAAGCCCAAACGGCATCCTCCTAAACTGAAAAGTTCCCACAGGAGAAACGAACGCTGTGAGGTGCTTACACCCATTGTCTAAATCCACCTGATGGTAAGCAGAAGATAAATCAATTTTTGAAAAATACTTGGCCCATGCAAATTTTGACAGGATATCATCAATACGTGGAAGAGGATGTGAAGCCACCCATATTTTTCTGTTCAAACTCCGCAAATCAATGTACACCCTCAAATTCCCTTTTTTCCTGTGTGCAACGACAAGCAGAGATAACCATAAGGATGATTCAATTGGTTCAATGACCCCTGACTCACACCTTACTGAGTTCTTCTGACAGATCATCCCTAACACTGTAAGGTACATTGGGCAGCTTGTGTTTGACTGGAACAGCCTGATCCTTCACCTTTATAAGGTGCTTAAACCCTTTAATGCACCCCAAACTATCTGCAAATACCTCTTTGTACTTGTTGGCCCACACCTAAAGAGTCACCCTGATCGCTGTCTGCCACCAACGACACTTGTTCTTTGGTACCTGGTTTCAGAGTCATACCAAACGGACTACAACCTATACAAAAAGGAGCGCACAGATCATTAATCCTTCACAAGCAAGGTGCTTAGTAGTAGTCCATTTTACATTCACATTTAAAGAAAGTCCGTAGGGAGTCTTTATGTATTTTCAAGTCTTTGTTTATTTTGTTAATCCATTATTTCATCCAGAAAACATCACAAAAATCAATCCAGCCAACGAGTTTCGTCCATTGTGGACATCATCAGGGCTCTGTATGTTCACGAAGATCACAAGCTCTGTACTGTCAATCTGAAAGAGACACGTTAGTGATAGATTCCTTACCTTAGAATATCCCCAGGCGTCAGGCTGGATCCGGAAAGTTTTTGCGTAGCAGAACCCTTGCGCGTCGGTAGGCGGCGTCGTGCGGCTCCGCTTCCGTCGTCGGCGTCGTGATCGCCGGGATGACGTCGCGGGCAGTACTTAGACGCCGCCCCTGCGCGCTAACGTCAGTTCTTCTTTTTCCGCGCCAGTAAGCGCAGATCCGGGAAGAGCAGTGCCCTAGTCAATTTTTGACAATTTTTTTTTTGAATTTTTTCACTTTCTTCATCGAGTCTTCACGACTCCTAGGTGTCGTAGGGATGCCTGGCTTCAAGCCATGCGAAGCCTGTGGTCGCATGATGTCGATCACGGACCCGCATCTCGAGTGTCTCTTCTGTCTCGGCCGAGACCACGACACGAAGTCGTGCCCTGACTGCCGGAAACTTCACCCGAAAGCTTTGCGAGAGCGGTCTCGAAAGCTACTCGAGGTCCGGCAGTCAGCTCCGCGCCGCACCAAGCCCCGGTCCCGGGAGAGGTCGAGGGGCCGGTCGCGGAGACCCCGCCGGTCGTCGGAGTCCAAGTCTTCGCGCTCCTCGGGTAAGTCGAAGCACAAAAAGTCTAAGAAGCATCATCGCTCTAAGACTTCGCCTCGCCGGTCTCGCGACTCGGCTGAGGCCCCAGTCGGCACCGTCCCCGCGGCCCCGGACATGCCTGTACAGCCGCCCCCGCATTACCCGTCCTTTCCGGGTTCGGGGGCGACTCCGGCCGAAATACAGGAATTCCTGTCGGCCATGGCCCGCCTCTTCGGGCCTTCAGGTCCCTCCGGTGCACCTTCGGGCCCCGCGGGCCCTGATGGGGTTGCCCCGGCGCCGCCGTCGACTCCGGTCCCGGCGTCGCCTGTCCCACCAGCCTTCATCCCGGCCTCGGCTCCGGCCCCGGCCTCGATCCCGGCTCTGGTGGTGCCGCAACCCCCATCGACGCCGGTTGACCTGCCGACGCCGATGTCCCCGGTGCCGTTCCTGACGCCGTCCGGGGCTCCGGACGGCGTCGGTCCCCGGCTCTCTCCGGCTCCGGACATGGAGCCGGACCGACATCGCTCGACGCCGGCTCCGGCGCCGATGAGACCTTGGATCCCAAATGTCCCTCCTCCTCCATATTTTGAACCTGAGGAGGACCAAGAGAGCTGGGAGGGGTCTGAGGACCCTCTCACACAACAGTGTGAGTATGATCCGGACTGGGCTGAGGAACTTGGGGATGCCAGTGGTCTAGACACCTCCCCTGACACTGGCATGCTGTCTCCTCCCGTGGCTACGGAGGAGGGAGCTAATTTTGCAACGGTGTTGCGTAGAGCAGCTGGAGCCTTACATCTCCAATTGCCTACCGTGGCCGTCAGGACTAACCTCCTGACAGAAGTGCTTCAGCCGGCGGCTTCCTCCTCGGAGACTGTGCTGCCGTTTAATGATGCACTCACTGACGTTCTTTTGGGTGCCTGGTCCAAACCCACCACAGGGGCTCCTGTGGATAGGAACGTGGCCCGACGCCATCGCCCTGCTCCGGGCGACCCCTTGTTTCTCTCCCAACATCCCACCCCGAGAGCTTGGTTGTCCAAGCCTCTGCCTCCCAAACCGCCTTCCCTACTGCCCCTCCGGATAGGGAATCCAAACGCCTGGACCAATTTGGGAAGAAGGCTTTTTCTTCCTCCAGTGCTGGCTTGCGGTCCGTCAACACCGCTTGCCTTTTGGGCCGATTTACCCACTCCCTGTGGGATTCGGTGGCGGCTGTTTTGCCGCAGTGTTCTGAGGAGGTCCAGACGCTGCTTACCCGCGCCATTGCGGAAGGGCGAGATGCGGCTAAATACACCATACGTTGTGGCCTTGATACCGCCGACTCGCTGGGCAGATCGCTTGCGACGACGGTGGCGCTACGTCGCCACGCCTGGCTGAGAACAACTGGTTTCTCGGGTGATGTCCAGAATACACTCATGGACATGCCCTTTGATGGAGTCGGTCTTTTTGGTTCAAAGGCAGACCATGCGCTGGAGCGGTTTAAGGACTCACGGGCTACTGCCAAGTCCCTGGCCCTTTCTGTTGTACGCCCTCCGCTCACCTCTGCTTTTCGCCCCTTTCGTGTCCACGGAAGGGGCGCCCAGTCACGTCAGCTGCCCAGCCACCGGCCCGCGCAGCAAGCGTCTTCGCGTGGCCGAGGACGTGGATACCGCCGTGGCGGTTCGGGCAACCAGCGTGCGGGTCAGGCCACCACCTCCAACCCGTCCGCGGCCTCCAAGCCCTCCTAGTCGCTCCTTTCCGGTGCACAGCACGCCAGTAGGGGGCAGGGTCCGCCATCACCTTCACCACTGGCGTCCCATCACCTCGGACAGGTAGGTCTTGGACATTGTCCGAAGGGGCTACTCCCTCCCCTTCGAGACCACCCCCCCAGCCATGCCACCTCAATTCCACCGCATGTCAGGGGATCACTTGGTACTTCTGCAGAAGGAAGTCACGGCCCTCTTGGCCAAGAGGGCCATCGAGCGTGTTCCGACCCCAGAAGTAGGACGTGGTTGCTACTCCCACTACTTCCTGGTGCCCAAAAAGGACAAGGAGGACATGCGTCCTATCTTGGACCTCCGGAACGTCAATCGCTTCCTCCGGAAGGAGAAGTTCAAGATGCTCACCCTGGCTCAGGTCTTGACTGCCCTCGACCCTGGAGACTGGTTGGTAGCGTTGGACTTGCAGGACGCTTATTTTCACATCCCCGTCCTGCCGGCCCACCGGCGTTACCTGCGGTTCACGGTAGGCCTCGAGCATTTTCAGTTCACCGTGCTCCCCTTTGGCCTTACAAGTGCCCCTCGGGTGTTCACCAAAGTGATGGCGGTGGTCGCAGCTCATCTGCGCCGGGCAGGGGTTCCAGTCTTCCCTACCTCGACGACTGGCTGCTGAAGGCGGGCTCGTCCCAGGCAGTTGTCTCCCACCTCCAGACTACGGCCGAACTCCTGCACTCGCTGGGGTTCTCCATCAATGTGCCGAAGTCGCATCTGATTCCTTCTCCACAGCTCCTTTTCATCGGAGCAGTTCTGGACACAACGCAGTTTCGGGCCTATCCTCCCGAACGGCGAGTCCGGGGATATTCAGGCTATGATTCCGATCTTTCAGCCTTTATCCTGGGTTTCGGTACGGATGACCCTGAGGCTGCTGGGCCTCATGGCCTCCTGCATCCTGCTGGTCACTCATTCCAGATGGCATATGCGGGCTCTGCAGTGGGACCTGAAGTTCCAGTGGGCGCAGCACCGGGGCAACCTGTCCGATCACGTCTAGATCTCGGAGGGGACTGCAAAGCAGTTGCAGTGGTGGCTCTCGAACCGGCAATGGGTCATGGGCAGATCCCTCTCCCTTCCCCAGCCAGAGCACACAGTTGTGACGCTCGCGTCCCTTCTGGGATGGGGTGGTCACATGGGAGAGGCGGAGATCAGAGGCCTCTGGTCTCCGGCGGAGTCCCGGCTCCATATCAACCTTCTGGAGCTCCGGGCGATCCGACTTGCACTCAAGGCATTCCTTCCCTCTGTCAAAGGGAAGGTAGTGCAGGTGTTCACAGACAACACCACCGCAATGTGGTACTGCAACAAACAAGGCGGGGTGGGGTCGTGGACCCTTTGTCAGGAGGCTCTGCGCCTCTGGACATGGCTGGAACATCAGGGCATGTTCCTGATGGTTCAACACCTGGCAGGTTCCCTGAACGCCAGGGCGGACGAACTCAGCCGCAGGTACATGATGGATCACGAATGGCGTCTTCACTCGGATGTGGCGCAAGGACTCTTTCTACAGTGGGGAGAGCCTTGGTTAGATCTATTCGCCACCGAAGAGAACGCGCAATGTCATCAGTTCTGCGCGTTGGAATTTCCAAGGCGGCACTCGCTCGGCGACGCTTTTCGTCGCGAGTGGAGTTGTGGTCTGTTGTACGCCTTTCCGCCTATACCACTTCTACCCAGAGTGTTGAAGATTCGGCACGACCGGGCCCAAGTCATTCTTGTGGCTCCGGACTGGGCTCGAAGAGTTTGGTATCCCGAGCTACTCAGTATGAGCGTAGATCCCCCGATCCGTCTGCCTCTTCGGGAGGATCTGCTGTCGCAGCAGCAGTGGACGGTCCTCCACCCGAACCTGTCCAGCCTCCACCTGCTTGTGTGGAGATTGAGCGGCGGCAGTTGATTCCTTTCAACTTGCCTCCCGAAGTTTGTGATGTAATTCTGGCAGCCAGGCGTCCCTCGACTAAGGTGGTATACGCCTGCAGGTGGAACAAGTTTGTGGCATGGTGCACAGCAAAGGCTGTGAATCCCCTTTCTGCCCCTCTTTCTGAGGTTCTTCTGTTCCTTCTCTCCCTGGCCCAACAGGGTTCTGCCCTGGGTACCATCAAGGGCTATCTTTGTGCCATCTCGGCCTTCCTCAGGCTTCCTGATCAGCCCTCCCTTTTCAAGTCCCCTGTTGTTAACCGGTTTCTAAAAGGCATTACACACCTCTTCCCTCCTGTTCCGTTTGTGAGGCCTCAGTGGGACTTGAACTTGGTTCTTACCTTTCTTATGTGCGCTCCCTTGAGCCTCTACATAACTGTCCTCTTCGTCTTCTCACTCTGAAGACAGCCTTTCTGGTGGCCATCACCTCCGCTCGGCGGGTGAGTGAGCTCCAGGCTCTTTCATGCAAACCTCCCTTTCTGTCTGTCCATCCAGACAAGGTTGTTCTTAGGACGCGTCCGTCCTTCTTGCCAAAGGTGGTTACTGCCTTCCACATTGGGCAGACCATCACTTTGCCCACCTTCTTTCCGCCTCCGCATCCTTCCAGAGAGGAAGAGAGGCTCTACCGTCTGGACCCAAAACGTGCGCTTTCTTTTTATATCAACCGCACACAACACTTCCGGGTGGATGACCAGCTCTTTGTTGGCTACGTGGGCGCCAAAAAATGTCGGGTGGTGCACAAGAGAACCATCTCCCGCTGGGTAACCTTGTGTATCAAAGCCTGCTATTCTTTGGCTAAGAAGGAGCCTCCTGTTGGGCTGCGTGCCCATTCCACCAGGGCAACGGCTGCTACCACGGCCTTAGGCCGCGGTGTTCCGCTGCAGGATATCTGTCAGGCAGCTACGTGGGCCTCGCTGCACACGTTTACCAAGCATTACTGCCTTGACAGTCCGGTCCGGAGGGATGGCTTCTTTGGCCGTTCTGTCCTCCGGGACTTCCTTGTCTGATCTTTGTTCGCAGACCCACCACCGGAGTTGGTATTGCTGGGGTATCTATTCTAAGGTAAGGAATCTGTCACTAACGTGTCTCTTTCAGATGCACAAGTTACTAACTTGTGTAACGATATATCTGTAAGAGACAGTAGTTAGTGACAGATTCCCTACCGCCCACCCATCCTCCCCGTTCTGCGAACTGATTTCTAGGGTTAAGGACATCCCTTTCAGGGCCCTAGTATTTTTCAGACACCTATGTCAGCTTCTTGCATGGCTCTGCGTTCCTGGCGCGGAAAGTCGTGTACAGAACTGACGTCAGCGCGCAGGGGTGGTGTCTAAGTACTGCCCGCGACGTCATCCCGGCGATCACGACGCCGACGACGGACGCGGAGCCGCACGACGCCGCCTACCGACGCGCAAGGGTACTGCTACGCAAAAACTTTCCGGATCCAGCCTGACGCCTGGGGATATTCTAAGGTAAGGAATCTGTCACTAACTACTGTCTCTTACAGATATATCGTTACACAAGTTAGTAACTTGTGCATTGAGCTCTGACCATTAAGCCCTGTGTTAAGGTGCTCATCTGTGGCCTTCCGCGTTCCCTTCTAACCCGTTTCTGTCTCGGGCCGATTCGATAATTCCCGCCACTAAGTTTATTGACCTTTCATACCAAACAGACCCTGGTGATACCAACTCAAAATATTGAGTCCCTTCTTGGCTACATAAACTTTCCCTTGAATGCATCAATCCTTAAAAAAGAAACTGTTCTCAAAAAACCTTTTAATTCAATCCTCCAGCCCTCATATGATACAGGACTTCTGTCTGGAGCTTCCAACGATTTGTCAACCCAATTAGGATCAAACAGTTCTTCAGTGATCATGATCACACATGCCCCAGAATCCACCAACAACTGAAGAGATTTTCCATCTACAACTACATCAACCAAAGGATCCACACTTTTGTCTGACTCATCCTTAACCACCAGAATTAAATCATCCATGGAGCTCACCACATCTGCAGACACATCTCCCTTATCGTCATCTGTGTAAACCAAGTTGACTTTATCCCTGGAAACACATTCTTTTGCAAAATGCCCCCGTGTGCCATACTTGCGACAAGAAGCGTTCCTTGGGCAAAATCGGCTATTGGGATAATGTGACGGAAACCCACACTTCGTACAGACATTTTTTTGTGCCAACATTTTTTTATCTGTTCTAACAGCAGTGTTCTTATTACTCCTCT
The DNA here is from genome assembly GCA_963921515.1 of Calotriton arnoldi. Classification (NCBI taxonomy): domain Eukaryota; kingdom Metazoa; phylum Chordata; class Amphibia; order Caudata; family Salamandridae; genus Calotriton; species Calotriton arnoldi. The sequence goes on along the minus strand of CAWUFW010008135.1, from coordinate 692,417 downwards.
GTTCACTCAGTTGCTTTTCCCCCTGATCTCTATGTTCTTTTACAGCTCCCACAAAAGCCTTATCTGATTTCACTAACTCCCTTGATGCCTTCTGGGAAAGCTCTATACTCTTGACGATGCTAATGGTCTCCTGCAAAGAGGGATTTTTTTATTTTTTATTTTTTTATTTATGGAAATCAGGAAATACATATTTTACATTATCCAGTTATTCTTACATTAGTTTTACATCTTACATTATTCTCATTGTTGAATTCCTCTAAGTTAACATTGTTATTTACATCTTTACATATTGGCACATATTTACATTTATTTACACAACATTCTATTCTACTATCTTTTTCTTCCAAGTCATTAGTGGATCCCATATTTTCATTCCTTTCTGCTTAGCTTTAAGGCCTTTACATTTATATAGAGACATTTCCTGCTGACCAATATTCAGTATCCTATGAACCCATTGATGATACATAGGTGGTTCCTTATCTTTCCATACCGTGGCAACCAACAATCTTACCACTGCAACCATTATAAATAGGAAATCTCTCTGTGCAGTATCTAATTCCATCCTGTTATCATAGCCTAACAGCATCAAGGTTGCAGTACTTTTTATCTCTGAATTCATCACTTGGAACCAAAACTTCTCTATACCTATTTTAAGTTAATCCAGTTTCCCACAAGAATAAAACATATGAATACTATCTGCCGGTCTGTTTTGACACCTTGGGCATTCATCTGTCTGGCTCATACCCCATCCAAACAACTTCGCTGGCGTATAGTAAAGATCATACAGGGTTTTATATTGTTGCGCTTTTAAATTTGATGACAGCAAAACCCTATTCCCTATCTCTAATATCTTATCCACGTCTACCTCCCCATCTACAAGTTTTTCCACCCATTTCATCTCTGTTTTTTCCATGTCATCTGCTAATCTCTGTGACAATTCCTCGTATACATCCCTAATCCTACTATCTCGACATTTCATTAATCTCAACATAGATACCTCCTCGATTTTAACCGTTCCCCTAGCAAAACCCTTAATACGATGGTGTATCTGTATATATTTGAAGCAAGAGCTTCTACTTAAGCCAAACCTCTGAGCAAGCTCTGAAAAGGTTAATTGTTCCTGCTTGTTAAACAAATCTGCCACCATCACAATCCCCGCCTGTTCCCATTGCCTAGCCAGCCCATCATAGAATGCATATGGAAGAAAATCGGAGTGCCACACTGACGTATATTTATTATATCTGGAAATTTGGCAGTGCTTCGTCACCTTCTCCCAAATTTTTATTGCCCCCTGAACACACTTGTATCGAATTCTCTTACTATAAATAGGTTTAGATTGTCTTTGGAAAAACCTTCTGCTTCTTTCCCCAGCGCCAACTGATATATATTAGGTATCTTAGATCTCTCATCCCTACCAACTTCGGGAAATAAAGCATACCAAGATGCTGTAGGGTACATGCCCAATAATAGAATAATATATTAGGAGCCTTCCAACCCCCTTTCTATGGGCAGAGTCAAGAATGTATATGCCCGTCGTATCTTTTTATAGCCCCATATAAATTTTGAGAACATAGCCTCAATTCTTTTTATTTTACTCCCGGGTAGTTCTAGGGGTATCGCTCGCATTAGATATAAAATCTTGGGGAATATCCGCATTTTTAGTACGTTAATCCTACCTATAATCGTAAGATGTAGCTTGTCGATTTGTCTAAGTTCTACGTCTATTTTCCCCAAAACTGGATCTATATTTACTTCCCAGAGCTTATCTATCTGTGATGTTAGATTAACCCCTAGATACATGGCCTTCTCGATTACCCGAGGGTCCTGCAGATGACATTGAGTAGAGCATATAATTGGCGTTTTCTCTTTATTTAATGAATAACCTGACTGTCTCCCAAACTCTATTGCCATATTTTCAATTTCTTTAATTGTCCCTTATGGATCTGTAGTGACTATCCCAATATCATCCGCATACGCAAGAATCTTTGTCTCATATCCTTGTGTAATAACTGATTTGATCACCTGGTTATTCAAGATTCTTACTATGAATGGGTCAAGATAAAATGCAAATAAAATAGGAGAACAGGGACACCCTTGACGTGTGCCCCTTGAAATTTCAATTCTCCTAGATGTGTTCCCCATCAGTTGTATCTGAGTATACGGTTTAACATACATGGCTTGAATAGCTCTCAAAAATCCAGGACCTAGCTCCTCTATCGGCCAGAGTGTCCCACAGAAATTGCCAGGACACTCGATCGAAAGCTTTTTCTGCGTCAAGAAGGACCACAGCCACTTCCGTGCCCTCTGCTTCTGCAATATCCAATATAGATATAACACGTCTAATGTGGTCTGTGGTCCCCTACCGGGAACAAAGCCATGTTGCCAGGGTGATACCATTGAAATGACTATTCTTTGCAGCCGTGAAGCCATTATTTTAGAGTATATCTTTGCATCCGCGTTCATTAATGATATTGGTCGATATGAAGATGGAAGTTCTAAGGCTTTGCCCTTTTTAGGGAAAACCACCATATCTGTGCCCTGCCATGATGCTGGTGGGACCCCACTATATTGTATACCTAAATATAGATCATGTAGGATAGGGAGGATCTGTGTGCCTAGCATTTTATACACTTCTACCGGTATTTTATCTGGTCCAGCCGCTTTTCCTATAGAGAGAGATCCTAATGCTTCCTGAACCTCTTGCATAGTGATTTCCTGTTCTAATTCCTGTGCCTTGTCTTCTTCCAATTTAGGCAAAATAGGATTACTATCCACTGTCTCTGGCACATCCTGCACCATATCCGCCTGATATAATCTTCCATAAAATTCCTCAAAAACTTCCATTATCTTCTGGGAGCCCTCCACTATTTGACCTTTCTTATTCTTAATTTTCAAGATATTGTTTCTAGTGCTTTTCTGCCTTATCCTATGTGCCAATGTTTTCCCTATTGCCTCCCGTACTCATACATTTCCCCTATATGCTTGAAACACTTGAGCCACCTTCTCCTGAAAGTGCGCATTGATATCTGTCTTAGCTACCGCTACCTTTAACATGTGCTCCCGTAATGTCTCTTCCAAACCCCCCTTTCTTATTAATCCGACATGCTCAGCTTCCAGTTCTGTCAATATCCTAATCAGGTGGTCCGTTTCTATTTTCTGCTGTTTTCGGATTCAAGCTGTATATCCAATTACTTCACCCCTAAAAGCGGCCTTAAAGGTATCCCATACCATCGCACGAGTTGCACTGTATCTATTACAGTCAAAGAATTCCACCGCCCATTGTTTAATATAGGAGCAAAATCCCTCATCGGCTAATAGCTTCTTATCAAAAGACCAAGAGCTCTGTTTTTGCCTACCGACCATAGCCTTTATTTCCAACACCAGAGGATTATGATCAGAAAAAGTTGGGGTAATTTCCTAATATCCATCTTATCTGTCAGCTGGCTAGACACAAAAAAGAATCCAGTCTAGCGAATTTCCTATGAGGATGGGAAAAGTACGTATACCCAGGGTCTTTTGTTTCTTCTCCTTCCATACATCTGTCAACCCATGGGTTTCCTTGAATGAATTTATTGCTCTATAAACTTTTGGTTTTCTCCTGAATATTTATACTGCTGTGATTGTATATCCACTTCCATGTGTATATTAAAATCTCCACATATGATCAGTGTTTGTGACCAAGTAGCTAATTCCACCTCTAATTCTTCCCAAATAGTTTCATCATCTAAATTGGACCCATATATGTTAGCCACAGTTAACCCCGTATTTAACTCCATTATGGCCCAACGCCCCCATTTGTCTGCAGCTGTGCGGATAACTCCCCGGCTCTCTGTTTCACATATATAGCCACTCCCCTTATCATAGTAGTTTGCGTGGAGCACACCGCAAGATTATACCCCCTGATTTCCAACAAATCCTTATTCTTCCATGGAATGTGCGTCTCTTGGAGACATATCACATCTGTGCCAACATTTTTTTTTCTGTTCTAACAGCAGTGTTCTTATTACTCCTCTGTTCACTCAGTTGCTTTTCCCCCTGATCTCTGTTCTTTTACAGCTCCCACAAAAGCCTTATCTGATTTCACTAACTCCCTTGATGCCTTCTGGGAAAGCTCTATACTCTTGACGATGCTAATGGTCTCCTGCAAAGAGGGATTTTTTAACGTTAAAAGTTTTTCCTGTACTTTTTTGTCTCTGCATCGAACTACAACCTGGTCTCGTATCAACTGTGTGGTTTAATGTTCAAACTCACATTCTGACGACAAAATACGCAGCGCCGCAACATATGGCACAATGCTCTCATCAGCTTCTTGTTCCCTCGTAAAGAACTTATGTCTGGCTACAACTAAGCTACCTTCCACATCAAATTGTTTTTCTAACATCGCTACTGCCTCCTCAAACTCATCAAGAGCCTCCTGACCCTCAGTAATCTCAAAGGGAAAAGTGTTCAAGGACAGCCTGCCCCTCAAATCCCAGATTATGTTCTAAAATAAATCTCTTGCGTTCCGCACTGAACCTTGATTCCACCCCCCCCCCACCGCTCCTAAATATTTAGTGAAGGCTCTAAACCATACTTTCGTCCTCACTGGTGGGTCTCCTGGAAGATGTAAGAAAGGTGGAGGAGCCTGTACATTCTGCATGTTGTCTATTGAAATGCAAGTCTACGTTGTACTACAAACCTATATGCCAAAATATAGCTGAACCGAAAAAAACTATTTTACTGAAGAAGAAAAAAAAGATTTCTTCAGAGTACCGAAATATGACCTTTGCCACTAGATGTTCCTCATAATTACACAATTGCCATAAACAGGCAAATCGGCAAAGAAAATGGCTGTTGGAACCTGGACAAAGTTTAGATGAAGCAAATACCATCAAGAATACTGTCATTAAGCATCCGACTGTCAGTGGTGAACATGGATGAAGAGAACGCTCCTCGCTTCACTGGTAAGAAACGTGTGTGCCAGATCATTCACAATTGTTGACGTTCCAGCTGCTCCTCAAAAGATATATGTGAAGACTTCACAGCCCAACCAACCTGTGCTCGAACCTGAACAGGAATAAAGTACTGCGGCCCCGTCACAGATCAGCTGACTGGCATGCATTGTTGCCTAACCAGCAAAGATTCTCCTGCGTCATCATTCGAGTGAAGTCTCAATCTGTGCAGACCACCCCGGCCCCAACAACACTCGCCCCCTCTCGGCTATCCGATGAGCACTGCCACAAGCTGCCTCACCACTGACCACCACCATAAAGGGTTGTTTAAGAAGGTAGGGTCTGTCCCCAAAAATGGGGAAAAATTTGGAAACATTGGAATGTCTATAGAGGGCAACTATGCGGTGAGCTTAACTATTCTGGTGATGGAGAGTCACATCCTGAGACTGCTATGAGAGTACCAAATACTGAGAATTGAGAGTACGAGGCGAGGGGGGTGGGAAATAGCGATTAATAAAATTGCGAAATGTTCTACAGTGCTATGTATGAAATCTGATGTTCTATCTAAAATGTCAATAAAAGGATATGTTAAAAAAAAATGTATCTAGGAAGGTCAATAACAAAAAAAATCAATTTCACCAGACGCATATGACATAGCACCTTTTCTACAGGGGATCTGGGTGTCTCAAACCCAACCATGTTTTAGTGGGCAGTCACGTGCTTCATATATCAGCTTTTTCAGTGCGCAGCAAGTATCTAGGCTGGCTTTCCATCTAGATAAAGAGGATGGCTCAGCTTGTCAACATTTCTGAGCAATATCACTTTTGCAGATAACCTACTCTAATCTTATACAAATCTTTTCAGTGGGGGTAAATCTTTCATGCTCTACTACACTTGGCAGCATCCTTTTCATGGTTAAGTGAACTGGATGACCTAAAATTGTCTGTATTGTCTCTTGCACGACTTTGCAAAAAGTACGGATGAGACGACCACGTTGGGTAGAGAAATTTACCCACTTCTGTTTTCCACCCAAGACAATCCGGATCTGGGCTCCTCTGCATACACCAGAGGCACTGAGGGGTAGTAGATACTTGAACTGAATTAAGCGATAGCGAGTAGACATTGTCGATTCCCTAGGGGACATCAGTGTGAATGTCCAATTCTTCTCATCTGTCGCCCCAGAAAACTTTATCAGTCTTCTGTTAAATTATCAAAGATGTCAGGAGTATTAATTATAAGAGATCTGTATAATGTTAATATATGATTAGCTGAGGTAACCAGAACATAATAAGTTTGCCCTCCAATGGATTTACCTCCAAGAAGATGTCCAAAAAAGTGAACTGGACAGTTGGCTGTCAAAAGACTTTTGACACCCTGAAGGAGGCATTGTGCTCAGCACCTATTCTCAAGGCTCCAGACTACTCCAAGTAGTTCATTGTGTAGACTGATGCCTCTGAGCTAGGGATAGGAGCGGTCCTATCCCAGACCAATGATGATGGCAGGACCAACCTGTTGCTTTCATAAGCAGGAGGCTACTCCCCAGGGAACAGCATTGGAGTGTCATTGAGAGGGAGCCTTTGCTGTGGTTTGGTCCCTGAAGAAGCTGAGATCCTACTAACTAACAACAAAAGAGCGAAGAAAATCTCTACGATAACACGAGGAGAAACCTCTTTCTTTAAAAGAACCCTCACTCACCAACCTAGTTGGTGACATGCTTCATCATTGGGTTCCCACCAGAGGGACCGAGTGTCCCCCGGTGTGCTACGACGCCTGGAATTCCAGCGGAGCAGGTTTATTGGAAGGGTAGTGAAAGTGTGCAGGATGTGCAAATTAAAAGAACACTGGTTGCTTCCCAAAACAATTTTTAATGGTGGAGAACCAGTGGTCGATTAAAACTAGTGAGACGGACCCGAGCTGGCTAATTAAGTAAACCAGGAGAGTCCGATTTAAAAGTGAAACTTGGTCAACATGTTTCTGCTTATATATGCACCATTAGCTAAGCATTCTTCAGGACCTAACAACCCATGGCGGTATACGCACGCTAAGGCGTATCCTAACCTATGGGGAGTGTGCGTAAGGCAAAACTCACGGTTTTACCAATGCGGCCTTGTGGAACTTCCAAAAAGCCGCTGTACTCTGAAAGAAAGAGAACAAATATAAAACAACACACGACCACTATGTGACCACTGTGATACTCATCAACAGGTGCAACAGAGGATTAAAGTGCTATAACACCTCGTGCTTAAAAGAGCCTGGGTATATGACGCGGCCCAAAATACGTTTAGCCCAAAACTCAGGCGAACGTGCCAATCGGACAACCAATTCGTCCACTTACATTGAAAGACAGGTCTTGACACATTGTGACTTTCGCTCATACAACCATATCAAGCAGGCTACTACTCCGTATCCGAGTATAGACGGAGGAGTCCTAAATCCGGGTCATTCACCGTAACACTTCGACTTCAATGTAATTCGAAATTGACACTTAATTCTAGATAAATCAAATTGCTCAGTGATAGTGCCCTAACACAGCGCAAAGCGAACGCGCTGTGCAGAAAAACGTAAAAGCATGGAGAAATCAGCGCTTACGTGAAGGTTAAATTGGCTTCACTTCATGGATTCCGGGAAAAGGGTAGAGCTACCTATAAGAGCAATCTGGTTAGAATCAGGAAGTCACATATCTTTTGACAGACATCGGTGCGCGCCCTGACTGCCCAATTCACTTACTTATTACTCGGAGCTCACCCACTACAGACCTGCCTGTTGCCTGCCACGGACCCGAATATTACCGTTACGTCGCAGTAACGATCCAGAAATAGCGGAGCTCCATCACGTGACCCGGAAAAGGATTGAGAATGTTCCGGTCACGTGATGGGGAAACAACTAAACCGCTAACCTGCACCCTCAACCAATAAAACTTTATTGAATTGGTCGATCCAAACACAGTACAGAGACCTCGAAACAGAGGGAAAGTAATGTCTAAAAACCTTCCAGGTATAAGTGAGTCAAAATGATAGATTCACAACTAACAGCAGGTTTCAAAAGGTGTAAGGCAAAAGGGGGCATTTCAGACACTGTTTTTACAGGGGAAAAAAACTAAATCCCATACTTAAATCCGAATGTAGGTAAGAACCTAAACCCATGATCCCATCAGGCTCATTACATATCAAGTAACTATAATCAGTGCAGTAGAACCAGGAAAGAATTTTTGGCGTTGGAATACAAGGGAAACTAACCCAAACGAAGTGGAGAGTGGTCAAAAGGAGTGTACAAATATCAACGCTTCAACACTGTACCCCACGGAATATTATCATTCAGGCCTTGCTTGTGGGTGGACAGACGGTAAATCCAACGTTGCTCTTTTTCAAACAGTAATTGTTGTGTATTAGGACCCAATTTCATTTGTTCAATAATAGTCCAGCTCAAGTCATTAGCAGTGTGCCCTATCTGCAAGAAATGTTCAGCGAGTTTCGTCACGTTCTTCTTACATCGGATATTACTGCGATGTTCGCAAATTCGCTGCTTCACCTTACGTGAAGTCATTCCAACATATCTGAGCCCACATGGGCAAGTAATCATATAAACCACGTTGGTAGAGTTACAATTGGTGTGCGTCCTTTGTGTCCATAGTTTCCCTGTTTCCAAACTTAATTGCTTTGTAGGAGTTGTAAGATGGCAAACACTACATGCTCCACATGTAGAACGTGACGAAACTCGCTGAACATTTCTTGCAGATAGGGCACACTGCTAATGACTTGAGCTGGACTATTATTGAACAAATGAAATTGGGTCCTAATACACAACAATTACTGTTTGAAAAAGAGCAACGTTGGATTTACCGTCTGTCCACCCACAAGCAAGGCCTGAATGATAATATTCCGTGGGGTACAGTGTTGAAGCGTTGATATTTGTACACTCCTTTTGACCACTCTCCACTTCGTTTGGGTTAGTTTCCCTTGTATTCCAACGCCAAAAATTCTTTCCTGGTTCTACTGCACTGATTATAGTTACTTGATATGTAATGAGCCTGATGGGATCATGGGTTTAGGTTCTTACCTACATTCGGATTTAAGTATGGGATTTAGTTTTTTCCCCTGTAAAAACAGTGTCTGAAATGCCCCCTTTTTGCCTTACACCTTTTGAAACCTGCTGTTAGTTGTGAATCTATCATTTTGACTCACTTATACCTGGAAGGTTTTTTAGACATTACTTTCCCTCTGTTTCGAGGTCTCTGTACTGTGTTTGGATCGACCAATTCAATAAAGTTTTATTGGTTGAGGGTGCAGGTTAGCGGTTTAGTTGTTTCCCCATCACGTGACCGGAACATTCTCAATCCTTTTCCGGGTCACGTGATGGAGCTCCGCTATTTCTGGATCGTTACTGCGACGTAACGGTAATATTCGGGTCCGTGGCAGGCAACAGGCAGGTCTGTAGTGGGTGAGCTCCGAGTAATAAGTAAGTGAATTGGGCAGTCAGGGCGCGCACCGATGTCTGTCAAAAGATATGTGACTTCCTGATTCTAACCAGATTGCTCTTATAGGTAGCTCTACCCTTTTCCCGGAATCCATGAAGTGAAGCCAATTTAACCTTCACGTAAGCGCTGATTTCTCCATGCTTTTACGTTTTTCTGCACAGCGCGTTCAGCTTTGCGCTGTGTTAGGGCACTATCACTGAGCAATTTGATTTATCTAGAATTAAGTGTCAATTTCGAATTACATTGAAGTCGAAGTGTTACGGTGAATGACCCGGATTTAGGACTCCTCCGTCTATACTCGGATACGGAGTAGTAGCCTGCTTGATATGGTTGTATGAGCGAAAGTCACAATGTGTCAAGACCTGTCTTTCAATGTAAGTGGACGAATTGGTTGTCCGATTGGCACGTTCGCCTGAGTTTTGGGCTAAACGTATTTTGGGCCGCGTCATATACCCAGGCTCTTTTAAGCACGAGGTGTTATAGCACTTTAATCCTCTGTTGCACCTGTTGATGAGTATCACAGTGGTCACATAGTGGTCGTGTGTTGTTTTATATTTGTTCTCTTTCTTTCAGAGTACAGCGGCTTTTTGGAAGTTCCACAAGGCCGCATTGGTAAAACCGTGAGTTTTGCCTTACGCACACTCCCCATAGGTTAGGATACGCCTTAGCGTGCGTATACCGCCATGGGTTGTTAGGTCCTGAAGAATGCTTAGCTAATGGTGCATATATAAGCAGAAACATGTTGACCAAGTTTCACTTTTAAATCGGACTCTCCTGGTTTACTTAATTAGCCAGCTCGGGTCCGTCTCACTAGTTTTAATCGACCACTGGTTCTCCACCATTAAAAATTGTTTTGGGAAGCAACCAGTGTTCTTTTAATTTGCACATCCTGCACACTTTCACTACCCTTCCAATAAACCTGCTCCGCTGGAATTCCAGGCGTCGTAGCACACCGGGGGGACACTCGGTCCCTCTGGTGGGAACCCAATGATGAAGCATGTCACCAACTAGGTTGGTGAGTGAGGGTTCTTTTAAAGAAAGAGGTTTCTCCTCGTGTTATCGTAGAGATTTTCTTCGCTCTTTTGCTGTTAGTTAGTAGTTTCGTCAGGGGGACGAAGAGTGAACTTTCCCTCTCTCTTTAGTTGTTAATATAGAAGCTGAGATCCTACCTGTTTGGGACTCACTTTCTAATCCAAACGGACCACAGACCTCTCAGATGGCTAATGCAAATGAAAGGTGAAAATCCCAAACTCTTGAGGGGGTCCATCTCCCTACAGGGAATAGACTTTACAGCGGAACACAGACCTGGGACTGCCCATGCCAATGCAGATGGACTTTCCAGGTTCTTCCACTTAGATGATGAAGACTCTCTTGGGAAAGGTTAGTCTCATCCCCTTTCGTTTGGGGGGGGGGTTGTGTAGGAAAGGGCCCCTTTTTGCATGATTACCCCCTAACGTTTTGCCAGATACCAGATGCCAACTTGACTGAGTGTGTGCTGGGATCCTGCTAACATGCCCCAGCACCTGTGTTCTATCCCAAAAACTGTACCTTTGTTACCCACAATTGGCACACCTCTGGGCCACCTGTAAGTCCCTTGTAAAAGGTACCAAAGGCCTTGTGACCAGAGAGGGACTCTGAGGGCTGCAGCATGTATTATGCCACCCTTCGAGACTGCTCATCTTGACACCCCCACCCTGCCATTGCAGACTGGGTGTTTTTGTGCGGACCAAACTAAAGAATCAACATGGAACACAACTCTGTGCCATGCCCACCAACACAGCATGTGGCATGAGTAAGTTACCCCTCTAGCAGGGCTTACAGCTCTAAAGGCAGGGTGCACCCTACCACAGGTGAGGGCATAGCTGCATGAGCACTATGCCCCTACAGTGCCTGTGCCATTCACAGGCATTGCAAGTGCAGTGGAGCCATTTTGAGTTTATAGACTGGGAGTTTGTCAACACAAACTCCACAGCTCTATGACGGCTTTACTGAAGTCTGGCGAGTTTGGTATCAAACATTCCAGCACATTAAACCCATGCTGATGCCAGTGTTGGATTTAAGAAAAATGCACACAGAGGGTATCTTAGAGATGCCCCCTGCAAAATGACAGACTCTGGTGTGGTTCCTGACTGGCTCCTAGCCATCTGCCACCACCAGACAGGTTTCTGGACCCCTGGGTAGAGAGCCCTCTGCTCTCTGGGTCCGGGTATAAAGCACATCCTGGGCAGAGGTGTCATGCCTCCTCCCCCAGGATGGGCAGGGTACTTGAAGGGGAGCTTCAAAGGCCTGCCACCTTGGTTAGCTACCCCCAGCCTTTTGCTGCTATCAGCTACTGGCTCCCACCGGTTCTGGCCCCCATTTTGGGCATGAGAAATGGCAGGAAAACCTAGCCAGGGAGGGGTGCCAGCCTTTGCCAACCCCACCCATCAGGTGGGGGAGGCGAGGTGAAGCACACATCTCAGTCCCCACCATCTTGTAGATGGGGGATCCCTCCAATCACAAGAGATTTATGCCCCCCCCCCACTGGAGGGTGACATATTAGGGGGTGTAGACACCCCAGGAAAGGGCCCCATTGGTCCCACCCTGCACACCCCTGTAACGCCCCTAAATCTAGTAATTAGGGGCACCCCTGAACCTTGCCTCTTCGGATTCAACATGACAAGAAGGACCGAAGAGGCGTGCTGCAGAAGAGGAGAACGACAACTGCTTTGGCCCCAGCCCTACCAGCATGTCTCCTGCTCTGAACCCCTGTGATCTGAACCCAGCGTGTCCTGCAGTCAGCAGCCTCCAAGAACCCTGGAGACCTGCCCTGCTTTCACAAAGAACTTTGATCTCCTGTGGACACTGGATTTGTCCGATACCACCCCAAGCCAGGACTCCAGATCTGGCCGGATCTGCGAGTCCTCACCACTCTGCACCTGATGCCCACAGCCCAAGTCTGAGTGGCCCAACACCCCAGCGAGGTCCCCCTATAAACCTGACCTGTGATCCAGCATTGGACAATCTTTACCAACCTTCTCCTCAATGCCTGCAGCCTCATTTCGAAGGGTCCCTCCAACAGCGGCCGGAACCAATGAGAAGAACCTAACACGAAAGGACACCCCTGCATCCGCAGCTCCTGTGACCTGAGGTCCCCGACCAATGGTGTCCTGGTATCCAGGCACTCTTCAACTTCATCCTCCAGTCGTTGGTTCCCCCAATCCAGTCTTCTGGCTCCAGCTTGCAGTCCTTTTTCTCAACCAATATCCTCCATTGAAATGCATTGGGCTCCCGACACCTACTAAGCACCCTGCACCCGGCTGCCCTTGCGCCGCTGGAGATGTGGACTTGGTGCTGACCTGGGACCCCATTTGTCCTGACCTTAACCCTAGGAGCTTGGCTCTTGAGACCGAGTGGACTGCCCGTGAGCAGCCCCCAACCAAGGTGCCCCCTCGCCCCATTGGCTAACATAGGCACCCTGCACTCTGCACCCGGCTGCCCTAATGCCGCTGGTGGTCCCCCTTGAATGGCAGCCTGAACCTTGGTTCTACCCCCCAAAACTCCTATTCAAAAACTGTCTACTTACCTGTAAACATAACACTTCGTTTTTCTCCATAGGACTGAATAGTGGGTTTTCTCAAAAGATTCTTCGAAATATTGAACTGTTTTGTACTGCACAAAAAGTATTCTATTGCCTTCACAAGAGTTAACCTGCTTGCAAATGTTCTGTCTTGTTTAAATTGTGCTAGGAGTGTGTTTCATACCAAACTAGAAAAGTAATCCAAAAGTAATCAAAAAGTAATTTCCAGCATTTTTTTTTAACCGTTTACAAATCATTTTCTCCACTGAAATGTAATGTGAATGTTACTACAAATCCAGTATTCCCTTTATTGCTAACAGTAACATTGTATGAGGAGTTTAACTTATCTGCTACTAAGTAAATCTTGGTTCTTGAAATAACATAACAAAATAACTTTTTATACAAACGATAGGTCTGGATTCAGTCTTTGAGTGAGTGACATAATTTCTTGCCTGATGTGTACAACAAATGCTTACCAGTGTTTGCAGCCACTGGAATGCAGGTCATACACTTCCACTGTCTGGGAACCTGTCCTCATCTTCCATCTAGCACCAATGCAAACCAGAGGTATTGAAATGTATCCCACTCTGCTGTAGAATTAATACTCTAAGTCAAACCTGAGGATGAACGCCAGAATCTCTTTTTCAATGTGTACATTATTTCTCATGTATTTTCTTGACATGTGCGTCCAGCCATTATTTTTCTTTTTCAACCCTTGAGTTGATCAACTGACCTTGCTGGATCGGTGGTCTAGTAGTAGTCTAGCAATGGAGAGATGGTTTACCTGTTTCTAGTACCTATTAAAATTTCCAATATAGCACAATCTTCACAAGTAAATATTATTTCTACATATTTGCATCCTCAAACTGCATGCTGTCTCAAAAATATTCACTACATTCCTTAATTCTGGCATTAAAAAACTGTCCTTTAATTAAAACTTTGGTTTGTCGCCTCTCCTTTTTTCTTCTCTTTCAAATGTCCTGCTCCTTCCCTTCCATCCTCTGCATTCCTCCTCTGTCTAAGCACAACCTACTCTGACACATGCACCTCTGACTGTTCTCTATTTCAGCAAATTTTCCACAACTCATTTACAAGATCACAATCTTCCCTCCCTCTGCTAAAAGTTATGGCTATGCAACCTAACAATACCTAATCTCCACTATCTTCTGTATTAATCCCACCAACCATGTGTTTGAGCTCACACACCTCCTCCCCCGACTGATGATTGCGACCAACCACTACAACTTTAGTCCACCATAATAACTGAAATGACTGCATGGAATGGTTTGCTTTGAGTGCACAAGACTAATCCCAATATATAACAAACATTAACCAATAACACTGAACTAACGATCAACCTTTGGTCCCGGAGCAGCGTGCTGCCTGGCGTAAAGCGCTTCGACACCTCGTCAGGGGTAGTAAGCGCTATATAAATGCAATTACAATATTCTGGTACCTCCAACCTTATCCGCATGTTGTCACAAACCTCATAGTGTGTCTCAAAGGATAGGGCAAGCCTAATCCCACCTTCTCCCCTTAGTGGTGGTCCCACTTTCAGTAGCAGTATACAGGAGAGTAGGGAGAACAAGGTTCTGTTCCAACAAGCATTGGCAAAGCCAATAGGTCTTGCCTATGTAAGAGGTATTGGCTTTGCCAATGTGTTTTAGATAAGTTGCACACCAGCATGGCTGCTGTTCAGCATGGAGAAAGGTTTGTGGCGTAGAGGGGAGTGTCATAGATTGGCACAGAGTGGAGAGGCGTAGAGTGTTGTAGCGTGGAGCAGTGTTGTAGAGTGAAGTAGAGTGTTGTAGAGTGGAGGGGCATGGAGTGGCATACATACAGTGGAGTAGACAGCATGTAGGTCTGCTCTCTATCATTATGATGTTATCCCCTTAGTTACAGAATGTTGATACTTGAATGCCAAGGGTTGTTACTCATTCTCTCTGGAAGCTGTGGAGATGAACGGTCCAATAAACTTAGCGCTCTTACACTTACCTGTCTCAGTGTAATCACTACAAAATTGGTGACAATCTTGACTGTTCGGCATCTCCATCCACGTGTGCAGTTTAGTTCCCCTGATGTACCGGCTGAATCCTCAGGGTAGAATGCCATCGACAGGTTGTCCAAGGGCTAGCTCTCTTTTTACTTCGTAATAAAGACTAGCCGTTATGGTACCATCAGCGTGTACGCTGTGCCCTTCCGATGACATGGACCAGTGACTGGGTTTGGAGGCTGAAGTGCAGATCATGAATGCTGCCGTGCAGGTGTCCTCCGGTGTGGATTGTGGCAGCTGGACGACGTCGTTGATCTATCTACGTTTGCTGATACTCTGTCTGCACAGGAAGTTGGCGGTGATTTAAAACATTTAAACAGTAAAATACATATAGTATTGCTATATTATTCTAGCAGATACATCCTAAAGCAGAAAAAAACTTTTCGCTGAAAATATCCTTTATCCAGGCTCAAGACTTCCAACCACTTAAATTGAAAAGATTTCATTTCTGTATTCTATAAAACATACGCAATCATTACCATTATACATACAAAATTCATATAAAGAACGCATACCAGTATCTGTCTCTGCCTATTCTTTGTGTTGCATCCTCCTTGCTACAGTTAAAATCTTCAATAAAACTAGTCAATAATGGAACCCTTATCTCATTAGATGGACATGCAAATCTTCTTCTACATTCAAACCAAAGGGACTCTTTGGAATTAAACAGTAAAATGTACCTAGACTCAAGTTGGCGGAGCTTACTTTCTCGGTTACCCCTCTCTTTAATTTGGGGACCTGGTCAATGGCATAATAAACCAAATCATTTATATTGCCCTTGTGTATCTCGTTTGTGTCGTGCCACCACATAGTTCTTATCATTATTTTTCACTGCCCTCAAATGTTGTAAGATTCGGATATGTACCATATGTATGGTGCTTCCTATGTACATTTTCATGCACGTACACTGTAAAATGTATACCACAAATTCACTCTTACAATTTAGTGATTGCCTAATTTTCCACGGTTTGTTTAGGAGAGGCGATATCACTTGTCTTTCATTACGACCAATCTTGCAGGCTTTGCATTTAAAGCATTTGTGGAAGCCTGGGCTTGATTTTAACCAATTATCTGTCTTTATTGTCTCTGGGCTAGTCTTGAATAAATCATTTCGCATGGACCTTGCCTTATTAAAAGTGATCATTGGTCTTCGAGATACTAGTCCATTCAATATTGGATCACTTTTCAAAAGATGCCAATGCTTGCACAGACTATCCCTCACTTTGGAATGGTATGCATTGTATCCAGTAATCAACCTGATTTGGTCTCCTGCTTTCTTCTTCTTATTTTTCACACTTTCTACATCTGGTTTCAGAAGTGTCTCTCTCTCTATTTTATTTACTCTATCCTGAGCCTGGTTTAAAACTTGTGCTCTGTACCCTCTTTGGATAAATCTTTTGGTCAGAGAATTTTGTGCCTCTTTAAGTGTACATACATCACTGCAGTTGCGCTTCATCCTTAATTGCTCTGCATATGGAATACTCATTTTCAAACGCTGTGGGTGGAAACTATCTGCGTGCAGAATGGTATTCCCTGCAGTGGGTTTCCTAAAGGTGCGGGTATGGATCCTGTCCTCTTGTACATACACCTCTAGGTCCAAAAATGAGACACTGGTTTTACTTATATGGTCCATAAATTTCAAATTCAAATTATTTTCATTGATGTCCTGGACAAAATCTTTAGCTAAATCACTGGATCCATCCCATACCACGAATAGATCATCAATGAAACGGATCCATATTACCACATTTTCCTTCCAGTATTTGGTATGCTCGGTTTTGAGCACCTGCTCCTCCCACCAGCCCATATGCAAATTAGCATAGCTGGGGGCGAAGCAGGTGCCCATCGCCGTACCCTGTACTTGTTTATATGTGTCTCCTCCAAATAAAAAATGGTTGTTACTCAGGCACAATCTGCACATCTCTACCAACATCACTGAGTGCTGATATAAACCAATATTACGTGTGTTCAAATAATGCGGCACCGCCCTTAAGCCATCATCATGAGCAATGCTGGTGTACAGACTGACCACATCTAATGTGATCAGGAGGTAAGAGTCCTTCCAGGCCACATCGGTTATTTTATTCAAGAAATCCCTTGTATCTTGAATATACGCAGGAAGTCCCCTGACAAACTCTTGTAGGAAGGAATCTAAATACCTAGACATGGGCTCAAACAGACTACCAATTGCAGAGATAATAGGTCTGCCCGGCGGGTTTTCTTTATTCTTAAGTATTTTTGGAATTAGATATAGCACGGGCATTACTGGATTCTCAACCTTCATAAACAAATATTCAGCTTGTGTAATAAGTCCTAGCCCTCGCCACCTACTCAAATCCTTCATCAGTTTCTGCTTGATTTCAAGTAGATTACTTTGTGGTACCTTGAGGTAGCAACTGCGGTCCTTTAACTGTTTCTTGGCCTCTGAGATATAGGACTCCAAAGGCCAAAGGACCACATTGCCCCCTTTGTCTGATTGCCGGACTACAATATCCGGTCTACTTTTTATTTTAGTTAACACAGCTGAGTATTCCTTATCAAACTGAGTACTATCTTTACAAAATACTCTACTGGAGGTTAGTGATAAATCCTTCAAATCTTTAATGACTAGATCAGAGAACATGTCTATGGCATCTCTTGGGGTATTCGGTGTAAACGTAGAACTTGGTCTAAAAGGGGTGGTTACTCTTTCATATACATCCAGCAACAACTGTGGTTCCCTTACTAAAAAAATCAGGTGCGGACCCTAGGGTTCTGACCAACTATCGGCCCATTTCCTTGCTCCCTTATTTGGCAAAAATACTGGAATCTCATGTGGCCAAAAGCCTTTGTACTTTTATTGAACAGTCTGGCTATCTTGATCCAAATCAAGCGGGGTTTCGCCCAGCCCATTCCACTGAGGCAGTGATACTTACTGTTCTGGACACGCTTCGGAAAGAAGTTGACAAGGGCTCCCCCCAGGTCCTGGTGCTACTAGATCTATCTGCGGCATTTGACACGGTCGATCATGGTATCCTGGTCGACCGTGTCATGACTGCCGGCATCAAGGGGAGGGCATCTAACTGGATTGAGTCATTTCTAGAGGAACGCACTCAGTCAGTCCGTCTCTCCCAGTTCTCTGCACCTAAAATGGCAACGACATGTAGAGTTCCACAGGGCTCCTCGTTGTCTCCCCATCTAGTCAACCTCTATCTCCTTCCCTTACTTCACTCCCTCAGAAACAGGAAAGTATGCACGTACAATTACGCAGATGATATGCAACTGGTGTTCTCTATCGACAACCTACCTGAGTCGATATCTGAATTCCAGGCAACAATGTTGCACATTCGCGACTGGATGAATAACAACCAGCTAAAATTAAATCCAGACAAAACAGAAGTGATTCTGCTGGGTGGTCCCCTGAACCCTTGGAATGCACAGTTTTGGCCGAGTGAACTGGGTTCCCCACCCAATCCTTCTCCCTCAGCCAAAAGTCTGGGAGTGATCATTAATAGTGATCTCTCCATGAAAGCTCAGATAGGAGCAGTAACTTCCACTTGTTTTTTTCAATTGAGGAAAATAAGAAAGATCAGGAGATTGCTCACACGGGAAGCCTTAATTCAGGTGGTCCTAGCTATGGTGATATCACATCTAGACTATGCCAATTCTTTATATTTTGGCATTCCACTTTATCTCACCAAGAGACTGCAAATGGTACAGAACCAGGCAGCCAGACTGATATCCCAACAACCTAGATGGGAACACATCACTCCCACCATGAAAGAACTACACTGGCTTCCCATCCCACAAAGATGTGCTTTTAAGGTTGGTTGCCTTATCTTTAAAACTCTGTATGGTGCTAGCCCTAAATTTATATCCAAACTCGTTCAGAAATATGTACCTGCACGTAGTCTACGCTCTGCCCATAAGAACCTCTTAGCCATTCCTCCCTATAGATGGAAACGAATGGGAGGCTGCAGGTTTTTAGTATTAGCACCCAGTTTCTGGAACACTCTTCCTTTGGACATAAGAACTTGCACTGAATTTACAAGGTTTCGTAGGCTTCTTAAGACTTGGCTATTCACTCAAGCGTACAACTAGTTCTTCAGACAATTGAATACAGGGGGTCCTAACAGTTCCTTAAGTTAGCGCCAAGAAACCAATTGGTGTACGTGCGCTTTACAAGAAATTTTAACATAACATTTAACATAACATCCAGTCCTAGTGTATCAACCATTTGGTTTACATTTCCAATTGAGAAATCACACTAACCCCAGTGTATAACCGGGGGAGGGAACTAGAGGCACAGGGCGCTAGGAGCTAGCCAGCCTCCAACACATAATGTTAAACAACAAGTGGGGCTGCTCCTAGTGAAGTGACCTACAGGTGCTTAGAGATGAGTAGTCAATGTGGACATCTCACAAAAAGTGAAGGACTGGCCTCACACACCACCTGGTGTCATGCTTCATCATTGGCCGTCCTCGCCCTCTAAAAACTTGGTTTGATAGAGGGCTGACATACACCTGGTGACAGGGATGCACTTCTAAAATAAGTGGGGGCCCGTGGGTAGTGAAAGTGACTTAAAAACCATTACAGTTGTCAAAAAACAAATTTTAATAAACTATGCTAATGTATGGTATTAAAAGAAAATACTGTGATCTAGGGAATTAATTATCCCCTCACCGTGAGGTATACGGTCAACATGTTTCTGCCTCGTGTCCCCTCAGGGTACATGGCATTCATCAGGACCTGTCTTACAAAGGGCTCCGTCTTTATAAACTAATAATAAAGATAAACCACCATAATAAATAGGTGTTCACTGGTCACTAGCAAGAAACCAACCAGTACCACACTGCTTAGCACTCCTTTTTGTTCTTAACATCTGCATAATTTTAAATTTGACAAACACAACTTGGTTCTGTCTTCCTACTCTCTTAGAGTGTGACTAGAGGGGCCTTCCCCCACCCGTCCCATGGAGAAAGTAGTTTAGAAATCTTGGGTAAGATATGAGAGAAGTCTTCTCTCAGAGTTTTTTAAAAAAGAGTGTACGCACATATGACTGACACGTGTCATGCACTTTTGAACCACGCGCGCTAAGCAGTGTGGTACTGGTTGGTTTCTTGCTAGTGACCAGTGAACACCTATTTATTATGTTTGTGTTTTCTTTCTTCTTCTTTTATTATTTCTCCTACAGGATAGATTTGGAGTCCCATACCAGTGTGGAGTGATAATTGACACCCCACTAAGTGGTTTATCTTTATTATTAGTTTATAAAGACGGAGCCCTTTGTAAGACAGGTCCTGATGAATGCCATGTACCCTGAGGGGACACGAGGCAGAAACATGTTGACCGTACACCTCACGGTGAGGGATAATTAATTCCCTAGATCACCGTATTTTTCTTTTAATACCATACAGTTGCATAGTTTATTAAAATTTGTTTTTTTGACAACTGTAATGGTTTTAAGTCACTTTACTACCCACGGCCCCCACTTATTTTAGAAGTGCATCCCTGTCACCAGGTGTATGCCCGCCTCTATCAAACCAAGTTTTTAGAGGGCGAGGACGGCCAATGATGAAGCATGACACCAGGTGGTGTGTGAGGCCAGTCCTTCACTTTTGTGAGATGTCCACATTGACTACTCATCTCTAAGCACCTGTAGGTCACTTTACATTTCCAATTACCTGTAACCCCTCCTCCAATTCAAGTTGTTGCAAATCAAAAAGTACCTCCATGTCTCCAACCTCCAAATTGGATGTCTCCTCTCTCTCTCGTATTTTCTTTTCCAAACCACTGTCTCTGTTGTGAAAGAATTTTTTAAGTTTAATTTTTCTTATGAATTTAAAAAAGTCAATCCGAGTTTGTGAGTAGTTGAAGTTGGTTCAGGTACAAAAAGATAAACCCAATGCCAAAATTTTATTTTCTTCATCCGTCAAAGCCAAATCAGTTAAATTAATCACTGTTGCTGTTTCCTCCATCCTCTGCGTTGGTGTGTTTCTTTCTTCTTTGTTCCTGATCTTAATTCCATGTCGTCGGTTTTTGCGCCTCCTTGGTTTTCTTTTTTCCCCCATTGAGGATTTGACCTCGCACCCTGTGTCCGGTCTAAATATAAAAAACCAAATTCCTCAATTACAGTTGGAGGATCAATTGGCCTCACGCTGCGGCTACCATCCTCGGTTTCCGGTTCTGTGTCTATGCTTGCTAGAGAGCTCACTTCCGAGCTTGACTCCCCCCCAACTCGGCGCCCCTCCTCAATCCTGTTTCCATCACTTATCGTTTTCGACAGTCTTTGCCTCCTGATATTATCAAACCGGCGAGCAAATGTATAAATCTGCCCCCGCTGATAATCTAGCCTATCACGCTGGAATTTTGTGGCCTTACGTTCTCTTATCACCTGCTCATGCTTCTTTAGCCGGTTCATGAGCTCCACCTCGAATTTCTGTAGGGCATCTCCACTCACTGCTTTTTTTAATTCTTTCTCCACCTCCTTAATTTCCTCAATGATTATATCACAATCTTTATTGGCATACTTTGTCAAAATTCTCATCATATTTTGGGAGGATTGCGCGTTGTTGGCAGCCCATTCTCGGAGCATTTCCGGATCAGGATTTTCATATGTGGGGGCTGTAAGCACTCGTAAACGGCGAGGCACCCTCCCCACGTCAAGGTATCTGTTTAACGATTTCACCTCCCACCACTTTGAGATTTCATTCCGTTTAAGTTTCTCCAATTTACGCATCAGTGTTTGTGCTTTATTTATATTGCTAGCAGGTTCCGACTCTAAGTTCTGATTCTGTACAGTCCCGCTTGTTTCACTGAACACGGAGTCCGCTGCCTCCTCCCTTTCTCTCACGAGGGTATCCATTAGACTTCAATTATCAATACGGTGATTTTGAAACCCCTTACGTATTAGCTGGATTCACTATTACAGATTCACTTCGCTTTCCCCGCCGAGTAAGCCTACCCGGCTCCTCTCCCCATTTTTTTTTTAATTGTCCACGTACCGGATTGCCTGATGACGCATTGCCCTTGACAACGAACCTCTTCCGACGCTCACCGTCCTGGGAATACGCCACCGAAGCAAAATCCTCAATGTACTTCTCCGTTCTCCGTTGACTTCTCCGTTGACGGGGGGCTCTTCTACGCTATGCTACACGCATCTTTACCATTTTTGCCAGGATTATCGTAGATGCACCAAATCGAGGTCGCGTCGGCGCTGCCGCTTCCCAGCATTCAGCGGCTTTACACGAACACCACTTCCGCACCTATTTAAGAACGGACGCCGACACCAGGGAAGCTATTTGTAAAATCTTTCTTTAATCCATAATATCGCTGTTACGCGTTTCGGCACACCGGCCTTGTTCACACAACAATTTACCATCACCAACACTACATTTAAATAAGCAGGAGAATGTAGTCACATGATCCACAGTCACAATGGGCACTGAAAACAGACTGGATATACATATCTCTAATGGCATGATATTTAGTGATTATTTGGTCTGTTTCTTACATTATTTCTTTTTTGCTTTCTATTTTTTTGGTTTGTTTTTCATTTCTTATTTCTTTACATTTGTGTTGAAATCTTTTTAGAATTCAGTAAATTTAAAACAATTAAAATTCATTGTTATTAAAATTCTACGCAATCAAGTTAATCATACCAAAACATATTTTAAAACAATCTAAACATCAGCATTATTTCATATATATATATATATATATATATATATATATATATATAAGAAATAATCCCCAACCGTATCTGATTAAGGAGCAAGCACTCGTCATCGTGGGGGTTCTCTCGTTTATTGCGCAGGTTACATCAGGCTATGGACAAACAGGAACGCGTTTCGGCAGTCAAGCTGCCTTTCTCAACCTGAAATGCGCCATATTGGTGCTTCTATTTAAAACAAATATTCACTAAAATAGAAGATGCACCACATCACGCAGCGATTGGGTACATGTAAGCATGTGGGCTGATGACCATTCATTCTTAAACAAAGCATAATCACAGTTATTCCGAAAACCGCAACAGTGAAAATCCTTCAAACTAAATTGCTTTAGGATTGTTTTCAGTCTGTGCCATTCCGTGTTTATGCCCTTCAGTTCATTTTGTTTAAAGAAAACTCCCAACATGCCTTATTCCATTTTCAGCAAAACCCGGACTGGATTTATATCCGTCCTTCAGCTGCACCCAAGGGCATCTTTATAATAACTTTAAAATCCAAACACACGCATTTTTCAAGTTCATGTTATTTCACTCTAATCACAGTTGCCCACCTTCTTGGTCCATTAACTCCTTAAAAGTGCATGCGTCTTCGAGGGCAATCTGCTTTCTACTCGGAGACGCTTTACTGATTTAGGAACAATTGTTCAAATTACTTGGAGAAAGATTCACGGCGGCAACTTCTTAAAGTTTCAAATCCACATGTCCAATGCAACCAGCCTCGATAAGCAACAGCATGGACCCACGAGACCACCGCTTTCTTGGCCAGTGCCATCAGCGGTGCCCAGCTCCATAGTAGGAGAGGTTATACCAGGGTGAGGATGTGCCGTTAGGTAGAGAAGCTCCAGTCCCCGCCAAGGGAGCGTAGGCTCCCAGCGTTTGAACTCGCTCCTCCACAAATGCCTTCTCCTCTTCTCCATCGCCACACTCCTTTCATGGGGGCACGCCTGCCTCAACATCCAGGATCCAAATTGCGGTAATACTGGCGTGCTGCCAGATCGCTGGTGGTGCTTTAAAGGTGGCACTACCGCTAGCGCTCAGAATGTACAAGAAATAATCCCCAACCGTATCCTGGATATATATATATATATATATATATATATATATATATATATATATATATATATATATATATATATATATAGTACTTATCTGAATATTGTCCTCACGATTTTGGAGATCCCATGTTCGAGGCATGTGAGCTGTAGATCACATGCTTTGCATACTCCTGCCATCTAGTGTTGGGTCAGGATGTTTGCAAGTTGTTTTTCTTCGAAGAAGTCTTTCCAGTCACGAGGTAGGTGACTCCTCCTTTCGGTGATAGTGCACATGGGCATCGACTCCATTGTTAGATTGTTTTTTCTGCCATCAGTTTCGGACGTGTATTGCTGCGCTCCGCTTCGAGACCGTTTCTTCGGGTTCCCCTCTGTGCGCAATCCACTCTACCCACGTTGGTATTGTTTTGAGCGCGTACCTCTCTTCTCCCCGTATCATATCCGTCGAGAAAAAACCTTTATTTCGATCAAAGATCTTTGGGAAGGCCGTTTGGCCTAACCGTGTCGGTCCACCTCGCAGTCGATGGAACGGATTCCATTCAAATTCTGTCCTTGGTGCCACGTGAAGTATCTGTGCACCGACTCACACGAAGTGTGCAACTTGTGCTTGTCTCCGGAGCACAGCGAAGAAGACTGCGACGCATGCCGATCTGTCCGATTGAAGAAAACGCTCCGTGATCGTCGGGCTCAACGTCGCGAGATGCAGAGTCAAAACGTCGAATATACGCCGTACATCTTCGGTGAAGAATCCAAGCAAGAATTTGACGCACAAGGGGCCGAGGAAGAACAAGAGGAACTTGCTTCCATTCCAGAATCGGACTCCGTGTCGGAAGAAGAGTTGCCACAAGGTCAACGTACCATGAGTACCTGAACGCCCCTTAACCCAAAATCCAATTTAGCCAAAACAAAAGGCTTCGGTCCCACCCCCGCCTTCGGGCCACGGTTGGCACCGACAAGATGTTTCCGATGCCACGCCCTCCGGCTCGGCACCGAAACACGTTGCTAAGCCTTCCGGCTCGGGATAGTCGGCCAAAGACTGGCACTGAGCCGAAACCTTGAGGCTTTAAGCCCGAAAACCGCTTTGGAGCTGAAATCCTTGATGCCCAAGTCAAAGCCTCCTTCGGCATTGAAACCTTCAGCACCGAAAAGTGATTCCACCCCGGCACCGAAATCCTCGGCGACGAAATCTAAATCTGTGCCTCCGAAGCGGCAGGATCCGAATTTCGATGTCCCAACACCCAAATCGGACCCAAAACAGAAGCAACTCTACATAAATCATAATACAGGACATGTTCTTACTAAGTCACCTCAAAAATGCAAACCTGAGTTAGAAGAAGAACCTTTCTTCATTCCTTTCAAGAAAAAGAATGTGGGAACTAACATTCCTCCACCTCCTCTTTTACCACATTCCCCTACACCAACCTCTCCACCTTTGGGTCATTTACTATTTACACCAACTAACTCTCCACCACCTCATGATGATGATGATGATGGGGACGGGGGGGTGACAATGTTATGCCCATAGATCCCTGGAAGGATTATCACACAGATTCTCCCACAGATAACGACCCAGATCTTTACCCTACAAAGCCTTCCCCTCCTGACGACAATGTAGGACATATAGAATTACTTGCGAGAGCTGCAGAATATCATGGGGTGCAGTTACACAAGGAATCTTTGGAGGAAGATTTCCTATTTGAAACCCCCAGTACTACACATAGGGCTACTCACACTCTGCCTATGCTTAAAGGCATGATGAGACATGCCGATGACATCTTTGGAGGTCCAGTGCGGGCTCGCATTCTCACACCCAGGATTGATAAAAAATATAAGGCTGCTCCCTTAGATCCAGTCTTTATTAAAGGTCAACTACCTCTAGACTCTTTGGTAGTCTCTAATGCCCGTAAACGGGCTAATTCACAGACTATAGGTGATGCTCCCCCTCCAGACAAAGAGTCAAAACTTTTAGATGCCTCTGGTTAACGGGTAGCCTCCCAAGCAGCAAATCATTGGCGCATTGCCAACACTCAGGCCTTGTAAGCTAGATATGATAGGGCACACTGGGACGAATTGGAGCAGTTGATACAACACCTCCCAGATGAATACAAAGCAAAAGCCCAAGATTTAGTTCAGGAAGAAAAGCTTATTTCCAATTCCTCAATAAGATGCGCTTTAGAAGATGCAGACACCGCAGCTAGAGAAATCAATACTAGTGTGTTATTAAGAAGACGTGCATGGTTGAGGATTTCTGGTTTCAAACCAGAGGTGCAACAGTCTATTTTAAATATTCCTTCTGACAAGGAACATCTCTTCGGGCCTGAAGTAGATAAATCTTTGGAAAAAATTAATAAAGACACACAGGTAGCCAAGTCAATGGGAGCTCTGCAGTCTCCCTCTAATCATGGCTCCTTTCGTCGCTCCTTCTACCGTGGGGGGTCCAAAACCATGTTCTCGGATAATACTGCCAAGTCTTACATGGGCAACAACCAATCTTCCTCTACAAGGGGCTTCTTTAGAGAAGGATATAGAGGTAACAATAACAAAGGTCGATGCAAGGGTTCCGCATCGCGTAATTCCCCCTCCCCCAACAAGCTGTGACTTGCCTACACTTCCCCCTGATCATTTAACACCTGACGGGGGACGTCTTCTACAATCCCTCCCCATTTGGCAATCTATCACCACAGACAAATGGGTTTTTAGGAATTATCCAACATGGTTATTGCCTGGAGCTTACCAACAATCCTCCAAACATACCACTACGTTCTCACAAAATGTCACCAGAACATTTACGTCTACTTCAGCAAGAAGTACAGTCTCTCCTCTCCAAAGGGGCCATAGAACCTGTGCCGTTACCACATCAAGGGACAGGTGTGTACTCCCTGTACTTTCTCATCCCCAAAAAGGACAGCTCCTTAAGACCTATTCTGGATCTCAGAGAACTAAACCTCTACAGTAGTTCCACACCAAAGGCTGCATCTCAACTCCAGTCTCCTCACTCCGAGCCATGGAGAAATCAGGCATCCAAATCCCAAAGAACTCAACCTGGCGATTTGGCTCCTGAAGTTATAGAGTTTGGTTATTTACAATTACCACCAGACTATATGAACATCCTAAGGGAGGCTAGGAGACCTGCTACTAGGGAGTGTTATGCTGCAAAGTGGAAACGTTTTGTTATATACTGTAACAATAACAACCCCCTTGATGCTTCAGTACAAAACATCATATGTTATCTTTTAAACTTGCAGCAATCTGGATTAGCTTATACATCCATTAGATTGCATTTAGCAGCAGTAGCTGCATACTTACAAAACAGACAACACTTATCTCTATTCAGAGTACCAGTGATTAAAGCCTTTATGGAAGGACTAAAGAGAGTAATACCACCAAGAGTTCCACCTGCACCATTATGGAACTTGAACATAGTCCTTACAAGGTTAATGAGTTCACCTTTTGAACTGATGCACAGGTGTCAATTACAATTCCTCTCATGGAAGGTTGCTTTTCTTATTGCAATCACTTTCCTAAGGAGAGTTGGCGAATTCCAGGCACTAACTATCCAAGAGCCTTTTTTGTTTCAACTTCACAAAGACAAGGTGGTTCTTCGAACCAATCCCAAATTTCTACCTAAAGGTGTTTCTGCTTTTCACATCAATCAATCGGTTGAGCTACCTGTGTTCTTTCCTCAACCTGATTCTGTAGCAGAACGAGCTCTACACGCATTAGATGTTAGAAGAGCTCTACTATATTATGTAGAAAGAACAAAAGATTTTCGTAAAACAAAACAGCTTTTTGTAGTTTTTTCGCCACCACACAAAGGCAATCCCATCTCTAAATCAGGCATTGCGAGGTTGATCGTGAAATGTATCCAAACATGTTATGTGAAAGCAAAAAGAACCTTCACAATACCCCCTAGAGCGCATTCCACACGCAAAATAGGGGCTACTATGGCCTTCTTAGGGAATATTCCCTTAGCTGACATCTGTAAGGCAGCAACATGGTCTACACCGCACACATTCACCAAACACTATTGTGTAGATGTGTTAGCGAGGCAACAAGCTAATGTAGGCCAGGCAGTACTTAAAACACTTTTTTAAACAACTGCAACAGCTACAGGTTAGCCACCGCTTTGGGAGAATACTGCTGTATAGTCTATGCAAAGCATGTGATCTACAGCTCACATGCCTCGAACGGAAAATGTTACTTACCCAGTAAGCATCTGTTCATGTCATGTAGAGCTATAGATTCACATGCGCCCATCCGCCTCCCCGGGTACTAATACCTGTTGCAGTTCTTTCTTATCTTCTATACATACGTCTGGACATCTCTATTCTACCTTTACTATCTCCATTCTAACCCTCTGCGGGAAAACAATCTAACAATGGAGTCGATGCCCATGCGCACTATCACCGAAAGGAGGAGTCACCTACCTCGTGACTGGAAAGACTTCTTCGAAGAAAAACAACTTACAAACATCCAGACCCAACACTAGATGGCAGGAGTAGGCAAAGCATGTGAATCTACAGCTCTACATGCCAAGAACAGATGCTTACTGGGTAAGTAAAATTTTCCTTCCCGATTGTGCCTTTTGTATAACCTATAAATCACAGGTACAGCATATTAGTGTCTCTTGAGATTAAGGAGGCATTCTACATAGCCCGCATATTTTTGCATAGCTTCTGTACACTAGTCTTCTTGTGACTTTTTGGTTTATTTTTGGGCAAATATGTTTTCTTGTTAATTCCAAGATAGGTGGGTGCTTCACTGTACTTTTCTTTTATATCTCTGACTGCACTGTTATTCTGTATGTACAAGTTTGCCTATGTTTCGTCTTCTATAGATGGCATCAAAGTCCCCATTCACGCAGTGATTACTAAATAGTGGAAGAGGGGACTTAGACAGGTAGTTAAAGTTCTTAACTACATAAATACTGCTAAAAAACGGATCCAGCCTGACCCCTGGGGAATATTTTAAGATAAGGAGTCTGCGGTTAGAAGTCTCTAGCAGGTAGATGCAATTGCATGGCAAGGGGGCTATTCTGACATCCTAGCAGGGTCTATGGCCGATAACACCTGTAATGAGGACTTAGCTGATGCCAGTGGTCTGGACATCTCACCTGACACTGGCCTCCTCTCTCCTCCCTCAGTGGCTACGGAGGAAGGGGCTTCCTTTCACTTGCTGTCCGGAGGGTGGCTGTTGTCCTGGACCTTCAGCTGCCCACTGTTGAGGTCAAGACCAATGTCTTGATGGAGGTTTTAAAACCTCCAGTCCACCCTCCAGAATCCTTACTCCCCTGAAGCCCTCACTGATGTCCTGCTCTGGTCTGGACCAAGCCCTGTACAGGCACACCTGTGCATAGGACTATCTCCTGCCACCATTGTGCCGCTCCCAGGGATCTAACCTTCCTGTCCCAGCACCCCACCCCTCAGAGCCTGGTGGTTCAGGCCTCTGTCTTAAGATCAACCCTGGTGCTTTCGCCACCACACTACCTGATATGGAATACAGGTGGCTGGACACCTTTGGAAAGAGGATTTTCTCTTCCACCGGCCTTGCACTGTGGTCCATAAACACTGCATGCTTATTGGGCAGTTATTCCAATACTGTGTGGCATACAGTTGTGCAAGTGCTGCCTATGGTCTCAGACGAGGCCCCTGCCATACTTTCCCAAGCTTTGCTGATGGGAGAGATGCAACAAAGTTTACAATAAGATGCAGGTTTGATACGACCGACTCGCTGGGCAGAGCCATTGCTTCCATGGTGGTGCTCTGACGTCACTCCTGGCTGAGAACAACTGGCTTTTCAGGGAATGTTCAGGAATCCCTTATGGACATGCCCTTCGATGACACTCGCCTTTATGGCGACAAGGCAGATTTGGAGCTTGAGCGCTTTAAAGACAGTAGGGCCACCACTAGGTCATTGCAGCCCACCATGGCTCGTGACAGCTGCATTCTGCTTTTCCTGGCTATGATAGGGGCTATCAGCAGCATCTTTTTCCCCCTAGCTGCCATGGCCAGTAGGCATCTCGGTCCTTTTGTTGCCGTGGCTCCCTCAAGCCTTGAGGAAACCAGAACCAGAGGTCGACCCAATCCACAGGCCCCACCCCATCACAACCGGGAGCCGCAACATCAAATATTATAATGCCCTCATACCATCATGGGCATCCAGTTTGTGGCAGAATTCGACACAACCTGCCCCAGTGGCGCGAGATCACTTCAGACAAATGGGTGCTTAAGATTGACCATCTTTGACTATCTTTCCAACAGACCCCGTCACCTTTGCGACTGTCCCCCGATCGGCTGATGGAGGACCACTTTTTGCTCTTGTAACAGGAAGTGCTGGCTCTTCTGGCCAAAGGAGCCATTGAGAGAATGTGGGTATCGGAAGTAGGCAGTGGTTGCTATTCCCGCTACTTTCTGGTGCTGAAAAAGGATGGAGACTTGTATCCTTTCCTAGACCTATAAGCTCTCAACAGTGGCATGGCGAAAGTTGAGGGGGCCCCATGCAAAGTACATTGGGGGGCCCCCCACTGAACTCACTTAGGAGCTCTCAGGCCAGGGTACAGTGCTGAGGGGGCCCCCTGGAGTTCGGGGCCCCCCCGCACTGCACGGGCTGCGGGGGCCTTTATTACACCACTGGCTCTCAACTACTTTCTGAAAAAGAAAAAATTAAAGATGGCTCAGATTCTGTCTGCCCTCAATCCTGGAGACTGGATGGGTGTGCTGGACTTGCAATATTTCATATTCCCTTTGTGCCTGCCCACAGGTGTTGCCTGAGGTTCATGGTAGGCCAAGAACATTAGCAGTTTGCTGTGCTCCCCTTTGACCTTACCAGCACCCCTGGGGTGTTCACCAAGGTGATGGCGGTGGTTGCAGCACGTACGCGGTGTTCAAGGGTTCCAGATTTCCCCCTACCTTGACAACTAGCTGTTAAATGCAGGATCACCACTGGCAGTTGTTCCCCACCTCCAGACTACATTGGGCCTCCTGCATTCGCTGGGGTTCACTATCAACGTCCCTAAGTCCCACCTGACTATCTCTTAGACGCTCCCTTTCATCGAAGCAATTCTGGATATAATGCAGTTTCTGGCTTATCCTACGGAACAGGGAGTCCAGGATATTTGAGCTATAATTCAGATGTTTCAGCCTCTATCCTGGATTGTGGTGAGACTGACTCTGAGGCTGCTGGGTCTCATGGCCTCCTGCATCTTGCTGGCAAAACAGGCCTGTTGGCATATGTAGGCCCTGCTGTTTGATCTGAAGTTTCAGTGGGCACAGCATCAAGGGAATCTCTCCGGCCTGGTCCAGATATCGGAGGGAACTGCAAAAGATCAGCAGTGGTGGCTCACAGACTGCGATTGGGTCAGCGACAGAACCCTCTCCCATCCAGAGGTCACAGTAGTGACAGATGCATCACTTCTGGGTTGGAGCATTCATCTATTAGAAGTGGAGATCAGAGGACTCTGATCTCTGGCGGAATCTCAACTCCACATCATCCTGTTGGAAGTGAAGGCGAAGACAACACCACCACCACCACCATCATGTGGTGTTGCAACAAGCTGGGCGGGGTGGGTTCGAGGACCTTGTCTGGAGGCCCTGTGTTTCTGGACAGAGAAAATCAGGGCATTTTCCTGTTGATACATCATCTGTCAGTCTCTCTGTATGCCGCAGCAGACAAACTCAGCCGTCGATCCCTCGTGGATCATGAATGATGTCTCCATCCGGAGGTGGTGCAAGATCTCTACAAAGAATGGGGAGAACTTTAGTTAGATCTATTTGCTACCACCAAGAACGCAGTATTTGGACAAAATATAGAGCTGTAAATATCGTGAGACGGAAATATCAGAAAAAATATTGTGATTCAAAAATATCCTGATGCAGAAATATCGTTGTCAAGAATATCGTTTTTCAGGTAAGCAACATTAAGATTATTGTTGTAAATATAGGGCTAGATGCATCAAAAAAATATTTTGCGATTCCCTAATTGCGAATCTTTGCAATTCGCAATTAGGGAATCGCAAAACGGAATGCATGAAAGTGTGTTTAACACTTTCTGCGATTCCTAAGGGGTCGCAAATGACCTACCTCATGAATATTAATGAGGTAGGTCGCAATTTTCGACCCCCTAGGAATCGCAAAAATCACGGGGATGGTGGCCTGCTGGGGTCAGCAGACCACCATGTCCGTGATTGCTTTTTAATAAAGCAGTCTTTTTTTCGTAAAGCAGCCCGTTTTCCTTAAAGGAAAACGGGATGCTTTACAAAGAGAAAATGAAAACTTTTCCTTTCATTTTCTAGAGCAGGCAGTGGTCCATGGGACCACTGCCTGCTCTGAAAACGCATTTGCTGACATTCACAAAGGGGAAGGGGTCCGTTGGGGACCCCTTCCCATTTGCAAATTGGTTACCACCTACTTGAAGTAGGTGGTAAAATGCGAATGTTTTGCGACCACATTTCGGTCGCAAAACATTCATGCATACCGATGCGATTCGGTATTAGGAAGGGACGCCTTAAACACGCCCCTTCCAAATCGCAAACCCATTTTGCGATTCGGTAACAGGTTACCGAATCGCAAAATTGGGTTTGATGCATCGCAAAAGCATTTTTTGCGATCGCAAACGGACCGATTCTGCGAATTGCCCCGTTTGCGAGCAGAAAAATGCTTGATGCATCTGGCCCCTAGTTTTTTAGGTCTCGCCCTGAGCCAGCGCTTGCGCTGGTCTGGGCGAGACATTTAGTCAGTGGGCTTTCAGAAATGCGACCACAGCTTTTTGTGTGGCATTCTGCGCACGATTACGTGCACAGGCACGAGCGCCATCGGGCTTTCCTCTCGCTCTCCCGTGCGCGCCTCGCTCTACCTCTGTCTTGCTTGCCCCTCCCCCACCAGAGCTGCCATCTCGCGTGCTTGTTTTCTTTCACTTTCGCGGCCGCGTCACTTTTGCGGCCGCGCGGCCAATGCTTGTTTTATGTGCAGATGCTGCACAGCATTGGCAGAACACATTGGCAAAACCAAAGGTCTAAAAGGGGAAACCTATTGATTTTGTCAGCGGTTATTCCTAATGGGCTAAACTATGTTGATTTAAAAAAGGAAAAAGTAAAGATTTTAAACATATAAAACTTGTTTCCCGCTGTGAGAGCTGCAGAACGTTGTTTTCGGTCACATGCAAATGAAAGTTAATAAATCCTTTGGCTATTGAAATCAAGAATAGAAAAAGGCGCAACCTCCCTTACTATCCAGAAACTCTTCGGTATCACCTGCCTTCAGAGTTGGGCTCGTATACTAGATTTCCAATGGCAGAGAAGACTGGCGATGTGAATTGCTTACCCAGGGGCGTGTTATGTGATGAATTAAATTTGATAAATTCATAATTTAGTTTTTGAAAATGGTTTTCTTCCATGTTTTAACATGGGGCGGACGATTGCTTCTGAGTGAAACATTAGCACTCGCAAATGCTTTTCTTTGCTGAGTGCTTGTTCATGAGTCTCCCTGAAGGTGTAAGGCTATTCCCAGTTTCGATTAATGTTAAAGACCTTTTTACATTCAATCTAATATCTCTTCTTTGTGCTAATCTGCTGTTGCTTAAGTGTATTCTGTTAATGTTTACGACCAAGCAGCCATAATCTGGTGGTGATGTGTGTGCTTGATAAATGATTACAGAACATGGGAGAAGTCTGCGAAGCGCATCTGGGCTACAGACTGGGCTCAATTGCACTGAGATGCCCTCTTTTAAGGTGTAATTTCATTGTGAAATGTTCAAGCAGAAAAACTCGCGTGCACATTTTATTTATTCCTTGTCTTTCAAAAACGGCATCGTGTTGACTATGGGACAGTGCTTTAAATGCTAGGCTCTGGTTTGAAATAGTTTACCAGTTCATGACACTGCAGGCGTTTGGCTTGAGCAAGGCTCGACCTTTGCTTGGCTCCCCCATTGTGTAACAGGAAAGCAACAGGGCATGGGAAATTCAGTTCTGCGGCTCTCACTATTCTCGACTAAATAGGACAGTTCTTCCTCTGCTTAACTACTGCTGGGGACCTGCCGGCCTGCCGTGCCAGTTTCAGAGACGTGAAAGCATTGACAGCCAACACATCCCATAGTTTTACCAGACTCATGCCACAGACAAAAGATCTACGAAGCGGTAAAAATTCTGAAACAAGCCG
Source organism: Calotriton arnoldi (assembly GCA_963921515.1). Taxonomy (NCBI): domain Eukaryota; kingdom Metazoa; phylum Chordata; class Amphibia; order Caudata; family Salamandridae; genus Calotriton; species Calotriton arnoldi. Next base: position 658,489 of record CAWUFW010008135.1, on the reverse strand, counting down.
TCAACCTGGATTTAATGCCTTTATTTTAGAAGGGAAAAGTCCCACCATGTGCGAGTTACCTGTATGAACTCTTGATGTATATGTGGGGTGGCGATGAGACATTTGTAACATGCAACAATAAAATTCACCTAGCACTTGGACCCGTGGCCACGCTGTCGTTTTTAGGTCTCGGCCTGCACCAGCGCTTGCGCTGGTCTGGCCCAGAGTTTTAGTAAGCGGGTTTTGGAAGTGCAAACACTGGCTTTCGGCTGGCGACCAGCTTGCGTTCACGATGGCGTGCATGCGCGCAGCTGCCATCTGGGTTTCCTATCTCTTCCTCATTTCCTCGTCATGGCTCATTAACTCTCTGGACTCTGATGTTTCGATCGCAGCAGCAGCTCACATTACCAACTGACGGCCCTGGACTACAGTCACATGAAAAACAACAGCGATTAGCATTGAAATGCAAGCTTTTTTTTGTCTAGTTAGAAATATTGCTTCGGTGGGTTGATTTCACCTTATATCGCTATTTGTTTTATATTGGGAGTCACAGCCTAATTACCAGTATTTTTGTCTCTCTGTTTTTAAAAAAAAATATTTATTCGCACAAAGCTATATTTAAGGTTACTTTTTCCGCGTCACTTCTTCACTCTATTTAAACCCCACACTCTTATTGTCTCTCTCCTTCTCTCTCTCCCCTCTCTAATTCTCTCTCTACTTAATTAACTCTCCCCTCTCTATCTTTTTAGCCTTTCATTCTCTCACCCCTTTATCTGTTTCTCTTTCAAACTCCTTCATTCACTCTCTCTCCCCTTCTTTCTCTCTCTCTATCCCGCTCCACTCTTTTATTCTATGTACACCCTTTCTCTCTCTTTCTCTCTCACCACCCTCTCTAATTGGGCATTATATCTTCACTCTATCTCTCACTCTGCATCACCACAGCATCACTCAGCGCCAGCACAGCATCACTCAGAGCCAGCACAGCATCACTCAGAGCCAGCACAGCATCACTCGGCGCCACCACAGCATCGCTCGGCGCCACCACAGCATCGCTCGGCGCCACCGCAGCATCGCTCGGCGCCACCGCAGCATCACTCGGCGCCACCACAGCAGTATCACTCAGCAAGACCTGAGTATCATTCAGCATCACCTCAGCATTGTCTCCGCAACAGTCACCACCACCACCTCAGCATCACTCAGCACCACCTCAGCCTGCTCTCGGAATCTGGCATCTGTTGATTCTCCCCTAGCGTCTGGCCGCTGCTAGTGTTATAATACAGGTACTAGTTCCCAACCTTCACCCTCCGATTGTTTATGCCCCCTCAAAAAAAAGCTTTAACAAACAACCATTGCAATAGGCAGAAACAAGTTGCCAGCATTGCAAGAACAAAGAAAACTGAGAATTTTTTATTGTAAATACTTTTTTAATATGGTCGTTCAGTTTTACATAATGCCTTCTTGGTCATACAATAAAGTAACAAAAATGCTTCTGACACTTTTTATTATAACTTTTCAGCATGCTGCACAGCAGCCACACTTCTCTACAGCACAGCTTGAAGACATTGGCAAAGTAACTACCTCTGGCTAAACACTTATAAGGCCCCAAAGGCGAGACCTATTGGCTATGCCAATGCTTGTTTTATTTGTTAAGAATAGCGTTTTTTAATTTAATGTGTTTTAGTTTATATATTAATTTTATGTATTAGTATTGTTTGTATAATTGTTATTCATTTTTTTAAATATAGTTTGTAATTTTAAGTGATTTGTAATTTAATTGTTATAGTAAATTATAGGGTTGTAGAGGGTTGTTGGGTTTGTAGGAGGATATGGTGCGAAGTTAATTAAAAAATATTACTTAACTAATTAATTATTACTTAAGTATGTGACTGATATTATGTATATTATGTAATAATGATTTATTATACTTATATTTTAGGTGCAGGTTGCTACGTTTTTAAGGGTATAGGATGGGAGGTTAATTAGGTAATAATTATTTAACAATAAATGTATAATGTAAATTGTGTAACAATTATATATTTTTAGTATAATTTAGGTGCGGACTGCTTGGTTTGTAGTGTTGTAGGGTGGGAAGTTAATTAAGTAATAATTAATTAACAATTAACTAGAGTGCCCAGAGGATAGTAGCACTTGTGGCTTTCGGAGAGCCCCCCCGCCCCCCCTCCTTGGCTCCCTACTCACCCTTGCAACCACTGCCCCCCTTCTTCCCTCCCTTCCTGGCATGGGCCTGAGGTCGGTGGGGGTGCCGCTATGGATGCCGCTGCTGCTGCTGTGCACTCTACAAGTTTAGTTACTTGTTGTGCATATTCTGTTCTTTCATATATGATAAAAGCATAGGCTAGCTTTTTGCTCAGCTGATTGATTACTGGGAGATGTGTATGCATTTGACAGTCACAATGAAGGGAAAAAAACGGTTACTCAACCCCTAAAAGAGGTGAAACCACTAATTTTTATCTTGCACAGGAAGGGACTGTTGAATTGTAAAGATCTTTGTATCAGACAACTACGCTACACTTTCCTACTATGTGTTGTATTATCTCAATAAAGACATGTATAAAAAACATAACAATTAACAATGAATTGTTAATTATTATGCAATTGATTATCAATTCTGTAAATTGTTATATTTATTTATTTTCATTACATTTTAGGTGTGGGTTGCTAGGTTTGTAGGGGTATAGGGTAGAAAGTGAAGAAATAATTAAATAACCATTATTATTTAATTGAAAATTAATTATTACATTGTTTATGAATTTTGTAAATTGGATAATTGTTGCTTGTTTTTGTTTATATATATATATATATATATATATATATATATATATATATATATATTATGTTAAGTAATAATGTTTATATTTTTGGGAAATTAATAGGTTTATTCAAATATGTAATGTATTTGAAGTGAAGTATTTTACCTACTGTTGCTTAGACTGGAGCGGCAATAGTAAATTTAACCCTTCCAAAGTCAAACACTGTACCTACTATTGCACAGACTGGAGTGGCAATAGTAAACTTAACCTCTCCGAAGTCCAACGCTTTCCCTACTGTCGCACTGTTTGGAGTGATAATATATTTAACCCCTTCCAAGTCCTACAATTTCTCTACTGTTGCATAAACTAGGGTGGGAATAGTAAATCTTACCCCTCCGAAGTCCAATGCTTTCCCTACTATTGCACAGACTGGAGTGGGAATCGCAAATTTAACCCCTCCGAAGTCCAACGCTTTCCCTACTGTTACGCTGTTTGGAGTAATAATATATTTAGCCCCTCTGAAGTCCTACAATAGTATATCTATTATTTCCAGACTCCAATACAGTTCCTAATATTTGTTTGAATATATTTTTTATTAATATTTGTTTATAATTTTAATTTTAAAAGTATTTGTTTGTATCTGAATTTGTTTTTAAATTTTATAATATTTTGTGTAAATGTGTTTATTTGTTTATAAATCTTTTTCATTTCATATTTTTGGTAACTTATTTAACGTTTTGGAATTGAATTGTTAATGTTTTTCATATTTCATGTAAAGTATGTGTGTGTGTTTGTGTTTTTATAGTAGAAAATTTAAAGAATTAAACAAAAATAATTATAATGTAAAAAATATATTTTAAAAGTTGTTAGATTATGTGTGTTTGTGTGTGTGTGTATATATATATATATATATATATATATACATAAACAAACACATATATATGTATTTGTGTTTATACAAGTATAATATTTATGTATATCACATTATATTAATAAATATTTAAGATTTACTACTTTCAACTATATATATATATATATATATATATATATATATATATCTCAAGAAACAATATTTTGTATTTTTTTCAACGATATTAGTGTGAAACGATATTTTTTCTCAATATTTTTGTCCCTACCATTATAAGGCTAGGAAATCGATATTTATGTAAAACATATTTTTGACACAATATTTATATTTCTGTTACATGATATCGTTGATTCCGATATTATGTCGGTGATCCCAAGAACGCACAATGTCAGCACTTCTGCACGCTAGAGTTTCCTAGGCGGCTCTCACTCGGAGAAGCATTACGTCTCAAGTGTAGCTCAAGACTCATGTACGCCTTTCCGCCGATACCATTCCTGCCCAGAGTTCTCAAGAAGATCAGGAACGACCGGGCCCAAGTCATCTTAGTGGCTTCAGATTGGGCAAGCAGAGTCTGGTATTCCAAACTCCTGAGAATGAGCATCTGTTCTCTGATCAGGCTAACTCTTCGGGAGGATCTCCTGTCACGCAACAGGGCAGGGTCCTGCACCCAAACCAGCACAGTCTTCATCTGCATGCATGGAAATTGAGCTACTACAGTTAAATTGTTTCCTGAAAGGTTTACAGCTCACGTTTTCCCTACACCTTTCATTATGCCCCAATGGGATCTGAATTTAGTTCTCGCCTTTTTCATGTGTTTTCCATTTGAGCCCATGCACAGCTGCACTCTGAGAATGCTTACCATCAAAACAGTCTTCCTTGTGGCTTTAACATCTGCCAGGAGGGTTAGCGAATTGCAGGTGCTTTATCTTTAGCCCCGTACACAACCATTTTCCCAGATAAGCTGGTCCTTAGGACCCGTGCCGCCTTCTTGCCAGAGGTGGTCACACCTTTTTTACGTTGGGCAGAAAATCACACTGCCTACTTTTTTCGCCTCACCTCATCCTACCAAGGAATAGAAGAGACTCATCCTCCTGGATCCAAAAAGAGCGTTGTTTTTCTAAATTGATTGTACAAAAGACATCCGGGTAGACGATCAACTCCTTTTCTTTTTTTGCACCTGCAAATGCAACAAAGGCAGTCCATTAGAGAATCCTCCCCAGATGGATTGTCGTCTGTATCAAAATATGCTACGGAATGACCAAGAGACAACCCCTGAGGGCTTGAGAGTTCATTCCACAAGAGCTAAACCTATGATTACTGCGCTTGCTCGAGGAGTCCCAGTTCTGGATATCTGTCAGGCAGCTACGTGGGCATCGCTGCACACTTTCGCCAAATATTACTGCTTAGACCGGACTGGCGAGATGGTAGAGGTCTGGTGAGATGGTAGTTTCGCCCGTTTAGTCCTCCAAGACTTTTTAGTGTAACAGTTCGCAGACTCGCCTCCGGAGAGTTTGCTTTGGTATCTATTCTAAGGTAAAGAATCTGCAGCTTTAAGTTTCTATCAGATGAACAAGTTACTTACCTTTGGTAACGTCTTACCTGGTAGCGACTCTATCTAGCTGAAGATTCCATACCGACCCTCCCTTTCTCCCCATTCTGCGAACTGTATTTCCCACATCAAAGAGACCCTTCAGGACCTCACCTGGGCACACTGGTCATTCTACCGCAGTTTGGCTCTGTGCTTCTGGTGCGGAAAAACAGTCATGAACTGAGTCATTCCACAGGGGTGGGGCCAATATAGGCACCACACACATCACTTCCGACGATGCCACGCAGAGCCAAATGATGCCACCTACCGGGATGCAAGGGGTCTGCTCAGACATTTCCGGAGCTAGCCTGATGCCTGCGGCTAGATAGTCTCTACTAGATAACGTGTTACCAGAGGTAAGTAACTTGTTTGTTGCCCTCATACACAACTATTCTCATATAGGACACATGCACCCATGCACACTGCCATACATAGAGCAAGACATTGCTTTTTCTCTCTCATCTCTTCTGGACTCTATCTCACCTGATCACTGTGCCAAACTCGCCTTGACATGATCAGAACACATATCTGATTCTCATACATGATGACCAATGTTTCCTATATAAGATATATTTGGCGTTTCAACTCAAGCAAGTTCAGGCTGGCAAATACCTCGGGGAAAGTAAAAGTGCTCTGAGGCCATGTAGGTGTAGCTGCATGCTGTCTAAGTCCCAGTGATCGCATGCAGCATTGCAATATATTCCAATGGGATCTGGCTATCATTTCTGTATAGAACTAGTCCTGGAAATGCAAATGGGGATCCCAAAACATATAGCAAATTACTCTCAATCCAAGGATAACCTAACCCCACCCTCACTACCAATGCTGTTTTCTAGTGTGTGTTTTGCAATCACAATGTGAGTTTTTCACACTGTTTACAACCCACAGTGGTGTGGCTAGAAAAAACATTTCATGAGTATGATCTAAAATAGGGCAAATCAAGGCCCATAGTTTATAGGCCAGACAGATAAAATGACCTGTTCACTCAACTGTAACTGACCTAGGGCAGGAAGTGCAAATCAACTAGCCAAGGAGGAATTAATTTTGGAAGTTGTATCCACTGATCTAAATCTCTGAGTAGCTGCATTCCAGAGAGCAAACAAGATAACCTCTGAAGTTAACTTTTCCCCACAGCATAAACTGAGGATGCTCTGGGCCCCACGTATTTAAAGGCCTATGCATTTCCTTTGCCTTAGGAATAGTGACTCCCAAAATATTTAGCTTAATTAGAGAAAAAGGTCACTCTCTGTCCGTCTGTGGTGGAGGCAACCATAAAGCTAATCCCTGAACTAGGGCTATCTTAAGTATTATATATTTTGCAGGCCGATTGCTCTGATAAATGTAGACACTAAACGATTTACAAAGATCTTCGTAAATACGAGACTCTGAATAAGTGAGGTTGGAAGTCACCAGGAATACCTTCGACTTGAAAAGAGTGACCCTGCTAATGGCACAGCAGACAGAACCACCAGTCCACCAGTCTAGCATGGCTGCTTTCCCCTGATCCTGAAAAGGCACTGAACATCTTGGAAAGGTGGCTCAAGGAGACAGTCATGAATTCGCCAATACATTCATTCAACTGATTCTTGACTACTACGAGAGCCTACAGCAAGAAGACCTGGTTTAGCAAGGGTGCTCTCTTTAACCTGTTAAATGTTCTGCTAGAGTCAAGGCACTCCACGTCAGAGGCCCAAACAAAGGCAGACACATCTGGAGGAGCTGAGCCTATGCTTATACTCAATAGCAGGGGCACCTATAAATATTTGGACGAAGTTGACTTTAAGCAAAATGTATCCCCATTTTTTGCCATTTATCCTAGTAAACCATAATACATCATTCACTTCTGCCCCAGAGGTTAGATATGAAGTAGAAAACGTAATTCAGAAAGCTGAACATCCTTTTTAATAAAGGACTATAAAATCCTTGCGAAAATGCATTTTGGGCTTTGAAGAAGTAGGGCAAGAAAATCTTAATTTGTAAATTGTATCTATATAGGGCATTCTACCCATGACGATGCTTTGAAGCACTTTGCAGTGAGTGGCACTCTACTCCAAAACCCAAGATTGGAGATATTAGCTAGTAGATTAGTAATACGTGTTTGTTTTTCGTGTGCATTAATTGTGTTAGGTTTGTGCTCTTGATTTCTTGAGTGTTTAGTAGAGTTTGAGTTGGGATAGAATAATGGGACTGGAATTGAAAGGGGAAGCAGTGAGTTGATCTTTTGTAAGTTATAGTCGTGGGTGACTGTTAGTTGGGTGACATGGCTAAAAAAGGAGGGTGACATTTGAGAAGGATGTTTGGGAGTTCGTAGTATTCAGAAAGGTTTGGGATGAGTTGGAGAGAGGAGGGAAGGGGCAAAGGTGGAAGGGAGTATTTTTATTGTTCTTTTATTCATGATAAAAACTGAAATTAACTCTCTCTCTTCTATTTCTATCACTTTTATAGAGCGCATGGCGACCCGGAGGCATTCCAGTGCTGAGTAAGAGGCCGCATCATATCAGAATGGGCAGAGTTCCTTAAAGACTACATTATTTAAAGAGCCAAGTTTTGATTGCTTTCAAGAAACGTAGCTCATTTTTTGTAAATCGAATAGCTAATAGTAAAGAGTTGCAAAGCTTTGCTACATTAAAGCTGAAAGAGCAACCACCTCTTCTCGCTTTTTTAATAGCCGGGGTGTAAGCCAGCCAGGTGTAGATTCGAAGACCAAAGTGATCTATTCGGGGTGTAGGGAGTAACCAATTGTTGTAGGATAGGCGGGCTATGGCCTTTCAGACCCTGATGTGCAATGCAGTGTTTTGAATTCCACTCTTTGGGCAATGGGCAGTCAGTGAAGGTCTCTGAGACCCTGCCTAACTGACTGAGATCTGGGAATTCCAAGCAGTGTGAGTGCAGCCGCATTCTGCACAACCTGCAGTTTACGGATAACTCCTTTTGGGGACCCCAGATATAAGAAGTTACCATAGTCCAAACGAGACCGGACCAGGGCTTGAACCCCCACTTGTCACAAGGTCTAGGGAAGCAAGGGTAATATCTTGCGTGGCAATCATATCATTCCAAAGCAACGGCTGCCGTTTTTGTGGCCTGGACTTCCATGGTCAAAGTGTCTTCAACCTACCTCCCTAAGCTTTTTATGACCGCCTTAGGGGTAGGAGGGGGACCAAGGCCAATAGACCAGCCCAGACCTTGTTGGATGCTTTAATTATTTCAGAGAATCATTAATTCTGTTTTTGATCCATTAAGTTTCAGGCAAGACTTTTCATCCAGCTGGCTACCTGCTCCAGACAGGGTCCAAGTTTAGATGTTAAAGTATCCGGCAAAAGAAAACACCATCTGGGTGTTCTTTGAGACTATAGAGATCCTAAAAAGAGCCACAATATCTGCCACAGGCTGAAGTTATATATTGAACAGCATGGGGCCAAGTGAGGACCCGCGTGGGACACCACATGCCACTGGCAAGATATCCGAGCAGGAGTTTCTTTCAAAAACTTGGAATGTTCATTCCTTTAAAAAGGAACCAACCCACTCTAGGTCTTTTATTTTTTTTGTTTGATCTGTTTATTGAATTTTCATATTTTAAGATACATATATCAATCACATATAAATTGTTCGGAACCACTATACATTTACAACAATCAGATCGTTTGCAACCATCGTACCATAATATAGGCAAAAATCGGCCAAACTGTCCATGAACATGCCATGCAGTGAATAAAATCCAGTACAGTAAGACTATATCATATCAATCAATACCTTTCAATATTCTGGTGAATCAACAAGATTACAGGCCTTGTACCATAAACAGTTATGATCCACTTGCATTTCTCCCTATGACTACAGCCGACCCAGCCGTTTCATCAGGGTTGTTGATCAAACTGCTTTATAGATAACCATTAAACATTGAACAATAATCCAATGAAGAAAGAAAAAGAAGATAAGAAAGGAAGAGAGAGCAGGAACGGCACATTAAGACAGTAGACATTCTACGGCCACCATAAGAATGCCAGTGTGACAAATCCAGATGTGCCTGTATGAGTCGCGAACTGCAGCATAATGGGCCAGTGCTCAGTAACTATGACAGATATTTCTTAGCATTCCATTAACCGGGCACATTACAATATATATATATCCCATATTTAAATAACATTGGAAATGTCTAAGGGGTCCTCCGGAGCTGTAGCCACTTGAAGCACCGTCAAAATCGTGCTCCAAGCGGTCGAAATCGGGTATTTGCGCAGCCCAAGCATATCCTCCCTCAGTAGAGAGACAGCCTCAGCTGTGGCCCAATTTAGCATGGATTGTATCCAGGCTTTAAGTGGTGGGGGGTCTTCAGCTTTCCATCGCCGCGTGATGAGCCGCTTGGCCAACGCCAGCCCCAGATCCAGGAAACGAGAAGATGCTCTATTTTTCTTATCTCTGGGAAATATTCCTGCAATACAAGCCTCCCATGTGTGCGGTAGCGCCCTATCGGTGCTTGTATGCAGTAGCCGAGTCACACCCTGCCAGCATTCTCGCAGCCGGGGACACGACCAAAGCATATCCAGGAGGTCCGCATTCACAAATTTGCAGCGTGGACAACAAGCGTCTATTCTTTTAAAATACCTATTAATTTTGTCTGGAGTTAAATACGCCCTGTGAATTATGTAAAATTGGATTACTTGAACCTTGCGTTTCTGGGGATATTTTTAGGGCTCTCCAATAGCGTGTCCCATTCCTTAGGCGTGTAAGGACGTGACAAGTCTGCCTCCCATTTGCTGCGCAGTGGTGTTAGATCAGTCATGTTATGTTCGCGAATTGACTCCACAAACCATTTTGTAAGGTGTCGCCCCGTGCCCATCACGTGTATGTACTGTATCAGGAGATGCGTCGGGAACTCTTGTGACATGCTGCCCCAATGTCGCCCCAACGTAGCCATCCAAGCGGCATGATTCAGGAACTGCCTAGGTTGGATACCCTCTTCATCAATTAAGGCGAGAAAGGGCCGTAATGCACCTCCCTCGTAGAGATCTCCCAGTGTGCATATGCCTGCATCTTGCCAGTCCGCAAGGTCAGCCACCCGAACTCTACCCCCCTCTTTCGGCATTCCCAATAATGGGAGCGTTGGCGCATAGGGTGTGACATGTTTTGTAAGACGTAGGGCTTTACGGAAGCATTTCTGGGCTACTTGCACCAGTAAGGGGAGAGAAGTATGTGATCTGGTGCAAGGATGAAAAATAAAGAGGAGCTTCTCCAGTGTGTACGGAGGATTACATTCCGCTGTATCCGTAAGATGTAATTTTGCTGCCCATTTCGCAATCCATTGTATCTGGGACGCCAGGTAATACTGTTCTAAGTTGGGTAGGGCCAATCCCCCTCGCGCGCTTGGCAAGTACAACTTAACTAATGCCACCCTACAGCACGTATTATTCCATATGAGATCTCTTATCATGCCCTCCAATGGTCGAAAGAACGACGTTGCTAGATACAACGGGAGGTTAGCGAAATAGTACAACAATCTGGGCAACATCACCATTTTGATCAGTGCCACCCTACCCGCAACAGAGAGGTTGGGTGTTTTCCAAAAGTCTAGCTGAGGGCGCAGGACAGCAATTGCTCTGGATAGATTCCCGTCCAGAAGGTCCCTGTCGGTGTGATAAATCCGGATTCCCAAATATCGGAACACAACCGGCTGCCAAGCCACCAGTGCGCCATCTACCACCAAGTAGGGGGCGGTCGTGTGACGAGTGAAGGGAAACAAGCAGGACTTTCCCCAATTCACGCCCAGGCCTGATACCGAAGCAAACTGCCTGAGTATGTCCGGTATGACCGGGGGAATCGCCTGTAGATCCCTAATGTAAAGCTGAATGTCGTCCGCATAAAGTGATACGGCATGCGTTTCCTCACCTAGTGGTATGCCCCAATGTTCTGCTGAGCTGTGCAGCCAACCCACTGTAGGTCTTTCCCTGTGATACTGGCCCTGCCAACTCTATTTGAAAGTATAGAGTGGTCAACAGTGTCAAAAGCCGCACTTAGATCAAGGAGCACAATAGCCACTGTAGCCCCCTGATCCATTCTCTTTTTTGCCTCTTCCACCACTGCCAGTAGAGCAGTCTCTTTATTATGCTCGGGCCGAAAGCCAGTTTGTGTATGATGTAAGATTGAAATGTCTTCCAGAAACTTCAACAAACATCTGTTTACAAACTTTTCCACCACCTTGCTTAGACCTGGGTGCAGGGATATTAAACTGAAATTATCCAAACAGGACGGGTCAAGATTTGGGTTTTTTAAGTCGTCTCTGACCATCGCATGCTTCCATGCTGAAGGCACTATGCCTGTTTCAGGGAAAGATTGACCAATTCTAAAAAAATAGGAAAAATAATTTCCAGCTCAAGTGGAATGATTCTCATTGGTGCAAGAGGGGACCCAGATTTAATTTTCCCAAAAAGGACCGTAAACTCCTCCAGGGAGAGGGGAGGGAATTGGGAGAGGTGGGCAAATATCCATTCTCACTAACTTTTAGTAGGATGGAGTTTTTACTTTCATTATCCTTTTGAAATGATTGATAAATGTTTAAGATTTTAGAGTTAAAATAATCAGCCAGAGCATTACACTTATCGATAGATGGTTCAGACACCTAGGCATTCCTGATAGGCCCCAACAGGGACTTTGTAATTCTGAACATCTCTTTGGGGGAGTTTGTTGCATTATTAATTTTAGATTCAAATAAGGAAGGCTGGGCTTGTCAAATTTCAGTATGATAGGTCCTTACTTTCTCCCGATACAGTGATTTATTTTTATTTTCATCGTAATCCTTCCTCCAAGCCCTTTCCACAATTTTGCAATCTTTTTTAGTGTTCTGAGGTGAGCGGAGTACCATGGGGATGATTTATTTTTAGATTTTTGGTTCATGGTCTTCTTGGTGATAGTTTGGTCTCAGGATTTAGTTCCGTAATCTTATTATTGGAAATTTGAGGGTCTGAGTCAAGACAAGGTGAGGATGCACTTATAGTGCCACTCCAGCTATCCCAATACAAAAACATATCCAAACCACCTGGCAGGCCTATAATATCGGCCTGTGGCAGCTTACTAGAAAACACTTCTTGCTATGTGGATTATTTTTTACAAAGCTATGTAAAAAACCTCCCCTCGTACGTCCAGGATACTGGTGACTTTTTAAGAAAATTGAGTGGCATCAACTGGGAGGTAGATTGGGTATTGATTTCCCTTGATGTCACCTCCTTATACACCAGCATTCACCATCAGGACGGTATCAAAGCCATCGAACATTACCTGAATACCAGACCGATTTACATGTATATGCATAATAAGATGCTGATCACCATGATTTTAACCTGTTTAGAAAATAATTTTTTTCTTTTCAACAACCAGGTTTTTAGCCAGATTAGGGGCGTGGCCATGGGGGCCTGTTTCTCTCCTAGTTATGCTTGCTTGCATATGGGATTGTGGGAGGAACGGGTCCTCATGGCTGCCCATGGTGACATTATGAGTAATCAGGTTGTATGTTGGTATAGATATATCGACGATATATTTATGATTTGGAAGGGTACAAATGAAAGTGCATATGACTTTGTAAAACAACTTAACTGCAATAGTTTGAACCTACAGTTTACAGCTCAGATGAGTAGGGAATTGATCTGTTTCCTTGATGTTGAAGTTTTTATTGTGGAAGGGAAACTACAAACAAAACTACATAGGAAAGCAACAGCGGGCAACACGGTGTTACATGCTTACAGCCACCATCCTAGATACCTAATAAACAGCATTCCCTATGGAGAAATGCTACGCATTCGCCGTATATGCAGCTCTGATAGTGATTGCATATCAGCGCAACAACAAAGCAAGGACAGGTTCTTGGATAGGGGTTACTCTCTGGAGGTGGTCAATAAAGCTATAAATAAAACTACTAACATCAACAGGTTGGAAGCACTCACTTATAAAACTGGTAACAGAAAAAGATTTTAAACCAGAACCAGTTGGAGGCACCAACCAGACTGATCTTAACGTATAATTTACAACACAAAGCTATACGTAAAATCGTCAATAAGAACTGGGCTCTGGTACAAAGTGACCCAGTACTAAGTAGTCTGACTACTAGATCTCCTAAAATCACCTTTAGAAAGTCAAGATCTATGAGCAATTCCCTGGTAAAAAGCAGCCCTGAGGTGAAATCTAATAAAACATGGCTAAGCTCTAGGAGGGGTTTTAGGAGGTGTACCAGCTGTAAGGCATGCAGATATGGGGTTAATACTACCGCTTACTGCACACCCTTTTCTCCCAAACCCATACCAATCACCAAGAGCCTGAACTGTAAAACTGACCATGCTGTATATGTGCTGGGGTGTTCATGCGGCCTGCAGTATGTGGGTAGCACCAAGCTGCAGGCGCATATTCGAATACTCCAGCATTTAAGGGCCATTTCAAACAAAGATGATACTTACCCGGTTGCCAGACATTTCAGGGAACATCACGGCAGTAAACTAGATGATCTTAAATATTTTGTAGTGGATACGATCCTGCCCCTCAGACGAGGTGGAAACCGTGTACAGATGCTAAGGAGGCTTGAGACCAAATACATTCTAGAATTAGATAGGAAGATGCCTCAAGGTCTCAACTCAAGTGAGGACTTCTACACATGGCTATGACTATTCTGTATATTTCTTCAAACATTTGTATTAATTTTTATTACCGCTACCTCAAATGATCAAATTTTAGCTTTCACTTTCATTTTATTTATATTTACACTGTAGCACTTTAGTAAGTCACGGACGTGATTTCTAAAGGTGACTATTTTGCACTATTAGCACTTTGCACTTTATTGATGACTTGTCGTAGACTATATGGTAACGCCCACTGGGGCAGGACGTGTTTAGTAGACTGTGCAATATGATTTTTAAGCAATTGGATGGTATAAGACCTGACCTAGTATCATATAAAGGTCATTCTGCATATTCATTGGGACTACCATTAGTTAATTGTTGACTGGGTTTTAAGGATGAAACATTGATGGTTTTACCTTTTGTAATGTCTCATACTCAATGGTTTGTTTCAATAGTACAATTAGTAGCATCATTTTATGATTGTCTCAAAAATGCACTAGGCTTGGTGTGTTCTTAATTAAGAAAATTTTGTTAACATTATATACATATTTTACCATCAAAGGATTTTATTTATATATATATATAGTTGATGTTTTACACAGGTATTTATCTATTATGATATATATGTATTGAAAATTAATTGCAATGATCCTGTATAGTCGACTAATGTTTCTTTTATGTTTATGCAACAAAGTTTTCAAATTTAGTCACGTGTATGCACTAGCACTTTAAATTGGTGAAAGTACTCCACATGCGCGTCATGTGATCAAGGGCATTGAGTTGCCCGAAACGCGTCATGGCGGTGGTGCTGGGCATCTTTGAATAAACTTAACAACGCATCATCAACGGGTCTGCATTTCGTCTTTTTTGGGTCTGAGTGGTCTTCGTGGCGAAGCTAGCAGTATATATATATGTATGTAGATATATATAATATTTTAGTGCCAAAAACGGTAATAAGTTTTTGCACCCGGTGCACTCTCATTCTCTGAATACAAGCCAGAGCCATATAACATGAAAACTCTGAGACAAATTGTGTTAAAGCCTACAACGAATGTGTGATGTATCTTTGGAGTTGGCCATTGTGAAATGTTCATGGACTGTTTATATGGACATGGAACTCTGAGTTTTCATATGAGATACACACACACACATTCACACGCACTCTCTCTCTCTTTTTTATGCTGTGGCGAAGTATGCGATTTTTAAAAAATTCAAATAACAGGAAGCATAGTTCAATCTACAATGACATGTATAACGGCAACCTCATCTCTATACCATGAGAAGTATAGTTTGTCATGTCTGAGTATACTGTTGTGGTACACTGTTTCAGGTAGCGTCATTGGGAAAGAGGCATCTCTTGACTAATCTTCTGAAGCGTAGATGGTTGTCAGTTGTATGTTGGTGGGTAGCAAATTCCATAGTTTGGCTCCTTGTACGAATAAAGATATTCCGCCCATGTTTTTTTTCCCTTTTATGTAGGAATATTGGGGTGGGGAGACCTTCTCAAGGGTAGGTTCCTATGTTGTATGTATTTGTTGATTTTTCTTCCCAATACCATGTATTTGCTTCGATTCCAGAATAGGCTATGCATCCTGAGAAAGAACAAGCTTCAGGATATCTACTATATTTAAACTCCTCCAAAAGCATAATCTAAAGGCTGAATCTCCATTATCCATAATGTATTAGAGTCCCTCTAAAGTGCTTTACTAAATGCTGTTAGCTCGGAAAGCACATAACTAAATTAAGACATGGGGTGCCATTAGAATACGTTAGCAGGTCACCAGTACACAGCATAAAGAATTAAGGTTCTATTTTCTATACAGGCAGGATTACCCATAGCCTGTGAAAAACAGCAGTATATTGACCAGACTGATCAAAACTGTAAGGGTTGTAATTTAAAAGGTGATGGAATGCACATATGATGGCCATGCCTAAATCTAGAAGATTTTGGTAGAGAGGCGAGTGTGATAATTAGGCAATAATAGAAGCTAGTTGCAAAGCAATGTGGTTTTCTCAATATTCCTTTGTGGATGGGGACATGTGTAGGAAAGTGGGTTTATGTTGCAGTAACCCCCCCACTTTTTGCCAGACTACTGATGCACTTTTGACTTGATGTGCCCTGGGTCCCTGCCAATCAGGTTCCCAGGGCCTGTGTTCTTTCCCCAAAACTAACCTAAACCCAATTGGCATCTCTGGCCACAGGTCAGCCCCTGCTAAATGGTAACACACGTACCCAGGGCACTGTGACCAGGGAAGACCTCTAAGGGCTGCAGCACTTATTGTGCCACCCTTAGAGGCCCTGTACCTTTACACACACTGCCATTGCAGGCTGCGTGTTTTGGTGCAGAACAAAGTGAAGAGTTGACATGGCACACATCCCTGTGTGCCATGCCTACAACCCACTGCCCTGGCATAGATCTAGCTGGGTGCACTATACCAGTGGTGAGGGTACAGGTGCATGAGCCCTGTACCCCTACAGTGTCTAAGTCCATTCTTAGACATTGTAAGTGCAGTGCTGCCATTAAGAATATATGGTGCTGGGAGGTCGTCATTACGAACTCCACAGCACCATGATGGCTACACTGAAGACTGAGAAGTTTGGTATCAAACTTCTCAGCACATTAAACCCACACAGATGCCAGTGTGGGATTTAATTTAATGAAAAATGCACACAGAGGGCGTCTTAGAGATGCCCCCTGAAAAACGACCTACCACTAGTGTCCAGGCTCAGTGGCTGCTTTCAGCTGCCACCCCCAGACATGTTTCTGGACCCCTGGGTCAAGAGCCTGCTGCTCTCGGGGGCCTGAAACGATGCACATCCTGGGACGAGGTGCCAAGCCTCCTCCCCCAGGATGGGCAATGTCTACGAAGGGGAAGCTTCAAAGGCTCGCTGACTTTGTGAGCTTCCCCAGGCAACTTGCTGCTTTCAGCAACTGGTCCCCACTGGTTCTGACCCCTACTTTGGGTGGGAGAACCAGCGGGAAAAACAAGTGAGGAAGAGAGGTGTGCCCACCTCTGCCAACTCCACCCCTCAGGTGGGGGTGGCGAGGTGAAGCACAACTCAGTCCCCGCTATCTTGCAGATGGGGGGACCCAGCCAACCAGGGAAAGGCTTATGCCCCCCTCCCACTAGAGGGTGGCATAATAGGGGGTGTACCCACCCCAGGGAAGGGACCCATTGGTCCCAACCTTTTACCTACCTGTAAAGCCCCCTAATCTAGTATTTAGGGGCACCCCTGAACCTTGCTTCCTCAGACAAGAACCTGCAAGAAGAAAAGAAGAAGGACCAAACAGCCGTGACGAAGCTAACAAGAGGAGGACGCCCACTGACTTGGCCCCAGCCCTACCGGCCTGACCGCACCTCGAACCTGCTCCAACAAAATCCCGGTGTGTCCTGCAGCCAGCAACCTCAAGAAACCCGGAGGACCTGCTTGCCTTCAATCCCAAAGACTCGGTCTCCCGTGAACACCGGATTTGTTCAAACAACAGACTCCAGCTCCGCGAGTTTGCACCACTCTGCACCCAACGCCCGAGGGCCGAGTTCGAGTGGCCCAACACCAAGAGGAGGTCTCTCCGGCGATCCTGACCCAAGATCCGGTGACCCCTGCCCTGCCTCCAGCCGACGCCTGCAGCCTCAAACCGGAAGGTCCCCCCAACCACGAACAGGAGCTGGTTAGAAGATCCGACCCTAAAAGGCACCCCTGCACCCGACGCCCCACGGCCTTGGGTGGCCTAACCGATGGTGCCTAACCAACCCCCAAGATCCCAACTTACCTCTCCAAGTGGTGGTTGCACCCAGAAGACCTTCGTCCCCGAGTCTGCAGTGCTTTTGCAAACCGGAGACTCCCCATTGAAAGCTACAGGGCTTCTGACGCCAAAACAGCACTCTGCACCCGGCCGCCCCAGTGCCGCTGAGGGTGCATCTTTTCTGCTGCCTAAACCCCCATTTGCCCTGAGCTTAAGTCCAGGAGCTTTGCTCCCACAACCCATTGGCCTGCTTGTCAGCAGCCACCAACCGGAGGCCCCCTATCCCCCTATGGATAACATTGGGCCTCAGCACTCTGCACCAGACTGCCCTAATGCCGCTGAGGGTGTAACAAGAGTGCATCCTTGACCCTGGGGGACCCCTGAGTCTAACCCCAGAACACCAACTCCCACAACAAAGTACTTCCCTTTAAACCGATAACACTATTTTCCTCCATAGGATAACATTGACTGTTTTTCTATGAAAAGTTTGGAGTTGGAAAACCTGAAGAAATTCTTTAAAATTGTACTAACTAACAAAAACGCTTTTACTTACCTGTTTACAGGAAATGTCCCAGTGCAGTATCCAGGCATACTGCACTGTGTAAGAAAAGTAATCTCAAAAGTAACTTACCTGTAATTTTACTAAAAATCCTATACAAAGTATATGTACTGTATTCTGAAAAGCATTGCATTATCAGTAACACTACGGTAATCAAATCAAAGTACATTTACAATTGCAAGTCAAACTATTTACAAACTGTATTACAACTGTATATTTACTGCAAAGTATTATCACTTACCTGTGCCAGGCTTGCTTGGTTCTAGGAAATAAAATAACTAAAAGAATATTTTTATACAAAAACAATTGGTCTGAAGTTCAGTCTTTGAGTGTGTGAATTCATTTGCTGACTGTGTACAACAAATTCTTAACACTGTCCTCTGATAAAGCCTTACTGCTCGACCACACTACCACAAATAAAGAATGAGGTGCTATCTACTTTTACCTCCGCCTACCTTTTGGGTTCCACTGGACTCTGTGCACACTATACCTCACTTTGGTATAGTATATACAGAGCCAGCTTCCTACAACTTGATAACATTATCTTTAATATTATCCAAGGGGATGATCAACTGCTGGTTTGGAAATAATATTAATTTTATTCTTAAAAGTACCACAGGGAGAATTACAATTATTCATTGCAGCAGAAACTACCAAATGTTGCCCACCACAGTTTCTAGTCTTTAAGATAACATGCAAACCAGACAAGTAGAAAAATGGAATACAAATGAAGACGTCGCCTCTGCATACAGAATTATAGGGAACAAGATTGAGGTAAAAACATGCAGAGCATAGGCTGTAGCCAGTTGTGCACTGAGATCGCTGCCATTTTCAGGAATTGTGGCACTGTTCCCTTCTGAGGCCACCTTTAGTGCTGAGGCTTAGATAGAATCTGACTCTGTGTACTTTTGGCAGAGGAGTTGAATTTTTTTGCCAGTGGCCAAGTAATCAGTTTGGGACACCCATGGTAGACCACATAATCCAAAATAATCCCCCTCCTGCTCGAATACTGAGATTAAAGTTAAGACGGTGGCAGCCCTCTGGTGGACAGCACAATGGGCTTTTATTTGGTCATCCAATCTCTTGTCATATCATGACTTGACTATGGAAATTCCATTCTGACAGGTACCAACAAATCCACCTTGGCGCCCCCTTAATTCCTTGATGAGCTCCACAATCAGGTGCAAAGGTATTTGACAACATCACTCCAGTCTACGATCATAAAGTATATTGGCCTCCTATCAAAGCAAGAACTAAATCCTAGCTTGCCTCCATCACCTTCAGAGTCATCCACCACCAAAATCCAGACTGCTTATCATCTTTGCTAAAAAAATCTCTGGAGGCTGTAAAAATCTCAGGAGCAGACAGGTTTTCTGGCTTGAATCTGAGAAGTTCAATGCATTGCTACAATCTGAGGTGCTGGAGAAAAATCTAAGAAAGAAAAAACCAAGACGCAATTGGAAAAGTAATATAGCTGTAATCTAATACAGCTGGGGAGATCAGTCACCTCAATAGAGTTGAAATCTGATATCCGAAGTACTGCTCACAGGCAGCAATATTTATGCAGAAAAACCACAAGATGAGAGTTTTGAAACTTATTGAACTCTTAGCAGTTTCCATGCATGATAAGTAGAAACCCCCCATATGGGTTTCAGTTCTCTGAATTTAAGCGAAGGAATGTTTGTGACCACACAGTGCATGGTTATATCGTGCAAAATGCTAATTGGGCCAAGCTATCCGACCTTTACACGTGGTTTCTGCAGTAGCATCCACATGTTTTTTTTGTTGTTTTTTTTTTTAACAATTTTTATTAGCTTCTTCATGTTACTTTGCATACAAGTAGGCGTATAAACATAACGATTGATTTAAGCAATACAGTTATGCATTGTATTTCGACAGACCTTTCAAGGGTGTAGGAGTATACATTAAAGAAACAAGTTTGGTTAGTGAACACCCTGTGACAGTCATGTGGTGTCGTAGTGGGCCTCAATATTTGCCCCGTAAGGAGCTATTCCTTTGAAAAAGCGTCCGGTCCCTTAAACTACAGGCTTGGGTGTGACTAACTGGGGATTGAAACTTGGGTGAATGGGCCTGAACGGGCTGAAGCTGCCTCTGTGGGCGTCTACGAGTAGAAGTGATCATGTCATTACATACCTTTGTGAGGGGAGGGGGGTGTCGGGAGTATGGGGCTTTCCAGGAGCGTGGCTCAATCGAGTTTTGGGTGTTTTACAGGTGGTTCTACACCTGTAGGGGCACTGCAGGGTCATGTTTCTTGACAGGGTCTGGAAGTACCTGTGTCCGCATGAGTATGTGGTGGGGACTCAGGCTGTGTATTGTGACTCGGGCCATCTAGTGTAGTCGGTGGCAGCGCTGGTTGTTGGGCATCGACCATGTGATGGCGGAATCGATGCAGAATTGTAGCCCATTCCCTAGAAATGTTTCCTGCGCACTCCCTGTGCCTCTTCCCGCCTGATTGTGTCTTCTTCTGCCGAGCCCCACTTTCTAACTGCTCCCACCCAGGCCGCTAATGGGGGTCCCATTGGGGCTCTCCAATTCATTGTAATCCCCCTCTTCGCAGGTAGGAGGTCTAGGGAAACAAAACGTGTTTGTACTTTAAGGTTTTTACGCCTGCGGAAGAACCTTATCCCGCAGGCTTCCCAAGTGTTGATGTCGGTGAGCCCTGTTAATTCTCTGCAATGTCTCATGTATTGTATTCCAGAAGGGTTGTATCATGGGGCATAACCAAAACATGTGTTTGAATGTTGCATCTGGGGATTGGCATCTCGGGCATACAAATTGTGTATCTGAGTAAAAGCGCTGGAGCCGCGCCGGGGTGAGGTAGGCGCGATGCAGTATAGAGAACTGTATATTTTTTAAAACTGGGGTTTTGGGACACTTTCTTTGAATATTCCGGGGCGCGCTCCCATTCCTTATCGTGTAATGGGCGTCCTATCTCCTCCTCCCATTTTTGCCGTAACTGGGTGAGCGTGGTGGTGAGGTCTCGGGATTGATTTGTAAAGCCATGTAATTAAGTGCCGCCCCAGTCCCATGTGAAGGATTGTGTGGAGTACTGGGTGTGTCGTCGGTTCCCCCTCGGAAAGATCCCAAATGTGGCGGCTACTGAGGACAATTTGTCTGTGCAATAAGAACTGCCCTGGCGGGAGGCCTGTCTCATTCGAGAGCAGCAGTATCCACATGTTCATCAGCATATTTTCTAAGGCACGATGAGACACTGGGTGTCTCTTCCTGTGTACGTATTCAAGACTGGGTGTGAGGAAACGCAGCGCTTCCCCTTAGCAGATGAAGATTGTGTTGACCTATTTCATGCAATAGCTCGTCTGAACTAACCAAGAGATGTTCTGTCAGGTTTCTTGAAACTGAAGTGTGATGTGACTTGTCCATTTACCCACTTTCTTTCAGCACGTATCTGTTTCCATGTATAGGCCTGTCACTGCTTGCATGGGTTTGATGCTATCCCTAACCGGATAGGTCCGTATTGGGGGCCTGGGGTCTTAGTGGCACCCTATCCTGCCCTCCATAATACCCCCCTCTAGTTTTTTGTTTTTTTAGGTGGCCGTTGAGGCACTCCACAATGCTGTTACTTTGGGGATGGTAAGCTGACAAAAGTTTGTGTGTTATTCCTAACAGGGTGGTGAGGTGGGAGAAAAGATTATTGACGAAGTGCATGCCGTTATCGGATCTGATCCCCTTGGGAATGCCCCACCGGGGTATAACCTCACAGATCAGAAAATTAGCAGCAGACTTGGCATAACAGTGGACACAAGGTCCAGCTGCGATCCACCTTGAAAATGGACAGACTACAACTATGATGTAGCGATAATTATTGCATCTGTCTCATGTCAATGTAATCAATGTACAGTACCTTAAAGGGTCCTTGTGGTCGAGTAATGGTGGATGATATTGCCTTCAAGGTAGGGTTTGGTGAATACTGCTGACACACGGTGCACATGTGTATGTACACTGTGATAATCTCATGTAAGTTGGGAACACACCAATCCTGGCATATTTGGAGGGACATGTTGTCTCTAGTGGTGTGTGAAGGAAGATGCAACTCGTTTAGGGCTATCAGTAGCCATGCTTACAGCATGACGGGTTTCCCTGTGGATATTTGTCTGTATATTAAGTCTGTTCCTGTCTGCGTGCACCCTCTGGCTTCCCACAACTGTTTCTCATGCTCTTGGGTGCTTTCTTGTAGTTCTCTTAGGTGCAGGTGAGCTGCCTCTGTGTAATTGCTGGAAACTTCCAAGGGGCCCGATGATGCCGCTGTTTCACTAGCTAGCAACATTGTGGTGTGTGTGTGTGGTTAAGGGGGCATTTTGTTGCATCTTTGGCTGCCCAGTCAGCCACGTCGTTTCTGCGGGATACAGAGTCCTTGGCATTAGTGTGGGCTGCGCACTTCACCACTGCAACCACGTGTGGCAGTGTAAAGGCTTGTATTAGGTCCTCCAAGAGGGGGCAGTGCATTACAGGGATTCCATCAGGCTTGAGAAACCTGCGTCTGCTCCACCACATGATGCTGGAGTGCACTGTCATGGTGACATATGCTGCATCGGAGTATACCGTTATTTCTACTTCCCCTTGTTTGAGGGCTGCCACTAATGCTACTAATTCAGCAGCCTGGGCTGAGTAATCAGGTGGCAAAGATATCTGTTCTGTTATCTGGAGTGTATCTGAAGAGCCATGCTGCATAGTTCTAACTATAGCTACATCTCTGTCTCCCTCCTGTGTCCTAATCTATTGTGGAAGACCAATCCACAAAATATACAATGCTAACTGGGATTGGATATTCTGCTGCTTGGCTATATTCATCTGGAGTATATATGGCGCTGTCATGGGCATCCTCGTCTGTATCTGTAATGGGGTGTGCAAAGAAGGCGGAAGAGTTGACTGTATGGCACTTAACTACCTTGAGGGATGGTAATGATAATTTTATTTTGTAGCCTGATACTCTCTGTCGTTAGTGTTGTTTTGGCTTTCTGAATGATCGCAAACACTGCATGCTAAGTGTACAGTGTCAGAGGTGCACCCATAACAATGGGGGCACTTTTCTCTACTGCAAAGGCTGCTGTGGCTAGTGCTTGTTCGCATGATTGAATCAATTAGGCCGATGAAGTAAGCAATCGGTTTGTGGCCAAGAGGATATTTTTAGGTGAGCACAGCCGTCATCACATGACCATTACAGTGGACGAAGAGGAGTAACCCTTTGTAGTCTGGTGTTCCTAACACTGGTGCATTTGTTATCTCTGTCTTTAATTTGCGAAAGGTTTGCTTCATCTCAGCAGACCATGTTATCCTGTCCCTATGTGTTTTATCCAGTTTGATAGACACGAACAGTGGGACTATTAACGTACTGTAGTCAAAAACCCATTGTCTGACATAGTTATGTAAGCCTAGGAACTTCTGCATTCCTTTCACAGTCTCGGGCTCTGTCCTCTGTCTGATGAATGCTGCTCTTTCAGGCGTAACTCTGTGACCTGAGGCCGACAGCAGTTTTCCCAAGTATTGGACTTCTTCCTGACAATACTGTAATTTGTCTCTGTCCACCTTGTAGCCTTGTTGAGCAAGGGTACACAACAGAGACACAGTGTCCTTCCTACACTGTTCCTCTGTAGGACTGCAGATTAGTAGGTCATCAACATACTGCAACACCGTACTGTCACATTGAAAATTGGCAAGCTCATTCTCGACTGTCCTGTTGAAGAAGCTAGAGGACTCGCAGTATCCGTGAAGTAACCAAGAATGGACGTACTGAGAACCGTGGTAAGAAAATACTGTCAAATAGTGGCTGTCTGGGTGCAGGAGGATGCTGAAAAATGCATTCTTTAGGTCTGTGACTGAAAAGTATTTGCATCTTGAGGTATGTTGGTGAAGATGATGGAAGGGTTGGGCACTAAAGGGAATTCTGGTATCACTACATCATTCAGGGGGCGCAGGTCTTGAATCATATGCCACGAGTTGCCCTTGGCCTTTTTAACGGGGTAAATCGGGGTGTTGCAGGGGGATACTCCTGGGTTTATCACTCCCTGATCTACCAATGCCTGTATTACGGGCGCAATGCCCTCCTCTGCTTCTTTAGGGAGCGGGTATTGTCTCACTCTTGGTAGTATTGCCCCTTCCTCAGAGTTATTCTGAATGGTATTGTCGTGCGAACAAGGCCTACATCATGGGGGCCGTTTGCCCACAAACTGTGGGGCACCTGTACAAGGTCATCTTCCTTGATAGAGCCAGAGAGAGTTCTTGTCTCCACAGACCTGGTCTCTGGTGTGGTGCATAGGGGTATACTTGGTCTTGGTAAAGAATCACTGTCCTTTTGGGGTCATCAGCAAACAATTGGTCATCCAATATGTCCCTCATTTGCTTGTTGGGATCATGAAAGATGCCACATGCCCACAACGCATGGGTGTGGTCACTTGCCATCAGTGTCCCATAGGCGCGAAACTACTCCATAGCCTCTACTTCCAGATTGAGGTCTTTCTCTGACTCCTCAGAATAGGGGCCTTGGCGCCAGAAGAAAAAATTCTTTGGTAATTGGACTAGTTTCCCTGTCAGTTCGGGTGTTTCTGCTATGCAGGTATACACTGCTTTGTGGAAGGCTGAAATGTCTGTGGCTCTAACCTGGTCACCATCTGAGGGGTTTGCTATCATTATCATGATGCATGTGGGGGACTTCCCTGGTGTTGAACAAATCGTAGTCCCACGTTCTTCAAAGTGGATAGGCATGTTCAATTTCGCCATGAGATCGTGTCCTAACAGGTTGGCAGGGGCAGCTGGAGAGAATAAGAAACCGCCATCAACATACCTTCCCCCTATTTCCATCTCCACAGATTTAGTTAACGGAACCCTCATCTCAGCCCCAGAAAACCCTTGTGTGTCCATTGATGAATCCAACAGTGGGAGTCCTCTCTCATGGATACAGGACCTGGTGGCCCGAGTGTTGGTAGGTAAGCTGTACTCCTTGTAATTTATGGCTACTGTCACAGTGGGTTCCTTGTCTGACTTGTGGGTTACCGATAAGACTGGACACATGAGGCTACTCCATGGACACCTTCATTGGGCATATCCTCCTATGTAATTTTGCTGGAAGAGGTTTCCTCCCCTGACCATTACCCCTTCTTGTGTGTTCTGGTGTTGTAAGGCGGGCTGCATTGTCTGTTGTGGCCCATGCTGAATTTGGAGCATGGGTTGCTGTAGTTGCTGGGGCTGCAACTGCGGCTTAGATTGCATTTGCAATTGGGGATGGGGGAGATATATCACTTGGGGACTCATTGCGGGTTGCGCCACAGTGCCACAGGGTGATGCCACTTGTTGGTCATATGTTGCTCTTTTCTGGCCATCACTTTCATCTTTCTTTCTACACCTACAGTCCCTAATAAAATGTCCTGGCTTCCTGTAATAGTGGCACATCTGTCCTCTCTGGAATGTTCTTGATCTATTTCCCCCAAAACGTCCTCGCCCTTTTCTTCCAGTTATGTTATTTCTTCCCTGGGCATATTGTTGGGGTTGTATTGCGATGTCTGCAGGAAGCACACCCTGGGGTACTGTGGCTAATTGAGTTGCGGCAGTGGCAACTCCTCCCTCCGTTTTATTGGCCAACTTCTGCTGGACTAATTTGGCGGCTGCTTTTTATATTTTGTCTTTCTTGTTCTTTTCCTGCCTCTTCTTACAGAAGTGTATTATATGTTCTTGTATCTCTGTCCATGGTTTAGCTTCTAAGGCCACTATGTTGTCTAGTTGGTACTGTTCTTCAGCTGGTAGTCTTTTTTTCACCATATTATAAAACAGTACTACATTTCCTCCAGTCATGTCCCAACTTTCCCCAACTTACTGTGCCCATTTTTCCTTCATTCTGCTAAGGAATTGAGCTGGATTCTCATTTGGCTGCATTGTCTGTGCCATAAAGGACCCAATGTCTGGCCTGTCTGGATATATTTTTCTAAGTTGTTTCCAAACAATTCCTCTGTAGTTATTTATGGACGACCCGTCACATTTAGGGTCAGTTAATGTCACGTCCTGTACGCCTGCTTTTTTAAAAAGTGTGTCAAACTCATCTCCTATGAGGGAACTTACCAGACTCTTGATATCACCTATTGCAAGAGTGCTCCCTGCAGTTTGTCTTTCGAAACCTGCTATCCACTTCCCAGCCCCTTCGATGAGGGGTGGCATTTGTTTTTTAAGGTTTGCTTTGTCCATATGGGGCCATAGTACATAAAGTCGTACTCACTGCCCTTTGCATACTGGGGCATTTGGGACAGAGGTGCCTCATATAAGCCTTTGGGATACCGTGAATGATATTTTCTGGCATACTTTTGCCAAATGCGCAGACTCTTCTTAGTATAGAGATAGTCCCATTCTGGATCCTTTATGCCCAGGAAGATTCACATTTCCGCATTTTCCATGTTTCGGGGTTCAAAGGAACCCTCTCCCGCCCATGGTGTAATTTGTGGTGCCAGTCCTTCTGTCCAACCTGCTAAGTTGTCTGTGAAAGGGACAACATTGTACCAACTATTCTTTTCCGCAGTCACTATTTCACTGGGGGTAAGTCCCTTCCTATCTGGTACCCCGGGGCGTACTGGGTATTCACCCAGTCTGTCACTCGTAATGTCATATTTCCTTTCATTTCAAACGTCCCTGTCCGTGGGTGGAACTGACCATGAGCCCCATCAAAATATAAATTGTCTACCTCAGTTCTTCTGTTTCGTTTCACTTCAGTGGGATATAACATTTTCGAATCGTTCTTGTGCCCACCCCCTCCCAAATTTGAAAGGTGACCCTTTTTTGTTCTAACAAATCTTTTACCCTTTCAAGGCGCTTTGTTGCACTATTTAAGATGTCATCTGTTTATTTCCTACTATCACCTAGTTTAGCTTGTCTTCTGTGGAAGTTGGTCTCCAAGTCTAATGCGTGGTCCTGCTGATCATTCCCAATACCATACTAATGCCTCTTTTTCTCCCCATCGCTCCCTTTGGCCAATGGGCCCGTCATTCTGATCTGTTACCCATTCTCCTGTCCGTATCTGAACGTGTTGCTATCCTAGTGTTCACAGAGCTACTTGTCCAGGAATCGTCGGCCCTTTCTGGGAACCAGAATTTGATGACATGAGTGAAACTTCGTCGTCTCTGTTCCCTAATTTCTCACTACCATCCTTGCCATCCTCAGCATTTTGCTTCTTGTACGGTAATTCATCTTCCATGCATAAGGTGAATTGTGCGTTCACCTGTCCCACATATTTTGTTCCGACACTATCCTGTAGCTCCCTAGGAGTACTAGTGTTCCTAGGTTGGGGGTAGGGGGGAGGGTCATTCGGACAGAGTGTAAGGACTTTGCTGGAGACCCAGATTGTGCGTGAATGCCTTGATTATATTTCATCTTGTCAGATCTCTCTATATAGGAGGGACTTTTTGTGTTTTCATACTATTAGTTGCCAAACTTCTATGCATTCACTTACTCTCCCATCTGTGGATTCACCTCCTATCTATTCTCTTTGATTCACTTACTCACCCATCCAGTAACCCACTGAGCCATCACCTAGTCATCTCTACACACAAACACACTACACAATAAATAAACACTTTCAAATAACCCTTAAGCTGTAACTATCACAACTGCATGCAGTAGAGCAGTGAAGCCAACAAGAACTTCAAATAATGTCAGAGTGCCAGCCCAGCACCGCACACAATATGCCTGAGATAGCTTCCAGAACTGGACCCAACGCGGAAGTCGCAGTGACCACGGCAAGCAACAACATCCAAATGTGCGAACCACATCTTTTTTGAAAACATATTTTATTGATTTTTATCATATAACAATCCAGAGCATTGCTGCTGTTAACATTTAGGCTACTATAGGACAGTATCATGCTTTGATGTTATTTTCATTTTAAATTGGCTTATCGCTGTTATAAAGATGATTCAAGCATTTTGCACATTTGCACCACAACACGTTTAAGGCAACTATTCAAAAACCTAGAGGCCTTCTTGGGTGTTTAATTTATGTTTATTTTTCCAGACCTAGCAATGGTATCTCCGTTTGCCAGAATGCCACCGTTTGAGATGTATGTTCCCTCATGCCTGTCCCCAGGCGGCCACGGTGGGGTGGCACGTGCTCTACTCCCTCATTTCTGCACAGAATGTAAGCATGTGCTGCCCTAGCAAATATCTATTTCCGGTATGGATGACCCAATCCAAAGCTCTTTAAACTCTAGCATCCTCTTGCCTCGTTTCACTTCTCTTTGTACCAAGGGTCTTTCATATTCGGACCATTTCAGGATCTCTTGTGCCAAATATGCTGATCATGGCCTTTAAGGGTCTTCTTTGACTTGTCTTTTTTGCCACGGCTAAGGCGAGGTCTTTCAAGCTACTTGTTGCTTTCTTAGCTTCGGTCATATATACAACCCTAGAATGCAAACCTCTAGTGTTTTCACAATGTTCCTCTCTGTAGTCGCATCAATCAGTTGAAAAATTTTCCCCCCTGTATTCAGACAGTTTAGGACAATTCCATACCATATGATAAAGTTCTGAGCCTACTTCCCTACATCTGGGACATCTTGCTTGTGGTTCCTGGTGTGTTCTATAGATTCTTTTGGGTGTAAGGTATCCCTTATGAATGTGGTAGAAATGTATCAGTCTAAATTGTGCATTTCGGAATATTTTTAGGAGCGTTTCCCTCAAGGCGTCCAATAAGCATATAGTTTGGCTCAAAAGTGCTGGTAGGTGAGTGTTGGCCCTAGGCTTTCCATGTGTGAAGCATATCATTCTTAGGCCCTGGTGCTCACAAGGTTCCTTGGGCCTGTTCTCCACAGCTTCTCCAATGGTGCATAGCATTGTATCTCATAGTCTCTCCTAAGATCCTCAAATTCTCTGAGGGTCTCCCCTCTCCCATTGTCTCTCTCCCTTTCTACACCCATGAAGACATCCCTCTCCAGTCTCCTTTGTGCTGTAGGGTTTGCATACATCCAAGAGAGAGTTTGTAAGTAAATGGCACTTGTGTATGCGTTCCTGATCGGGTTCCCACCCAGCAATTTTGAAACCTCCCTACAAATCTATCCTCCTCCCCAGGCCCTCCTCTGGGTTTTAATAATAATATCATCAGAATTAAGATTGCAGGTATGTTACATTTCATTCATGTAGTCTAATATTCTCTCATCTACCTAGCTCATGACCCATTGTATATGGGCCAGGTAGCACAATTCGAAATCGGGAGCAGCCACCCCACCCTCCTGTACTGGGAATTGCAGCTTGGCTAATGCTGCTCTGTCTGCTAGTGTCCTAAATCAGATCAATAGCATGGAGTCCGCTTCTCCGAGCAGTCCTTTTGTAATTTTGATTGGGAGAGCTGCAGAAGCATGTAATAGTCCGGATAAGGCCACCCTTTTTTTTATAGGTATATTCTTCATGCTACTGGCAACAGCAGGGATTTCCAAAATGCTGCAACCCTTCCCCAACCGATCACCGCTATTGCTGCCTTCAAATTCCCATCTATTGAACCTGTTTTGGTCAGGTAAATTTGGATCCCCAAATACCGAATGGTTGTTGGTTCCCACTTCAATAGATCAACCGAACTAGGGCTCTCTCCATTCTCCGAGGGTTGGCGTATCGGGTATGCAGTAGATTTAACCAAGTTTACCTTAGGCACCGTCACCTCTCCAATCCTCTTCAGAGCTCTCATAGCACCCTCTACATCCACTTGCCCGTCATTTAATAACAGCAGCATATCATCTACGTACAATGAGATATAATGTATTGTGAGAAATGAGAACTCCAAATGGATATAGGGATCTCGCACACCCTGTAATCCAGTAAACCTGATGTAATCAAGTCGTAGGCGCTGATTGGTGAATCCCCCCTGAGTGTAGGGGATGGTTTAAATGTTTGAGTTGCGCTGCTCCCACTGGGGATGGCGTCTCCAATAGCACTCTGAGTAATTTTCAATAAAATTCCACGTGTGTGAATAATTTCAAGTATAATTTTATTCTGGTATTTGGTTGTTATCCATATTTATTTATTCGACTGTATATATACATTGCTTTAATCTGTAAATAAAATACCTTTTTATTTACAGATTAAAGCCCCTGATGAAGGGCCAAGCCCGAAATGCATTGGGCAATGTATATAAATCGAATTGACTAATATTACTGGGAACAAGTAATATACACGTCGAATAAATAAATATGGATAACAACCAAATACCAGAATAAAATTATACTTGAAATTATTCACACACGTGGAATTTTATTGAAAATTACTCAGAGTGCTATTGGAGACGCCATCCCCAGTGGGAGCAGCGCAACTCAAACATTTAAACCATCCCCTACACTCAGGGGGATTCACCAATCAGCACCTACGACTTGATTACATCAGGTTTACTGGATTACAGGTGTGCGAGATCCCTATATCCATTTGGAGTTCTCATTTCTCATGATTTCCTGAGTAGACGGAACCTCGCACCCAACATTAAGATGTCATTTGAAGACATAATGAACTTAACTGAACAACGCGCAGAAACCTATTGTTATACTAATGATGAAACGCAACGCATCTACTCTCTTATAGAGGAAATAGACAGCACCACGACAAGTACCGGATCCACTCAAGCCAATCTCAAACAGTTATTATATATGTCTAAACGAGCCATTAACCAACGATTACATGCAAGTACCCTCATTAAATACCACAGAGCTCAACGCATACCACGCGGATTGCGAATTTCCTTAAAATCTACCCTGTGCAAAAACAATACACGATTCACCGAAAGATGGCATGCAATACTTAACAAATGCTCCCTTGACCTAATTCTACTGATCATAGAGGAATTGTCCAAATTACTTGAAGAGCTGAACAAAGAAGTCACCTTACTAAAGGAAGACCTTACTAAAGTCATGAACAAAGAAGATTGGGACGCAGCCTTACAAGATATTAATACTCAATTAGACACTTACACCAAAGAAATCAATGATCGTAAAATCCGCAAATTCAAAAGAGACACTATCGATTACAAAATGGGAGAAGTGTATAACTGGGCGGAAATAAATGCACGCCGAAGACAACAAAGACCTAACACTGGAAGACCTTCTGAGTACGATACATCTTCAGATGACTCCCAACATAGAAATAAACAAGCCCCAGTTACTGTTATAACATCTAGAGATAATTCCAGACTCATTTCTGAAACACCATCAACATCGGCATTACCACCAAGAACAAGCCAGCCTTTTTTAGAGAGAGGCTTTACACCAAGCGAAGAACCAAGAGCGGCAAGTCACACAAAAACCACGACGGAATCAGTAACAAAAAACACGAGGAGTCACAAACTTTAGTAATCAATATCTCAAAAGAAAAGTTAACGGATTTCCAAATGAATACATTACAAAAGGGAACATCTTACGTACCAACGTACCATTCCAATTTACTGGAAACACAAATCAGCAAATACAAATTCTTAAGGGTATTACGACTGAGGCACTTCTTCGAGAATATTATTGATAAACCAGAGGAGCAAAGGAGAGATACTCTCTTGGGACTACGCAACAAAAGTAGATATATATAGCACCAATCAGCCACAAAGTTCTAGACGCTTTTGAAAAAGTAGTTCTAAGAGACCTACAAACCATTTTTCGACATCCCCGATCCAAAGGTAACAACCTTACCCAGAAAGAAAGGACCGCCTTAGAACAAGTAGCACAAAAGAACCAAATAACCATCCGTCAAGCTGATAAAGGAGGCGCCCTAGTAATTCTGGATACTGCCTTTTACCTCGAGAATGTGGACACACATGTAAACGTCGATAACACTTATATGAAACTATCAATCGATCCTATTCACCAATTTTCCAAGATACTTGTCAACATCATTGATAAAGCATTGGAACTAGGTACAATTACCCAAAAGGAAAAGGATTATTTGATTAAACAAAACCCGGCCATTCCATACATATATATGATTCCCAAAATCCACAAACATCCTACCAAACCGCCATTTAGACCCATCGTTTCTACTATCAATACCATTCACGAACCCGTGGGAAAATACCTGGACAGACATTTACAACCCATCGTTCAAAAAATGACCACGTACATAAAGGACACAACTCACTTTCTAAACATCCTAAAAGATCTCAACCTCAATTTCACCGATGAAATGATTCTATGTACCATCGATGTAAAATCACTTTATACCTCCATACCCCACAACCTGGGTATGGAAGCAGTGGAGTCATTTTTAATTCACACAGACAAAGATGAAAACCTAAAAATCTTTTTGATGGAACTTCTTCATTTTACCCTTTTTCATAGTTACTTCAAATGGCGAAATGAATTTTTTGTTCAATCCTCTGGCACCAGCATGGGAAACTGCGCAGCTCCGGCGCACGCGAATATTTTTATGTACAAATTTGAACTTGACAACATACTGAATCAAGACCTTTGGAAGGATCATCTTATCCTATATAAGAGATACATTGATGACATCTTTGTCCTGTGGAAAGGCACAGAAGAAGATCTAATCTCGGCTATAGCAAAACTAGACCTTATTAACGAGAGAATAGGTTTTACTTCTCACATTCACAAAACCGAGATTACTTTCTTGGACGTGCTCATCAAAATTCAGGATGGACAATTACACACCAGTGTTTACACCAAAGAGACAGATCGCAATAACCTGTTACATCACAGGAGTTTTCATCAACCAGCCCTGAAAAAAACATTTACCATTCTCTCAGTTATTACGAATTAAAAGGATCTCTTCCACAGAATGTGCTTATCAGAACAGCAAATTCGTCACCCTTGAGAAATTCAGAGAAAGGGGCTACCCGGAAAACATCTTGCGGGAAGCTGGTAACAGGGTTGACGAAGTGAAAAGGGAGAACTTATTATCACCCAAACCCACTAGCAACGAAAAGCCACGTATGACTTTTATATCCAAATTCTCCACCCGAAGTATGAGCATCAAAAAATCTATCCTTAGGCACTGGTCACTTCTAACACTCGAAGATGATTTTAAAGGGATTTTCAGTCAATCACCCAGGTTTGCTTACCTGCGTACACGCAACCTTCAGGAAATACTTAATAATAAAAAAACGGAGGATAACAACAGAAAAACCGCACACAGGGGGACTCTCCCATGTATGAACTGTGGAAACTGCAACGCAATCATCAAAGGAAATCAAATCCTTCACCCATCAAAAGGAACACCCATAAAATTGAGAGTAACGGCCACATGTGACAGTTCCAATGTAGTATACATGTTAAAATGCCCATGCGGACAAGCATACGTTGGCAAAACGGAACGTAAAATCAAAATACGCTTGAATGAACACAAAAGCAATATCCGGTTGAGGAATCCTAAATCATCAGTTGCAGTTCACTTCAATAACATGTCTCGCAATGTAAGTCAACTGAAATTCACGATACTTGAAATGGTACCAACTCTCCCAGGAAGAGCTAACACTCAATACCTTCTACAAAGAGAAGTGTTTTGGATAAACCTACTGAATACCGTCAACCCGAAGGGCCTTAATGAACGTTTGGATTTAAGTTGTTTCTTATAACGTTCTCACAAACATTGCACGTGAGACTGAGGTTACCCTCAACTTGATTGATATATAGAGTGGACTACATTTCCCAACATACATTTCGTATCTGGGAATCACACTGTGCCCAAGATATCTTGGTCTCCACGCTTAATTTCACTTCATTTCATTTCATTTACCGTTCTCTTTAATGTTTTATTGTTTAATCTTCAATGTATTTGATTGTTCACTGTTTACCTATAGATCGTCGTTTACCTCGGCATTACATCACCGAACATCCTTGAGTCCGTTTTTCACCACTACTAAAGTATTACCTTCCGGGTTCACACGATACTTACGCATGCCTCGTATCCATACACTTGCAGAAACACCCGGGAAGTTTGAACGACTACACGCAAGGACTAATCGTGGATGTATCATCTTCTACACTCGGTGAGCAATATCCCAACTAACTGAGCACTCATAATATCCCTTCGGCTAATTACACGACTCTGATCGAACGTATGTTTCGCTTCATTTTTTCATCCTAGAAAGCTTATTGAAGCCGAAGATCACGCTTAGTAAGTGTCCATTCATCTCTTAACATTTTGCTAACATTTTGTTGATTCCTTTATAACCGCACGGGCTGTTTAACTCACGGTTCTTTTTTCTCCTCACGACAACACAAACCATCCTATGACCACATGAATCGTCACCACATTGGTTCCGTTCAACCTTATGTTGTCGGTACCCACTTATTAGCACATGCACTCTATCACCAGTTACGTTTTCCGGCTCCATGTTTATTTTACTTTATCTTCTGATCACCATCATTCTTTTAACATCAAGAGTTCTTAAACAACACAGGTCTTTAACCACGGGCGGCAACGGCTCTTATAGATTTATATTTTACCACCCATGCATGAAATGAGATTTAACAGTGGTGATACCATTTTACTGAGAGTCATGTATCCCGTACTTCAGTGCTGAATATTACCTTTTTATTTACAGATTAAAGCCCCTGATGAAGGGCCGAGCCCGAAATGCATTGGGCAATGTATATAAATCGAATTGACTAATATTACTGGGAACAAGTAATATACACGTCGAATAAATAAATATGGATAACAACCAAATACCAGAATAAAATTATACTTGAAATTATTCACACACGTGGAATTTTATTGAAAATTACTCAGAGTGCTATTGGAGACGCCATCCCCAGTGGGAGCAGCGCAACTCAAACATATAATATATTGTGCCTGTGGCGGCTATGTCTCTGAAGGGTCTTCCCCATCGAATTGTGCACGCCAACGACTCAACCACCAAGGCCAATACTGTTGGAGATAAGGGCATGCCTGCTGTGTGCCCCACCCTACTGTGAATGAACTTCATATCATCTGGCTGGTTCGGATTCACATTATGGGTGCCTCTATAACAATTCTGTCCAAGCTCTGTAGCCAGCACCCAGTCCCAGCTTTGCCATTAACGCATATAGGAATCGCCACTTCAAAGTATCAAAGGCTTTCTCAATGTCAACTGAATATGTTGATGCATACATATGTATATATGAGAGATAACCCAATATTTGCATTAGCTTTCTTATATTAATGTCTGTTATGCTCTGGGATAAATCCACTCTGATCAGAGTGCATCAGTCCCGCATCTGTGGGAGAAGTTGAACTGCTAGGATTTTGCACAACACTTCATAGTCAGTGTTGATCATTGAGAGAGGTCAGTATGATGTGATACAATTATCCCTTGCCTGCTTTGGAGGGGATGTCATTATGGCTTCTCTGGTGGTTGAAGGGATTCCTCGCTCCCTCCTCGCAGTATTATATGTTTATGCTTCTGCCAGTACTGGTGCCAACAAGTTAATGTTTGTTGCATATAACTCTATGGGCAGACCATCTGCTTCTAGTACCTTCCCCCGTACCCAGCCCCTTATTGCAGCCCTCGCATCTCGTTCTGTTACATTCTCCCACGGGACTTCTTCAGCCTGAGGCATATTTGCTTCCGCTACATAATCTTGCATCAGCTGAGCATCAACCTCATACGGGGCTGCAAATACTGCGTCAGAATACTCGACCAAGGCACTGTTTATCTCAATAATATGCATATCTTCTATATAATCAAAGTTGCTCAGTCTCTCTGAGAGATGTGCCAGCTCTCCTCTCTTCTCAGCTAGTGCTTCCTGTAGGTCAGGTGTATCGGGAGAGAGAAGACACCAACCTACCCACCTTGCCAGGCCAGAATAGTAAGAATAATCCCTGCTATCTAGGCACTTTCCAAGAATCACTCCTGGGTGACAGCCAGGCACACGCGTCCTGGCTGTCCTGGTTGTGGCAGGTGTAATCCGTCAAGGTCTGTATTCGGTGACACAAATTCTCCATATTATCACCTGTGTGCTTGGCCACCTCGTTTAGACAGGAAGACTGGTCTTTATTTGGGGCATGTCCTTTCTATCCAGGCTTCCTCCCATATTAAGTATCTCCCGTCCTGGTCTTTAATTTCTATTGTTAGTTGTAATGATTCCCCGGGCATGACCCCTATGCACCCTTCTGATGTAAGCTGAGAAGTGGGTATAGTAGATCTGACGCCCTCCAGTGTTTCTACAACAGCTTTCACCAGGAGCGTCTCTTCAAGAGCACTGTTTGTGCACCTCTACATTTAGGGTCCGCCTGGGTGTTATACCTCTTTGTGATTGTTATTAGGACCCCTCACACTCCACATCTTTATCTTTTTCTTTCGGTCCTCACTCATCATGGGTACGTTTGGTGTGTGCGGATGTCAACATAGCGCCCCAACACAGTTTGCCTGAAGTGTTTCCTATGCAGAAGGCTTTTCCCGGGAGCCCCATTTGTGCAGCCTTTTTACTCCCTACTCATTCCCCTGGTGAAGACCTCCTCAACAGTACAATATGTCACTTTCCAAATTTCCCCCATCCTGGATCGAAGAGAGATGGCCCTCTATCCAAATACATCATAACTTCTTCACTGTCCCGCCGGTGTCCATCCCTGCGGAGGGACCCAGCGAGAGCTACTGCCCTAAAAAAACGATAGATCAAAACGTATCAAATATGTTGCTTTCTGTAGTATTGTTCAATCCAAGTTGCTTAATTTCATGGTCTGCTGCTGGTGTCCTATCCTTAAATCAGTCTGTTGTGCTTGCGTCACTTTTAGCGTTTTCCTCTCTTTTTTGGAGTAGTGTGATTGTACTGAGTCTGAGTTTGTTTCCTCTCTTCTAGCTGCCACTGGGTCGCTCGCTTGCGAGCCCTCTCTGATACTGCCACAGCTCGATCCCTCTACTGTTGTGTCTCCTAGTAAGTTGGACAGCTAGGTCGGGCCTCACATGCCTCTATCTCCTGAGTCACTGTGTTTGAAACTTGCTTCTTACAGAGTGGTTATTTCCCTCAGGTGTTTGTTGCTTGTACCAGTCTCATACTTTGAGGGTCAGTAAAGAAATGGCTTCCCCCGTGGGTCTGCCATCATTTGAAGCTTGGCTGGAGGAGCGGGGCATATCTTATTCCAATTTCTCATAGCGTCCTCTTTGCCTAAGTGAATGAGTTTTTGTTGTTGTTGCACAGCAGTAGTGAATCAGCAAAACTCATGACTTTCCAATTTTCCACTTAAAAATGTCCGTTTGTGTGTGCCTGTTGTAGAATGTGGCCATGCTCATGAAAAACATAGCAATCTCAAGACCACTTATCTCGGGGGCACTGCTGGTTGGGGGGCCTTGCTTGGCACTTTGTGGGCTCATTCCAAGTAGAAGAAGATGCATAGGCTCTCCGGTGCCACAGTCTCTTTGATCCATATTTCCAAATATTGGATTATACTGTTTCCTGCAATTGTTTCAGGCAGGCCAACCACCCTGTTGTTGTTTCTCCTATTCCTCCGCTTTGAGTCCTCAGCTCTGTATTCCAGATGGCAGACTCCTTCAGTCAAAGCTCTCACCTGTTCCTGAAGATCCGCCGTGGTTGATTTTATCCCTCAAGCAGAATCCCTCCTCCTAACCCTTTCTGCCATTTTCCTTTGGTCAACACTGTGTAAACTCAAGTTCCTCACTACAGTGTTAATCTTACTTCTGAGGGTATCCTTGGTGGAGGCAATAGCTGGCAGTATAGGCTCCACTAGAGGCTGTTTCCGGAACTGGCCACAACATTTCATTTGTGGTGACCAAACTGGCGAAAATGTTGCGATGGCCGCAAGAACTAAATCGAAAGCACCTTAGATATGGTCTTCAGGACTAGACCCAATATTTCAGATGCCGCCTCTAAAAATAGTGGCAGTTATCTAGAGAAGGCACACACAACATTGGGCTTCAGATACTTGCCACAATAGTCCAGATAAGACTAAAAACTGATGTGATGTCAACACTTCAGACATAGTCCTGAAAGTGGACACAATATGAAGGAGGGTGCTTCTAAAGGGAGTAGCAACAGTGTAGATGACTTAAAACACTTAACACAGTACTCCACAGTGGCCTCCACATCTAGGCAAAATAGACTTAAGTGGTTTTATGAACTTGATACAATACTCCAGATGATACCTTCAGGACTGGATACAACACTAGTGATATAGTCTCCAGACCTGGACACAACTCATCAGGTTGTGGGTTTAGAGCTGGACATGGCACTCTAGATGAGACCTCCAGATGGGGACACAATGCCATGATGCTGAATAACTGGATGCATTTCAGATGTGTCCTACAAAATTAAACAAATTTGCTGCTTTAACTGTGTTTTGTACATTGTACAGTGGCAACACAATCTCCTTTTTCTGCTAGTAATATCTCGGCATCTTCACCACACCATTTCTCTTCTTCCTGTGGCCATGTCATTTTTGGAAAACAAGACTACCAAATGGTCTAGGACAGTGCTTATTAACCTGTGGCCTTGGGACCCCTGGGGGTCCGCAAAGCTTACTCAGGGGGTCCGCGACTGCTTAGAAAATTAAATATTATCAGATTAATAAAGTGTATTTAATAAAGTGGATCTAAATAAAGAAGCACAATGTAAAATTGAAAAATTTAAATCGTTCTGTAAATGTGAAAAATTAGAATTTGGAGGGTGAAAAATAAGTTAGTATCCTCAGATTGATTCGTGGGAGCAGTGCAGGTGCATCAAACAGAATATAGTATGGATGATGAGTGGCCAACATTAAATTCAGAACGCTCCATACTTCCTATTATAATTAAAATTTTGATTTTTTTAAATATTTGCTTGTGAATTAAATAAAATATTTCATCATTTGTGTATTTGTTTGCTGAATGTTTCTTTCTGTAGTTTTTGTGTATTATTTTGCAGTTCAAATCATCAAAAATGCTTAGGCTGGGGTCCCCGGCATCTTGTAATGACTCTGTGGGGTTCCCTCGATTCCAATAATGATTCAGTAGGGGTTCCCGGGTTCCAGTAATTATTAACTGGGGGTCCACAGAAGTCAAAAGGTTAAGAACCCCTGCTCTAGGACAAGGAAAGCTTGCTCTGCTGCTGGCTGTGCTGCAACCAGGGGCAGACCTAGAGGAGCCGTCAGCAGCTAATGCCATATGTGAACCTATGGCAACCCCACCCACAAAACCCTGAGGCAGATCTAAATCACGTGTTTTTTAATTGTATTTTTTCCTTTGTTTTTGGCATCTGAATGAACCTGGCGCCCTGGGAGACTGCCTGGTTGGCTAAAACGCTGCAGCTGTGCCCCCTGACAGTAGCCGCCCTGTGCACGGAATGTTCTCGCA
Organism: Calotriton arnoldi; assembly: GCA_963921515.1. NCBI lineage: Eukaryota > Metazoa > Chordata > Amphibia > Caudata > Salamandridae > Calotriton > Calotriton arnoldi. Next base: position 619,129 of record CAWUFW010008135.1, on the reverse strand, counting down.
CCGCTGCCCACGGGGGTGCCCGCTCACTGTAAAGATGCTTGCACTGCTGAGGCCCACCCAGCAGCCTTACTTGCCAGGCGGCCTCGTGGCACGTGTAACACCTCCAGACAATCCCGGCGTTTTAGCCAACAAAGTCTCAGAAGGGTGCTTGATCACCTGGAATTTTGAACAAAGGGAAAATTGCACCCTATATGATATCCTATACATCCAGGCTGCTCCTTCGGCTCCTGCTGTTCCCCTTCGGAGATCGTAGGAGAGGAAACAGAAGAACAAATAATAAAACTCTTCAGACTCTGCCACAGCTGGTCTGAATCTGTAATGCACACAATTTGCACGTGTAAACAATTATAATTTGAATTTCGACTTTGGTAAAACCAATGTTTTTTAAATTTGGTATCAAATCTTGCACAGAAGCGGTAAATGTGTTATTTCATTTGTGACAAGCCCCGTCTGTTATAAAAGTTTGTTTGATGCTGCTCTGTTGTGCCAAAAAAGTACACACCTTTCAGAGGGATGACGCTGTAAAATACAATCTGCATTACTTTTTAATAATCCTGATTTTAATTATATTTTGCCCCGACAGTAATAGGTTTTACTTTCTTTATAGTAGGGCTGGGGAAAAGGGCTTAATATTTGCAATGTTTCATCAGATCGGCATATAAATGTACCTATGAGAAAAAAATAAGGATTGGCAGTACATGGGATTAATATTTATTTTAGATTCTGTAATAAAGGCTTGTAGAAAGAGAAAGGGGGCGGTGAACGAAGGTAACTGAGGGGGAGGGCTTAATAACTGTTAAATAATGGCTTGAAGATTGATACATGATGAAAAATGTTCTGTTGGATACAGGCTGTGGATTGCTTAAGTAATGAGACTTGGATGATTTTTCTCGCCTTTTCTCCCACTCCTCCACAGGCGGCCCTGTCTTGGTTGGGCCAACATTGTAGAAGGGATCTGTTCTTTGCACATAGAATGATGGGGAGGGGGAGGAGAAAACATGAGAAGGATTCTGCTTTAGATTTTGAAATAAGTCTCATTTTATGAAGAGCATGTGTTTACAATTTTGATTAATCTAAAACACAGTAAGTTTACTTTGACTGCAAGTCCCAGAATGTTCCTTGCAGTGGCTTAAACCAAGGACTGACAGAAGTGTCGCATATGATAAAGGGCCTAGCGGTGGCAACCTTGGATTGGTACCCACCCAAAATCCCAGTAGTAGACCTCACTTATTTGTTTGGAAGAGTAAGAGCTGCAGCTTATTTATTGGCTGCTTTCACTTACAAGCGATCCATCATATTTTCACTTTGTACTTTACATTCAGAATGACCATTTTATATTATTTCCCCGCCTGCTGAACGTTGACTGGTACCACCTTCAGTTAGTCAGTCATATCAGGTTGCCATGGAGTGCCAGTAGCTGTGCTTGAGTCTATAAGGCACAGCAGGTGATCCTTTGCTTTCGGTGGCCGTGTTTCAATGGTCCCAATCTTACAGAAGTCATGTTTCATTACTTTCCATCAATCGGGCATGCCGAGTGGCCACCCACATCCAGTAGCCATGCCTCAGTCAATCAGACACGCCGGATGAACCCTCACTTGCAGGTGGCCGTGCTTCAACGGTCGCAATCTTACAAGCCATGCTTCATTACCTCCAATCAATCAGACCTTCTGGACAGCCATCCACTTCTAGTAGCCATGCCTCAGTGAGTCAGGTGCTCTGAGAGGACCACCACTTAAGCGGCCGTGCTTCACTCACCTACACTTTGACCAGGCCACCATAGCTCCCTATCCATGCATGCACTTTCAGCTGAACGCCCACTGGCAACATTGATCCCTTCCTCAATCATTTCTAGATTTTCCCTGTGGCTGTGTCGCCGTGTCCTATTGCACAGACTGTCTTTTTCTGGTTCCCACCTGTTCCAACTGGGCCACATCCAGTAGCCATACCTCGGTCACTCAGGCACACCTGACCTTGCAGCTGCAGTGGATCGACTTGTAAGTTGAGCCAAGTCTTGCTGGTGGCTCCTGTCACCAGCAAGGCCCTAATCCTGGCCTTGTAATCTTCCAAATTCTGTTCACAACCCCTTGTGGTTAGAATGTGGTACATGGTCTGGATAAATAAATCTATGCCTGCCTCAGAGAAATGTTTTCATCTAGGTCACAGTTCGTAGGGAGCCTGTAGGAAAATGGAGTATTATGTAGTGAGGCTGATTAGGCTTCACTATGCAATGCTCTCACAATACCCCAAAAGGTCCTTTGGATTCACACTAATAAATCCTTAGCTGAGTGCTGGTAGTGTGGCACAGAGCAGTCAGGCTTTACTAAAGGAACATGTGTTAAGTATTACAGCATACCAACATAGACAATAAGTAATAGACACGACTCGAAAGAAATCCAACACAAATTCATAAAAATAAAGCAGATATTTTTATCTAAATTTAGACACACCTAAGCAAAGACAATCGGATGAGTATAACCAGAGTTATGGATTTTTAAAGCAAAAATAAATCAGTGCATTTCACTATTACAAAACTGTAACGTTGCCGTCAATGGGGAAAAACACTAGTGACAATCTGTCACTTGCAGGTCGAGTTCAGTGGAAACCATTGAGTTACTTCGATGTCCTGGAGTCTGGGGGAAAATAGTAGCTACCTGAAACTTGCTGGTGATCAGGACTACGTTTCCCACAATGCACTAGACCATTTACTTTTGGGCGGGCCCGATGGTCAGAGATTCTTTGGTTCCAGGCGCATGCTTTACCTGCAGGCTATAGGGGACTAGTACTTCTAGTCCAAGTAGTTATGGAATTGCCTTTGGCTCTCAGAGGGGTTCCTCTTTCCTACGGAACCAAACTCTGGTCCAGAAAGAGTCGCAGTTGTGCAGTTGCAGGGTGGTTGCCACAGGTGCAGGTTATCACGCCTTTGCTTTGCACAGATACTGAAGTCGCAGACTTGGGTCTCTTCTTTGTCCTTAGTTGCAAGTTGATTCACAACTGGGGTTCTGGTGCCATGGGTGCCCCTTAAATCCTAGATTTAGGGGCGTTAGGGTGTGGGTGCAAGTAGCCAATGGGCTACTAGCCCCAGCAGCTAATCTGCCCCCTGAGGTGGCCACATCCGGGGGGTGTCACTTTTTCTACCCAGAACCCTCTATTCTGTCACTTTTAAAAATGGGAGAATCCTTCCTTGGCTGTATAGATCAGGTAGTCCACCCAAGGGGTGTGGCTAACCTTCTGGGGGTGTACGCCTCCTGACTAACTAATTTTCCCACCTGGCCAGGTTCAACTGTGCCTGGGAGGGGGGGTTGGCTGTTTCCTCCTTTGGGAGGCAGCCCGGTTGCATATCAGAGGCGATGAGAGCTTTAAAGGTCACCATCTTGATGTGCCACTTCACTAGCCATCCTGTCAGGGAGGGAGGTGACACCTCCTTCCAAGGCAGGCCTTTGTTTCTGACTCCTGGGAGTGTTCACACCTCCTTGCAGGGGGTTGGATTCCTGTCTTGGCAGCAGCAGCTGCAGGCTGTCAACCAGGGCACAGGAAAGGCTGGGACAACCAGGTGGGTAACCTGGGTGCATGTCACATCAAATTCGACATGGGAATTGTGTTAGATTGGATGAGACAAGTTGTTTGATAACAAACATGACACTTTTCAGTGGGACCATAATGGAGCTAGCAACCTCAGGATGCCCGGGGGCCAGTCCATGTTATCCTATGGCCCCCTGAATACTTATAGTAGCCCTTAATGGAAAGAGGCTACTATAGGGACATATAAGCTTGCATTTATATGTTCACTCCTTTAATATAATGCACCTTGCCTCCTGGGCTCAGGAGGTCTACCTTAGGGGTGACTGACATATATTAAAAATAGTGCTTTGGCCTTCCCACTCATGGTGAGGGCAAAGTTGAGTTTGAGCAGTTCACACTGCTCATGCAGTCTACAATGGCAGGCTTGCTGTCATCTGTTTACTTAGGTCGCTAAGGGTGGCACAATCAATGCTTCAGGCCTTGGTGACCCCTTTAACTCCCATGCCCTGGGTACCCCTGGTACCACTTACCAGAGACTTATAAGGGGGTTAAAGTCCTTGCCAATTGGGGCTGCCAATTTACATACATCATATTTAGGGAGAGAGTACTGGCACTGGGGCCTGGCTAGCAGACTCCGGTGCTCTTTCAGAGTCATAACCATCAGCATTGGAAAAAATAGTGTGGGGATGACCTTAAAAAAGGGCACTTTCCTACAGAGCACATATGTAGTTAGACGGTGAAGGAAGCTGGGTTTCTGTTGCAGTAACCACCCCCTCTTCCCCCCCCACAATTTTTGCCATATTTCTGATGCACTTTGACTTAATGTGCCCTGGGTCCCTGCCAATCAGGTACCCAGGGCCTGTGTTCTTTCCCAAAACTATACATTTGTACCCACAATTGGCACCTCTCTGGCCACATGCAAGCCCCTTGTAAAAGGTACCATGGGTATCAAGGGCACTGTGACCAGGGAAGGCCTCTAAGGGCTGCAGCACGTACTGTGCCACCCTTAGAGGTCCTGTACTTTAACACACACACACACTGCCATTGAAGGCTGCGTGTTTTGGTGCAGAGAAAAGTGAAGAGTTGACATGGCACACATACCTGTGTAACATCAAGAACAGTGGCGCGCCTTGGCGCTCCATCCACCAGTCGCACAGCCAATTAAGAATGTATTCCACAAATTCCATTGTAAATGAAATACTCCATTTTGATCCATTGTAATCCCTTTTGATCCTTATTTTATTCACAATTTTCTCTTAGCTTTTTCCACACAGCCTTTTATGTGAATGGAAAAAGCTAAGAGAAAATTGTGAATAAAATAAGGATCAAAAGGATTACAATGGATCAAAACGGAGTATTTAATTTACAATGGTTCATGATGTTATACCTATGTGCTGCTGGGGCAGACCACATCGCCAGTCTGCACGCTAAACATTGCCTATGAGTATACTGTAAAAATGGACTGTTAAACATGAAGGTGTGCATCCTGTCATATTAAACGTACACATACCTGTGTGCCAAGCCTGCAACCCACTGCCTATGGTATAGGTAAGACACGCCTCTAGCTGGGTACACTATGCCACTGGTGAGGATACAGGTGCATGAGCCCCGTACCCCTACAGTGTCTAAGTCCATTCTTGGACATTGTAAGTGCAGTAAAGCCATAAAGAGTATATGGTCTGGTAGTTTGTCATTACGAACTCCACAGCACCATAATGGCTTTACTGAATTCTGGGAAGTTTGGTAGCAAACTTCTCAGCATAATAAACCCACACTGATGCCAGAGTGGGATTTATTCTACAATGCACTCAAAGGCCATCTTAGAGATGCCCACTGAAAAACGACCAGCCTCTGGTGGGTTCCCTGACTGGTAAACACCAGCCTGCCCCCAAGAGACATGTTTCTGGACCCCTGGGGTGGGAACCTTCGCTCCCTGAGCCCAGAAACAAAGCCTTTCCTGGGTGGAGGTGTTCACATCTCCCTGGGTCAGGAAGAGCCATCTGTGGCAGGGGAGCTTCAAAGGCCTTGCTGCCTTTGTAACATGACCCCAGCCTTTCCTGCTATCAGGAGCAGGCCCCCTTCCTGTCTCACCCCCTTTTCGGCGGAAAGACAGGAGGGGAAAAATAGAGCAGCCCAGAAGGTGTGCCCCCCTCTGCCAACCCCATCCCTCAGGTGGGGGAGGCGAGGTGAAGCCCACTCTTCAGTGCCCGCCATCTTGCAGATGGCAGGCACTCTCCAATCAGGATTAGGGATTGTGCCCACTCCCCTAAATGGGGTGAGCACACCAAGGGTTTACACTACAAAGAACGGGGGGAGGTAGAGGGTAAAAGGCTAGGTCCACCCTCCTTTCAATCATATACGCCAAAAAACCGGATTACCGGTTAGAGGACCTAGTCAGGGTGAAGTTTAATCCCAAATCAAATTGAAATGGAAGGTCAGATATTTGTGACAAGAAAGAGCAGCGGATTGAGAGGACCCCAATGATGAAGCATGTCACCGGTGGGAAACCCCGGTGAGTGAGGGGACTCAAGAAAGCATCTGCTCTTTCTTGTCACAAATATCTGACCTTCCATTTCAATTTGATTTGGGATTAAACTTCACCCTGACTAGGTCCTCTAACCGGTAATCCGGTTTTTTGGCGTACACACCAAGGGTTTAGTCACCCTAAAGGTCAGTAGCCCATTGGCTACTGACCTCGAGACCCCTAAAACGCCCCCTAAATACAGTATTTAGGGGGCAGCCCTGAACCAAGAAGACAGATTCCCGCAACCTACAAAGAATAAGGATGAAAGAAGACGCACAGCAGAGGAGACTGCAGAGAAGAACTGACTTGGCCCCTGCCCACACAGCACGTTTGCAGTTTCTAGAGATCCTGAGCCAAAAGTCGCCTTGTCCTGCAGCCAGCGACCTCCAGAACCCCTGGGAAGACTGACTGCCTTCAACAAAGACCGGATCTCGTGTGAACAGCAGCTCTGTTCAAAAAGATCTACAAAGAAAGACCCCGAGCCTGCTGAGGACAAAGAAACCCGACGCCTGGAACCACCACCTGTCGCCTACGGCCCAAATCCGAGTGGCACACTGGTCCCAGCGTGGTCCCCCAGTGCTCCAGAGACAGAGTCCACCGGGTTGACCCCTCCAGGACTCCCCGAAGTTGCCTGCAGCCTCTGCACGGAGACACCCCCCCCCCTCACCCCCAACCGCAAGTTGCCCAGTAAGGTGAAATCCAACCTCAAAAGGAACCCCTACATCCAGCAGCCCTGCGCCCTGGAGAAGAGGACCGGAGGTGCGACTACGTCCCCGAGCCCTCCAATTTAGCTGCCCAGCTGTTGGTTCCTCCCGGAAGACTTCCTGGACCGAGCCTGCAGCCAAAATCCAAAACCGGCAACTCCCATTGAAAGTAACAGGGCACCGGACACCAAAACAGCATCCTGCACCCGGCTGCCCTAGTGCCGCTGTGGCTGCACCTTGGGTGCTAACTTGAACCCCCCTTTGCCCTGTGATTAACCCCAGGAGCTTTGCTTCCACAACCTTGTGGCCTGCTCGTGAGCAGCCACCAACCAGAGGCCCCCTATCCCTTTTTGGATAACATTGGGCCTCGGCACTCTGCACCCGGCCGCCCTAGTGCTGCTGAGGGTGCTCTGGAAGTGCATACTTGACCCTGGGGGAACCCTTGTTCTAACCCCAGAAAACCAACTCCCAAAACTAAGTACTTAACTGTAAACCAATAACTCCATTTCCTCCCATAGGTTTGCATTGACTGCTTTTCTATGAAAAAACGTCTAAGTGTGGAGTTGGAAATTCTATAAAAAACATACAAGTGTGTTCTAATAACAAACTGCATTACTTACCTTTATCCAGGAAAAGTCCCAGTGTGGTATCCAGGTATACCACTCTGTGTAAGAAAAGTATCCTGCAAAGTAATACAACCAATACTCACAAAGTAATTATAAAGTATATGTACAGTAATTTACACTGTTACCTTACAAGTGATTTACCTGTAACCAAAACCATGTACAGACAACTGCATTCAACTGATTTGTTTATGCAAAGTATCACTTCACTTACCTGTACCTGGCCTGGTTCTAGAAATAAAATACAACGAAATAATAATTTTTATACAAAACAAATTGGTCAGAGTTCAGTCCTTGAGTGTGTGAAACCATTTCTTGCCTAAGTGTGTACAAGAAATGCTTAACACTACCCTCTGATAAAGCCTTACTGCTCGCCCACACTACCACAAATAGAGAGTAAGTTGCTAGCTACTTTTACCTCTGCCTACCTTTGGGGATCCACTGGACTCTGTGCACACTATACCTCACTTTGGTGTACTATATGCAGAACCAGCTTCCTACGGACAGTGTCTCATGAGCAGGTGCACAGACTGTTTATGTAGTGACTCCATTTAAATTCCACCTGGATTCTTTCTTGCTAATATTGCCTGGGAATACTCGCAAAACATATTAGCACATATTCTCTGCTTATAATCACTGTAGTAGTAAGTAGCAGCGACCTCTGCTGTAGGCTGTGATGCCATCCCCGCCCTCTGTATTGTTATAATGTCCAGTGCAGGCTGAATCGAGTGTTCCTTCAGGCATTCTTCCCATATGTCCAGCTACATGCCTGGTGTGCCCATCTCTGCCACTTCTACACAGACATTGTTGTGCTCTCTAAGGTTGGTTCTCCTGTCGGCATGTTGTACTGCTTTGGGTGCAATTGTCTGTTCTGTTATCCATATCCCTCTGGCGACTACCAGCAATGAACATCCAGACGCCAGAGGTGAAACAAAGATTAGCTCCTCTCTCCCTCTTTTTATTTTTTTATTTTAACCAGCTAGTTTCTTATTAACAATTTAATCCCACACAGTGAAATTCCAAGTTGGGAAGATTGACAGCCCTCCTACCCTGTTAAACTGATTGAGCATTGTGCTATAAATGAGTGAACTATTTCTCTGGAAACCTTTACCTCTGCCCTTCCATCTCATTACCCCCTCACTTTAGAAGACTATGTGACCTCTCATTATGATATGCTGGCAAGACACTTTGATACCAGCGAGAGGAAGGAGAGACACAAATGAATGAGTCATCGGTCCCTTGATGAATGTGTAACTAAAGGAACTCTCATACAAACATGATCTGTACACAGACTGTATCGCATTGTGCTTATTATACTATACCGACTGTCTTTTTGTAAACAAACATGTCAATAAAAATTATAGAAAAAAATGAATGTGTAACTACAGTGAGATGTTCGCTCTACTCCACTAAGAGGTCTTTCGCTCTTGAGTGTAGGGAAAACCCAGATACTGAGCAAGTATCTTTGCATGTCTTTGTATTGTTTTGTTTGGGTTGATTAGTCTATTTGTGTCAATTATAAACAAAGAACATTGGTATAAGAGACACACAGGGAACATTCAATCCTGACGAAAGCCTCCAGACCTCTACGGCAATTAAAAAGGCTGAAACATGTGAACTAAGAACTAGTATGGTGAGATACTATTTTCCCTTACCGATTTGTGTATTTTTTATCTTGTCTGAAAGAAACCCAAAGGCAATCAATATTGATGTATTTTTTAAGACAATTTTATTTTCAGAAACACAGTTACCTCAGATCCCTAACACAAAATATTAAGTGCTTCAAATGGTTGCGCCCATCATGACAGAACCAATGTATAGCCACGCCCACTATATTCAACAACCAATAGTTGTGATATAAACATACACGTATAACAAGCCTCACCATTGGGCTGCAGAAGCTTAGCAATACCATTATGTGATTATTGTAGTGAGGAAGTATTAGCAAGCTGGTTTTCCTCACTCTCCTTCTTTTGTGTATACAAGACACCTTGATATTTATATCTTAACTCAATCAGTCTCCTGTTTTGATTACCAACGATGCATAGCTATAGTCCTCTTTATGGCAACTTTGTTAGGAAACTCCTGTAATATGGTTCCACTCATTAGTTAGTATTGACATCAAGGGTCGCCGTCTTCTGGTACTAGTTAAGCACCGGTGTTGTCGCCTCCTCCAAGTAGGATGTCTAGTAAACAGCATGTCAAGGAAGGATTTTTCAAAGGCCTCTGCTGCCTTTGATTTGCGACCCCGGCTTCCCTCAGACAGGGGAAATGCCACCCTCTGCCCAGGGCCCATTTGGCACCTAGACAGGTCGGAAAATTGGCTACTCATTGTAGGAAGGTGGAATCTGACTATATGGTTGCCCCCACTTTTTTTATGGTGTTTTGCTGGTTTATGACTTAGTTGGACTGGGATCCTGCTATTCAGGGCCCCAGTCTATCTGCTTTCTCTGTAAAAGGTTTCCATGTGCCTTAGGCACATCTCTGATTGGAATCTGGAGTGCCCTTATAAGTCCCTAGTATATGGTATACTATGTACCAAGGGCATAGGTACCTCAGAGGCCTACCAGGGGCTGCAGCATGTATTATGCCACCCCTGGAAGGCCATCCAAACTGACACCACAGGTCTGCTACTGCAGCCTGGGTAAGGTGGTGCATGCACCCCTTACTGTGATATAGGCTACCTATATCACTAAATACATACACACATATAAACCTATAAGTCACTCCTAAGGCAGGCCTTATCAATCCTAAAGGCAGAGTGCATGGTTCCTATGTGAGAGGGTGACCCTGCATGAGCAGGGCCCCTCTGCAGCGTTCGGAGACCCTTCTCTGATGCTGTTTGTAGTGCAGCCTGACCATATACTCTTAAGCGCATTATAACCTCGCGTTAAATGCTAACTTTGGAATGGCTGCACCTAAACATGTCGTGTTTGGTGTCAAACATCTTGGAATACTACCCCCGCCAATTCTGGCGGTGGGGGTAGCATTCCACCCTTCTAGAGGAAAGACATGTTAACTCTGGCTAGCCCGGTAACTTCTTTCCAAAGCCCTGGCATCACAAAATGGATGCTGCTGCCACAGACACGAGTCTGGCCTCCTGCTGCTGGACGAAACTCCGGCAGGGGAGGCCTGGACAATAGGTTTCCTGTCCCAGGGAGGTGTGACCACCTCCCCAGACAGGATAATGTGTATTGGGGATGGGCAGGAGCACTTTCGGGTGCTTTGAAGTCCTGCACTGGGGGCACACTTGGTGTCCCTGTGCATACCCCAGTTCAAACCGGATCAGGGCTTGCAGCCCCTGCTTTGGCGCGAACTGGACAAAGGGAAAGGGGTGTAGCCACCCCTCTGCCCTGACCCACCCATAGGTGGGGCCACAGAGTAGTCCAACCCTAAACTTAGTATAAGTATAGGAACCCAGTCCTTAGGACTTTAGATTATCCCTGGACGAAACTCTGAAACAGAATCCTGGACCTTCGACGCTCTACTCACGATTAGAGGACAGAAGAATCTCCCTTGGGGGCAAGGAGTGACTCCCCTGCTTGGCAGGCACCAAAGAAGCATCTGTCCGGTTCGCATTTCTGAGGCTCCCGTCGGACGCCGAAGTCATCGCATCACCAGAGGTGGATTCTCAGACTTCCCCGAGGCTACCCTGAGTCCCCAGCAAAGCTGAGGCCCGTAGCTATCGTGGGTGACTTGAGACTGTGACCCCTGGACACCGAGCACATTTGCAAGTGCATCCTCTTCTGGGTCTCTCACGAAGTCGTGCTTTGGGCTCCGAGTAGCCCTAGCCTCCAGCACCAACTGCACCGAAGATCACTGGCCTCCACTCCATGAGTGTCCTGTGAGCCAGATCCACGTGCGACGTCTCGAGGCTCCTTCGCGGTCGCTAGCCCGTTGGCTAGTAGCCCTTAACGAAGGCCAATCTTTTTCTTACTTAACATCCTGGTTGCTCCAGGCCTGCCCTCACTTACCCTCGCTGGGTGAGTTCCCCAGACCTTGCTGGTCTGCACCATCGACGATCTTCCTCTGCATCAAGACTTGCCGTTGCCAAGGCTTGTTGGGTCCAATCCGGTCGCCGACACCTCAGCACTCGACAGACATTGTGTACCAGCCCGAATCCTGCTCTTGGTCACTGACAACGCCTCCTGGACCTCGTGGCTGAAGAGTCAAGACGACCGTCAATGCACCTGAAGCACTCGACATCGGTGGGCATCTGTCCATCGCCTTCCTGGTCACTGGCTAGTGACCCAGACTCTGTCCCCTCTGCTTTCAGGTTCTTCAGATCTCCGATCCACTCTTGGATCCACCCGGACACTTTCCACTTGGTCGCCAGCAGCACTTGGCAGCAGATCGCCATTCAAATCGACGACGAAACCCGACCCCGAAAGACACCTATGCACCCGACTTCCCTGGGTGAGGTAACACGAGTACTCCGGTGCTCCCGTGGGTAGAGACTCTTCAAAGTACTAGATCTCAAAGGGTTTGCTCCAAGTCCTCCTTTAAGTGTCCCTTTTCTTTAATTTCCCGATCACGACTTTCTCCATAGAAGTCAACGGCATATCGCGGTTGTGTATTTACACTGCACGCGTCCCCCGTGGGTCCCCTGTGTCACTACCTTGGGTGGTTCCTTGTGGTCCAAGCACTTCTAGAGGCTCTAGGCCTAGTGTCTAGTTCAGTCGTGGTTCTTATACCACTTTATTGGTATATGGTTTGGTACGCCCCTAGGGCCCAAACGTGTATTTGTGCTATTACTGTGTTTAAATAACTTCTAACTTATGTACTTCGAACTCTAGCCTCATAAAGAGACTAGAGGGGTGTGTTTAGCAATAAATACATATATTTTGAATATATACCTGGTGTGGTGCTCTTTCATTTGGTCACTCAAGAGATTATAGACTGGTAAAACAAGCTGCTTTACATTCCTTCAAGACTTAGCCTGAAGGCTGCTCTCCATAGCTACCACTAGGATAGCTTTCAATAAGGTTGTCTTTAACCTATCTCCAATAAGGGGTTGTTTGGACTGGTGCAAGGTGCCCACTATAATTAGTGGACAGCATATACCAGGCCTACTTCTCACACTCATGTGGCATGTTCACTATCAGGCTAGTTACACCCCTAAGGTGGGCTACTTGAAGTGAACACGAAAAGTAGAATTCCGCTGTCTTGGATCTGGTGAAATTAGATACACTGGGTCACGGTTATGCTCACTACCCACAGGAAGTGGTCATATAGGGGGTCAAGGCACCCCAGGGGTAAGTAGCCCATTAGCTACTACCTTACACTTCCCTTAACACACCTAAATTGAGTATTTAGGTGGCACCCCTGACACCAGGAACTCTGATTCGACAGACACAAGAAGAAGAGGACAAAGAAGAGCAAAGGAGTGAGAAATGAAGACCAGCTGTAGACGTTTTGGCGCCAAACCGTGCCTACCTGCACTGACAATCGCGGCAAACCGACTTGTCCTGCTGCTGTGATTCTGCCATGAACCCCAGTGGACTGCCAGCACATGGCAAATTGCCAGCAATCTCCCTTGGAGTAGAGGAACTACTCCCCTGCAGCTTGCAGGCACCAAAAAGCAAAGTCCGGTTCCCCGTTCTGCCGCAGTCCGGTTCCACTGATGCAACAGCCACCCAGAAAGAGGTAGTCATGCTCCAGAAGGTCAGATCTGTCTCCCCACCAAGTGAGAAGACGCCAGGACCAACCGAAGCCACACAGCACCAATACCCGGGGTACCAAACCCCTTGCAGCAACCCAAGCCTGTTTGAGTCCAGTCCAGATTCCAATGACTCCAAGACCGAGCAGCCATTGAGTGATGTCAGCACCACAGAGACCCACTTCCAGAGTGGCCCGTCTGTCTTGTTTTTGTCCCCTCAACCGGCGAGACCGAAAGCCGTGACCGCCTGTGACGCACAATCCCAACCGACATAACCACTCTGCACCCGAGCACCCCAGCCCAGGTCCCCGAGAACCGACTGTTTCCTTGCTCCCTCATGAACTGATCCCCCAATGGGAGCTCCAGGACTTGTCCCCAACTCCCCCTCTGCAGCCTGTTTCTAGGAGGGCCCCCCTCTCTCCTTTGCAAAGCTACCAAACCGACCAGCACCTTTGCAGCTGGACGCTCCCGGGCAGGTAAAGACTAAATACTGGTGGTTCTTGGGACCTCGGCCCCCTTCCATATTAAGTCCTGAGGGGGACCCCCGGAAACCTATTGCAAGTAACTGTATGCAGTATATGCCTTTTTTCCCATAGGAAAGCATTACTGCATAAAGACGCATTTAAGTGAACATTTTACTTACCTGTAAAAATCAATATGTCAAAAAGCACTTACTTGATACCAAAGTTCTTGGTGTTGAAATTTATGTAAAAATAAGTGTTATTTTTCTAAATTGGTTTCGGATTTATTCTTGAGTTTGTCTCATTTATTGCCTCTGTGAGTACAACAAATGTTTAGCATTACCCGTTGATAAGATTAAACTGATCGCTCACACTACCAAAAAGGAGTGCATTTGGGTTTGTTACTTGTGCCTCTGTGAAACAAATAATGGTCTCCTGGACTCTGCATAGTGTATCTCATTTTGGTGCTCTAGATAGAAAGCCAGCTTCCTACATTGGTGGTTCAGCGGTGGGATACAAGATTTCGCATTTGCTGATGCCACTTGGTCAATAGGTAAATCCACAATTGATATTAAAAAAATATAAATTTGCTTTGAAAAATTTGAATTTTTTCTAATTTTCTAATCTGAAATGTCAGGGCCTTGGTTAAGTCCCCCAGTCCTATACTATTAGAAGTTAAAAAGTATCCTAGACAGTTAGACCTCAAAAAGTCTGTTGAATTTTTTTGAATTTTCTAATAAGGTCCCAACTGCTTTAAAACACAGAGGCTACTAGCCAGGAGCTCAACCTGGCTCCTTACAAAAACCTTAAGTTAGTGCAACTTAAGAACCTCTGTAAAGCTTGTGACATGCCATGGGGCCTAAACCCACTAAGGCACATCTCTAGGAGTTGCTTGCCAAACAAGATAGAGCCCTGGCAATGGGAGAAAACCCTTACAATACAGAGGATGGCACTGTCAGTGAGGATGATGATGATTCCTCGGATACCCCTACTGATAGTACCCCTACTGGGAGTACCACTACACTAACAGTACCCCAGAAGAAGTAGAAGATGAAGACCCAGATCTTCAAAAACTAGCTAGAACAGTAGCCGTTGAGGCCAAAATCTTGGCCATAGAAAAGGAAGGGGCTGAGATGGGCCTAGGACCCATCTCTGGTGGCAGCACAATCTTAAATAGGAAGAAAGATGATGCTTTTGATCCTAAAATCCCCAAAGGGATTGTCCCAAAATATGTAGAAGGTGATGATATCACCAAATGGTTTACAGCCTCTGAGGAAAATCAGCCTAAAGTATTGGGGCTCTACTCTGGGAGCTTTCCTCAGGCAAGTGTAGGGATAAACTCCTGTCACTTAATGAGACAGATGCTGAGTCCTATGACCTCATGAAGGGAACCCTGATTGAGGGCTTTGGACTCACCACTGAGGAGTGAATAATTAAGTTCAGGGAGACTCAGAAAACCCCTTGTCAGTCCTAGGTTGATTTTGTAGACTTTTCAGTCAAAACACTAGGTGGTTGGTTGAAGGGAAGTCAGATGCAAGATTATGATGGGCTTTATATCATTTATTTATGAAAGAGCATCTGTTAAATAACTGTACTTCTGAAACGTTGCATCAATATTTGGTGGACCTAGGTTTGATTTCTCCCCAGGAGTTGGGCAAGGAAGCTGACCATTGGGTCAAGACTAGGGTGTCCAAAAAGTCTCATGGAGGGGGTGACCAAAAGAAAGGGGCTGTTGATCCCCCCCAAGGGAAAGATGTGGGACCATCTAAGGAAAACGGTAGAGTCTTCTAAAGGCCCCAAAAACCTGTTCAGGAAGGTGGAAACCGAGACACTTCTCAATCCAAGTGTGTGTATGAGGGTAAGAACTGGGATCCCAAGAAGGCCTGGCGTTTTCTTTGTAAAGCCAATAGAGACCGAAATGGTGACTCATCCTGTCCCAAAAAGGCTTCCTCTAGTGCACCCCCAGTTACCATTGGGGTGGTGAGTCTCCAGATGGGATCCTTGGTGTGCCCTGACCTGGTCAGAGAGCACACTGAAGCCACTTTGATCTCAGAAGGTGGGGTGGATGTAGCTGCCCTGGCTGTCTGGCCCAGTAACCTAGAGAAATACAGGGGCGGAGCCGCCGGAGTTTAAAACCACCCAACAACATGGAAGGAGCACTTCGTTTTCTAGATCCGCGAGCGTCTCCTACACGTCCGGGTGAACTCACCATCTTCCGGGTCATTGCGGTGTCCTGGATAATCTCCCTCGCTGTTTTCGCGTCGGCATACCGCCGGCAGTCGTCGGCTTCAGTGTCCTTCACTCCCTGGGTCTTCCTGAACTTGTGAGATGCCCCCCACCCCGGGGGCTCTTTGCTGGTGCCTCGTCCCAGAACACTCCTGTCGTTATTTCCTGTGGAAACAAGAAAACAAGAAAGAAATTAAAGTACCAAAGCCTCTACTGATGGTGGTAAAGCGTTTGCGCTGCAGCAAATATCTGAAAGCAAAAAACTAAGGAAAAATATACTTATCTGATTGTTGTCCCCTTGGCTCTTTCTGAAGGGCATCTGTATTTTTTTGTTGCTTGTTGAAGGCTGCGTCTGAGTATAGCAGCCTGTGAATAATTTCCTGCAATTAAGGAAACATTATATTAGCCTGCATATTTTTGCATCTTTTGATTTTTTTCTTACTTCTGAATATAAATGTATCAACCACATTCATTGACTATACGTATGCAAGAGAATTATTTTTTTGGGCTATATTTTTCTTTTCCAATCTCTACTTTAAGGGTAAGCAAGTTGCAAAACACTCTTAAATTGCATAATTGATATGTATACACTGGCTTATCTCTGTCTTTGTATTGCATCTTTTCACTACAGATCTATTTTCAATCCCAAGGGAATCCTTTTGGATTATTGTGGAGGAGGAGAATAAATCAGGTAGCAGGGGTGTGGAATTTAATAAAATATCTACTTGTCCATGGGGCAGTTTGCTTCATAAATCTACTTGTCCTGTAACAAAATCTACTTGTCCCTTTGGTGCCATGTAGTGCAGCAACAAATTATGGCAGCAATCTCATTATATAAGAGCTCTGGTATAGCCTCTCTGATTATGCCAGGGCTTATACAATAGTAGTGTTTGAATACTTGCAATCCCCTGATGTTGCCACGTTTCTGCAGATCTACATACTGGGGCTGAAGGTAGTGGTAAGCAATAGTTCCAGGATTAGAATGGCCTTTTGAGTCTGTGCAAACCTACTAACTTGCATGTTTTAAGGGTTTTCAACAACTCTTTGCTAATCTTTTCCCATACTGAGAAATGTTGGAAATGTACTCCTGACAATGCCAGACGTAAACCTTCTTCCAGAGTTGGGAAAAAAGCGGTTGGAGGGAAAGTGAACTTGCAAACACACAGATTTTAGCATGAGCAAATCTACACATGCATATTTGCTCATGCTAAAATGCAGTTCACAAATATTTTCTAGGAGCACTATTTCTAGTCCTACTTCTGTAAATTCTTGGGAATTCACGAAAGCTGTATAGCTGACTTTCTTTAATAATTGGGCCCCTAATTTGGTCTGGCGTTGACCGTGACCTTTTGTGTTTATTAAAATTCTGTCTCTCTCTGTATCGGCTGGCTTCACTGTGAGTGACAGCATTCTGCTCTTTCACAAGGAGCATATCGGCACACAAAGTAGTTTTGTTCAGTGCCAGTAACTACTGTGGCAGTGTGTGCTATTTGAGACCAAAAACAATTTTTGCTTTTGCCAATGTTTGTTATAATGGTGAGGGCCCGGCAGCTCCGACACCAATAAGGTTTACAAAACCCATGCCAAAACAAGTCACACATTGACAAAACTAAAAAGCTGACCACCAATTTCAGACCTGCTGGCTTTGCCAATGCTCGTTTATTTTTGTTTCCCATAATCTTATTGAAACTGCTTACACTGATTTTCCATTATGAATATTTGTGGTAAATACTAGCATGCATCAACACATGTTACTAAATGATGCTGCAAAGAAATGGTACCTGAAATTTTACAGTAGTTTAGCAAAATTTTTTTTTCCTGCTTTCATTTT
Organism: Calotriton arnoldi; assembly: GCA_963921515.1. Taxonomy (NCBI): domain Eukaryota; kingdom Metazoa; phylum Chordata; class Amphibia; order Caudata; family Salamandridae; genus Calotriton; species Calotriton arnoldi. Next base: position 601,582 of record CAWUFW010008135.1, on the reverse strand, counting down.
TTTAATAAACATTTTATTTTGAAAGCAAAGAATCATCAATCTTGCTTTCAAGCTTCTGCAAATATTTGCATCAAATCAGAGAGCATTCTGGGAGCATTATACATAGCCTCATATTGCTAAACTTTGAAAAGGTTTGTACATTTTTTTATACTGTAACCACTGTCAGTAGTGCAGTCAGAGCTTACAACATTTACTTAGAGCGTTCCCCCTAATAATAAAGGCTTTCAATTAAAGAACCATAAATACAAGTTTGAACAGCATTAACATATGGACAACAATATGACCTTAACTGCATACAGTGCCCTTCCCTGATCCATAATGTTGTACCTCAAACTGGCAGCCAAAGGATTTGTGCTGCAGAGGGTTGGGCCTACTTGTCCCAAGGACAAAATACACATGAAAACATGTTGCCCTTGACCCTACCCAATATGTCCTAGGCGTCGGGCTATAGGAATTCCACATCCCTGCAGGTAGTACAGATATTTCGTACTTAGTTATTGCACACAATCTGCTACAATCTTCCTCTTACATGGTCTTACTCTTGTTCTCTATTTCAGGGTCACACATACCTCCCAGTGACGACGTCTTGCTATCCTGGTTACCCCGAGGGACCTTCATCATTTCTCCTTCCCTTGTTTTCCCTCTTCCCCTTGTACACTGGTCTTGCTTTGACTGAATTGGGCATTCTAAGTGTTAGAGGGAAGTGGGGACCTGCTCTTCAGCGCCTTGCATCTTGTTCCTGCGGAAACTGTGGCTGAGTCCTGATAGAACGCGAAGCCCACGTTGACTTTCCGCCTGAGCGAGATGGAAGAGCAGCAAATAACCCTTGCTGACCTAGCACACATGATAGGGAATCTCCAAAGAGAAACACAAGCACTCACGCTGAGAGTAGATACGTTACAATGGGGTTCCAGAGAGGAATCAGCAACGGGATCGACTTTAGGAGCCTCAGGTGGTGTTTTTTCTCCCTATTCCTCTTCCCCCCATCCCCAGAAGTCCGGTTATCCATGTTACTACACCACCTTCTATACCACTAGCCCCTCCTGAAAGATTTATGGGTGACTCAACCCGGTTCGCCTCTTTTATTATTAGTGTCAGTTACACTTTCTATGTAAGGCCTCATGTTTTCCTACAGAGCAAGCAAAGGTGGCATTTGTACTTTTATATTTAGGGGGAACAGTGGCTACCTGGTTCATTCCCTTGGTTGATCATAATGATTCTCTTCTTTATGATGCTTATAAAGAAGAATTAAAGAAACTGTTTGACAGGCATTCATTTATCCAGTCCGTTGACTAGTTGTTAAGTCTCAAACAGGGAACCAAAGATTTGATGACGTACATTTCAGATTTCAATCGTTTAGTAGCAGAGGCAGGTTGGCCAGTAACAAAATGCAGTGCTTTGTTTTACACAAGGCCTCAAAGATTAATTGAAAGATCTTTTGGCTCAAGTAGAAGACCCTCCAGATTCCTGTAGCGCTCTTATAGATCTTGTGGTGAAACTAGACCATAGACTACATGAAAGAAAGAGAGAAAGAGGTCGTTCTGATGCACGGATTGTAATATATAAAGAGAAGCGTGCGGAA